>JAGTJP010000125.1:0-66135 GCA_020744175.1 Auriculariales sp. MPI-PUGE-AT-0066
ACTTACCTCGCGGAGAGTTAGGTAGCTGTAGGCTGCAGCGAGGAAGGCAAAGCCTGCTCCGACAAAGTAAGGCAAGGCGAACGGATATTCTTGCCAAAATGGCCCGTCAAGCCGATATGCCGCTCCGGGTGAGCTAACCAACCGCCCAGAGGGAGCCCAACAACCTGTCCAATTCGATAAGAGATTCCCATACCACCCAGGGCAGTCGCTGCCAAGAGCCGTAAAGCCGTTTCGGGCGTCAGTGACGCCGGCGAAAACCGTTCACACGCTTGGACACCGCAACTTGTGTCGCGCGTATTTCGCTCAATTCTCATCCGATTTTGTTCAACTAACACGCGTTGGAATGCCCCAGGGAGGGGCAACACCCAAGGAGCATTTATCTTTTAATTTAAGAGAAAATGAAAATCCGTGTATTCCCCACCTTGTGCACTAATTGAAGCCGCCACAGGCATTTCCTGCACGTTCAGCAGCTTTAATAGGCTTTCGTACATGCACCTCTCAGCAGAAAAGTGCTAAATCAACAAGAAATGTTCATTCTGTTGTAATAACTGATTGTCCCCTTGGAACTGGTTCACCTAGTACGGTGGCGCCAGAACTCATTTAAAACAAAACTCCGTTTCGAGCTCGAAATCACCCAGGGCGAAACTCCGCGAGTTGACGTGTTCTTCGCTGCGACCTTAAGAAAGCTCACGTCCGCATCGCTAGGTATGCTTCACGTAGTTCTATACTGAGATCAATATGTATGTTTGGGATCGCCCGTCAGTTCCGCGGGACGTAGGCAATGGTTACAAGATATGAGAGGAAAGAAGTTGATACAGGGGTAGCCAAAGACCATGCAATGGAGTTGAGAGCTGTTGAGAGCATTGTAGTGAGTATATGCAATGTGTGTTGAACTTCAGGTGCCGTTATCGTGTCGCGTTGTCTACAGTTCCTTCTTCCGCGAGGCAACAGCCTGCTGCGAGGCGGCACGGTTACGATAGATCATGTCCGTGAAAGGTCTGTACGAGAATAGAATAATCAATACCATCATCTCCTGCGTCTACAAATCATGTCGTTTGAACGCACCCTTCGAACCTCAAAGCAATCCGGTATGCAATGTGCACATATAGGGTGATGAGAAGTCCTGCTGGCCGCTCGTACCTGTGTGTGTGACAGTTGAGCACGCACTTTACTGATCATGGGTGTTGACGCACCAAAGAGCGCCAGCGAGGAACGTCATCGTGCTCCCCGTGTACATCGGGTCGCGGACGACATTGAATGGGAACCCCTCCACGCGCGCGTCCATGAGAATGCCAAAGTAGTCTCCGAGGAATGTTCCTGCGGCCTTGGTCAGTCAGGGTAGGACTAGGTCAACAACCTGTGGCATGCCTGTGATCCCAAGAATCCAAGTGCTGCTCAGAACAAAAACCTGGCCGATGGCACCAAGGATGACAGGTACAGCAATGGCAAGCTCTGAAGGCAGAATGGGCACACGGGGTTGCTCTACGAGAGCGCGAGAGTAGCTGCACGGTCGCATGAGCTCTCAACTGGCACCCAAGAGTTTAGCAAGAGCTGAACTCACAAAGAGTCGCGAACCAGTCCTGCGACAAAGATGCAAACTGCCAAAATATAGCAGCCTGTATATGGACTGCCTACCATCTTCGTGATGGTCTTGTTGCGGTACTCTGTGTCACGACCCACGTCAGCGGGCCAACGAACCCTTTCGACGTGTACTGACCATTCCTCGCGATGATATTCCATACAGTTGGATTGAAAGTAATAGTCACAAGAGAGAGCCAGAAGGAAGGTTTGCTGAGATCGACAATGTCGTTGAGCGTAACGGTCATGGTGAAAAACACGGGGATTCACGGGAAAGCGTAGCGGCGGAGTTGGCGCGATGAACTCGACGGGTTTTTCCTCGCGAAACCTTTCCCGAAGCCTCGTGCAGGAAGAGACACGTGCCACTTTTGAGGTGCGAAAAGGCAGGTAGAGTACAAATAAGAATACTGAAACAACAGAAGACCGCAGAATGTAATCATTTCGATAGCAAATCCGTCCTCTACTCGGGCAAGTCCCATGAGTACATACGTCCTTTATCATCTCCCGTGAAAATGCATTCTCTTGAATTCGAAAGTCAGGAACGATGAGCCCAGTGAGTTCAAACTGCTTACCCAACGAATCGTATAGTTGTGATATTTGGAGTCTGCCCATCGTCTTCAGTGCGACATTTGAGCGATCGCAGCGTTTTGAACGTCCAGTTAAACTCATTGCCTAGATCCCCGCGGTCGTCCTTCCCATCTGGAGGGCCAGTGAATAGCCATGTCCGTAGAGTCATACCACCCGAACCACCAGTCGCGAGGACGCCATGCTTTGACCATTCCCGCTCGTGGAAAGCCAGAGATTTGATGTCGTCACCAAGGCCAAGCGACGCTGCTCGTGGGAGCTGAAGCACCGCAATAGGTCTGCCGTTGATGGTATGTAGAGCCAGCCGTTCTCCAGACATGCTGGCAATGTGTCCCTGTTGGGGCTAAGAATTCACTCGGAGCGAAAGCAACACCAACACGCACCGTAGACTCCTGAATGGCAACCAGACGAATTCCATCCTTGGGACCGCGAGGATTGCCACCGTACGAGATTGAGCGCACATATGTGCCACGGTTCAGATCCCAGATGCTAAGGCTGCCGTCGTCGGAGCCGCTGACCGCAATTGACCATGCTCGCGATGCTGCGACACAGCGAATGCTCTCTCGATGTCCACGCAGAATGAACAGCAGCCTCAAGGCGCTGCCAATATCCTTGTCTTTGTCACGCGAGCGGTCATTGTCTCGATGCGACAGACGCCAGATGCGGACCGTGGCGTCTTCACTGCCTGTAACAAGGGATTCCGAGTCCGCAAAGGCTGCACATGAGCAAGCGGCAGCTTCGGCGACCTCGACAACCTGAGTAGTAAAGTCAGCGAGACATCAAATACCGATGCACGGCGCAGACCTTCCGGTCCACGACAAGGCGCAAGCTCTGGTCCAAATGGCCCCAGGTGACAGATTCGTTGATGTAGCCTGGTACGCCGAGAGTATTGTCCTTGACTGGAAAAGGCTTTTCGGAAAAGTGGTCCATGCCAATCGAGTGCACTGGAGCGTCGATTACTGGAATACGCGTAAGTATCGCAAAGGGTAAAGTACAGGTTGAAACAAACCTTTTAGCGGTCGAGGGGACTGAAGGATCAAATGGTGGTCTTCTTCAATACCATGCGACGTCCCAAGAGGTAGTGTGGTGACACCGTGCATGAGTCTTGGGGGATGAGCTTGAGTAAAGATTTTTCGTGGCGTTTGCCCAACTATAGGAACGTTAATACGAAATAGCTTTCATGCGAGAATGCCGCACAATTGTGGATAATGCCTACAGCCGCGGCACGCTCCAGCTCGTCGGAGATGTTGTCGAGATCTGCGGCGTGTGATTAGTTGATAGCCTGAAGCGAGGACGACGCCATCGCTTACCCACGGCACCCTCATAGCTTAAGGGATGGAAGACATTCAATGACTCAGGATCCTTTTGTTTGCAGCCCCATATCAAATCGATCCATGCAGGAAGATGCTCAGAAACGTAGTCACTCTCCAACGCCTTTATAACAAGGTCAGCGAACGCATTCATAGAGCTGTCAAGATGTGACAGACCTCACGGTTGAGCGTCACAAAGAGCAGAGGATCTCCTTTCGCCCAAGTAGGTAGTTTGACGTCGTCGATCCTCTCGCCAGTGTTTTGCTGCACACCGAAATCCAAGCGCGCCGAGTTCTCGAGAAATCTAAGTCGGCACTGGTAGGTAACCGCGCTCGCTGCTAGCAGATGAACGTACTCTGGACATGTGAAAAATTCCGGGATGAGTTCTCGCACATCTCCTCGACTGTCTTGGGATGCAGAGTCGTACGCTCGTTTGACCGCACTAACAAAATTTAGGACGTCGCCGTAGATTGCACCAGTATACGCACCTGAAGAGACGATCTGGCAGGTCCCAGTCTCCACCTTGCAGAGTTTTGAACATGTGAGTGAAAGGCGATAGACGTATGAGATAGTGGCAGACGATCATCGAGGAACTGAAGTGGGTGCCATAGTGGAAAGGTGTCTCGCCAATGCCGTCAAGATTTGTATATCGTTGCTCGGCTGATTCTCGTCTTGCCTCCGTCAGCGCGCCCATAGGACTGTGCAGGCTACGGAATTCATGTCAGCTGAGGAAAACCAAGGATGGAAACATGACCGACTCTCGGAATGTTGCAGGAGAGGTGAGATCAAGCTCTTCCGACTCGTAGTCTGCAATGACCCAAGCTGGTATAACGGTTAGCTACAACACAAGGTGATTATAGCGTGTCACCCACGGAATACTGGATACTGCGTGACATCCGCTGGCGTGCGGCCCGAGGTTTGGTTTATGATGCTGAGATACGTGAACTAAAACAAAGTTATGAGCATAATTAGCCCTGTCCCTACGTTCCCAAACTCACGTTGCTGATTTCCCGCGCTTGCCATCGCCTCTGCGCCGTCCATATCTCCTCGCGGAACCCTGTGAGAGCCTTGGATCCAACACTGCGAATGAGCGGGGTCCGGAAGCCTCCAGCGGAAACTGGTTCCGGTGTCTTGTGCCCACCGCCATGAAGCATGGTGAGCTTTGTGCTGATCTCCTGACGTTCTTTGGACGAGGAGAAGACGACAAGCAGAGTTCGACTGTCGCGCATGTAGATCTCAAGGCTGCAGCAAGGTCAGCTTCCTCCACACGGCGATGAAAGAACAACGTACGCCACATCACGGAAGAGACAACTGCGTTTGCTCACAGACGCCACTTGATCATAGGACCTTGAGAGGCATTAGCCGTCTCGTTTAGACTCGGTTCAATCCTTGCTTACCATCGCTGAGCTCTCTGGATGCCATCCAGCTCGAGCGCCGTGCCGGGCACGGTAAACACATTTTTAGGGGCATCGCAGGCATCAATGACTTCACCCTCGTCGTTCTCAACCAAGCCGTCCAGCATGTAGACGTGCGTCTTGCCGAGAATCAGGAGACCGGCTTAGAAGTGCAACAGTCAGCATAGGCAACAGTGAAAGCACATTGCCTACGAGAAGAGTCAACGCCGACAATACGCGTAACCGTCTTGACCGCTTGAATGACATCGCCCGGCTCGAGTTGATGTCGAACTCTGCGCAGCTTGTCCTCCGTCATGTCATCGCCCCATTGTTGGTCCTCTGCAAAGCACACGATAAGCGCAAACTCGGAAACAAACGTGCTGCAAAGGCAGACCTTCAACATCAGTGCTCGAGAACTCGTAGGACTCGGCCCACGGCGGAACCTCAATCGCTACCGGAGACGCCGTCTCGGCATCGTTGTTGGAAACATCCCGCACGCCGTCGCGCAGGATCTTGGTGCCGACAATCGCCTTGTCGTGCTCAGGCTCGAGCTTCTTCCTAAATGTTCCCAAATGATTAGATTGCCGCGGTATACATAGAGGCACGGCCCGCAGATGAGCACCCACCTCACACGGAACGGGCCCTCCGTCTCGTCGAGCCGCCACAGCTGCGGCCCCGCAGACACCTTTGCCCACAACCCGCGATCCGCAAACAGCGGCACACGCCAGTCGCTGAGGCGCTCGGCCTGCCGATGGTACTCACGTCTGCGCCATTCTGTCAGTACACAGCTTTACCCGCACAATCAACTGCACGCACACATCCTGGGTCGCCTTGCGCAGCCGCTTCTTCTCCGTCGCCATGATCGTCGAGCGCCACTGCCCGAGCCGGCTCGTCGACTTCTGCACGACACGGTCGCTGACGAGGCGAAGGTTGAGCATCATCGAGCTGCGCCGACGATGGCTCTTTTCCTCCTCATGGACGCTCTCGACGAGCGCCGCGTGATCTGCGGCTTCCCGCCTGCCGTCGGACGCCGCCACGGCCGCCTCCTCGGATTTGCGTAACACCTCCAGCAGCTGGACCGAGTCAGATTGGCGCATCTCAATAATGTTCGGAGAAAAGAACGGCGCACCTCGTGCTTCTGTGCACTGTCGACGTTGGTGTCGAGCGCGAGCATCAGTATGAGATGCGTGATCTTCTCCGTCAGGCGCAAGGTGCGGTCCTGCAGGGTTGGCGCGGCTGCAATCTTGTCGACGAATGTATTGACAGCCGTAACGAAGAGCGCGGTCGTCTGCTGTGACTGGAAGAGATGGCGGAAGCTTTCGCTCGACGCGTGCAGATCGATGAACTCCTCCACGAGCACGTCATGACCGAGTCGGACGACGGCACAGGCTTTGACAACACTGTAGCCTCCATCAGCGCGATCCGACAAACGAAAATACCAGTCCACTACTTACTTGACCGCCGGTCGCGCGCGATGCCGTTGGGATACGGCCCAGCGACGACCTCGAGGCCATAACCAAACGACAAGAGGATCGCAGGCAAGATCTGGGGACACACGACGACGGGCATCGGCGCTCCAGGCGAGCTGGGGCTCATGATGGCGGCAGCGTCGCCACTCGTCCGTCCAAGGAGCACATCAAACGCCGCGACATGCACGGCGGGGTCCCAGCACGGCGGGAGGACGGTCTTGAGTGTGTTCCAGCCAGAGACGAGCTCGAACTTGCGCGGGAAGCTCGGGGCCGAGCGCACGACGAGCGCAAGCAGCAGCAGAATTTGCGCAGCGGCCGTGCTGCTCGGGTGCTCGCCTAGCAGCAGGAGGATAATGCGCGTCACGGGCAGTGCCGTCGTGAACTTCTTCATGCGTGGCGGGTCGTGCACAATCTGCACCAGCGCTTCGAGTACTTGTTCGGCTTTCTCATGTGCGTGGATGCGGTCGATACGTGAGACGATTGAGCGCGGCGACGGTGTCATGTGACCTGCATGTTCTACGAGTTGTAGTCGTCAGCATGATGCCATGCCTTGATAGTGAGGCTTCATACCTGCTGATAGGTTTGCGGCGAGATAAGAAACCATGGGCTTGATTGCTCCGTCCGTGGAGAAGTTCTGTTCGGCTACCACTCGGATGGCGTCAATGAGATGCGGCACCACGTCGTTCGCATACCAGTCCGTCTGCAGTACATACAGCAGCTTGCGCACGAGGTTAAACTTGGCCATCCGCTGCCGGGCGTTGAACCGCGCAAAGTCACTATCTCGCAGGAGCACACCGAAGTGATCGAGGTGGGCAGTCTGGACCTCCTTGCGCGTCCTCGACCAAATGTGCATGTCAAGCACAACAAATTCGTACACAATAGCATTAACAATTGTCGAGTGGCTGCAGCGGCGGTTAGTCAAACGATCAGCCATATGGTAGATATGGTTCCGTACGTTGGGCTCCCAAAGTCAATACCTGCAAACTCCATGAGAACCCGGTAGCTCGACATGTTGATCATCTGGGCCTTGTCTCTTAAGATAGCAGCGAGGATCTCGTATCCACTCATCCGTTCCATGTCCTCCGAGTTCTGCCAACTTGTCCTGAGACCGTCGCAAAGGATCGACAGCGTATTACAGAGATCTTGTGGGGACTAGAAAGCTGGTGTTAGGTCTTTCGCATCTGATTCTGAACTTTAAACTCGCCTCCGCGAGTTCAACAAGTCGCAATGTCACCGCAGGACCACCAACTTGCCACAGGCTCACATCGAGGCACTGCGGCTTCGCGGATACCACATCTCCGCGAACCTCAGCGCGCGGAACACCATACGTAGCCTTGACGACGCCATTCTCGACGGTCTTGTTCGGCCCTTCCGTGTCCCTCCACCCGGCTGGACTAATGGCAAAGACGATCATATCCTCCTTGAACCCGACGCCGTTCGCGACGGCCTTGGTCAACGCTGACGGCGGCGTACTGCCATTCTGTTCAAGTCGCAGCGACGCCAGGTGGATGTTCAGCGACGCACTCGCCTCGTACGTCAAGAAGCGGATGAGCGACGGCGCCTGGAAATTGGCCGTATACCTTGGCCCAAGATGGTGAAACAGCCGCGGCATATCGTCCCCAAGCGGCATCGCGAGGAGGTACGCTGACGCAATACAGCAGCGCGCGGCGCCCGCACCGTCCTCGTCGCCCAACACATACTCGACGCCCGCAGCGTCGATGCGCGGATATGCCCAGTTGACGGCGTCTACGAGCGCGCCGTCGACGAATAGCCTAACCGTAGGAATCGACGCGCCGCGCCGGTGCGCGTGGTGCGTCAGCACGACGTGCGTCCAGCGCGCGCGGTACAGCATCGCCGCGGGCTTCTTGAACACAACGGGCTCGCGCGAGGCCGTCGTGCTGAACTCGAACGCGCCGTCGGGCCGCAGCGCAAGCCGCACGAGCCAGCGGCCGCCAGGCCCAGGCACGCGCACACCGAAGACGACGGTGGTGACGTCGGCGCCGACGGGGAACTTTTCCATCGACATCCAGGCAACGAAGGAGAAGCCGCTTGGGCAGGGCATGCCTTTGGGGCTGGGTTCCTTCATAACTAGCGCGGCTGCGCCTTCCATGGAGAAGTGTTCGGGCCATTTGGCGCGCATGCCGGTGCGCAGGAGGTCGACGACGGGCATGTTGAGGGAGTCCACTCCCTCTGGGCTGCGTCGGACGGCGTGCTGGAAGATGGCATGAGATTCCTGCATGGATGCACCCATGTCGAGCATGCGACGGAGGAGCTTCGATAATACGAGCTGAACCTGGGCAGGGATTTCATCGTCTGCGGCGTTGTTGGCATACTGACGGGCAAATAGGATGCCGACGAGACCGAGTGCATTGAGCGCCGCCTGGTTGCGATGGCTGGCCATGGACAGGCGCTCGATCATCTTGAATAACGAATAGACAAGCAATAGATCTTTGGGCACCTGTTCGAGCAGATGAACGGCCACGAGGATCGCCTTAGGAGACTGTATGTGGCCAAGGCGTGTGGTGGACTGGGTGAGGAGTGATTCGGCTTCGGCGAGGCCACCGCCTTGCCGCAGCGACACGAACAAGCCAGCATGAGAAAAGTCCTGAAGCGCAAGTGCGAGCAGAAATCCGAATGTTTGGTCGACTGTCCGTTGGTCGCAGACAAGGGGGAGGATGGCCTGCTCAAGCAACTCGTACCCACGCGGTGCTGGTGGCGGCGAACTCAGCGGATAGAGAGACAAGACAAACGATAACAAAACTGACCTCAAACCAATCTTTATTGACTGGGTGTGCGCGGACTGCTTCCGCGAGGATAGCAAAGGCGAGACGGGTGCCTTCACTGGTTTCAACGGCGGCTGAGTCGTGCGCGTCAGGGCGCAGAGTGGACAGGAGGTTTACGAGGACAACAAAGCCGTCAGCATCGCGGAATACGTCTTTGGTGAACCCGTCCTCAACCATCATTCGCTGTATCTCGCCCAGAATCTACCATTAGAAGTTAGTCAAATGCGCTGCTACCCCGCGCACAACCCCCGCGCACTCACTTGAACTTTAGACAAAACGTCCGCCGCGGTCTTAACGTCCTCAACCCAGCCACGCATCAACTGCACGCGCATGTCGCGCTGGACCTCCTCCGGTGACTGGCTCCGATTCGACTCCCGCGCTCAAGGGCGAGAACAGCGCGTCGCCGTTGTGCCCCGCGCTCGCGACGGACGGGCTCCGCGCCTTGGGGGTTGGCGGCAACGTGAACACCGCGCTCAGCGGCGTAAACAGGCTCCGAAACATGTCAAGTCTGGGAACGCCAACGCCGGCGCAGTGTGCGAGTGCCGACAGCGGTCGACTGTGAAAGGGAGACCGTTGCCGGCGCTCCGGTGCGCATCTTTGCGCGCAGTCCCTCTGTAGACAAATTCCTGCCGATCTTAGGGCGTGGTGACCCCGAGCGCGCACGCATAAACATGCAATATCGTTATCGTTACTTGCTGGGGCAATACAGTAAATCCTCAGCTATATCACAGTAACATAACTTGAGATATACCAAATATACCCTTGATGTGAATAAGCAGCGTGTCGTCTAGTCGTTCACTCTTCACGCCGTTATCACTCGTGCCGTTGTTCTGTTATTGCATGCTACTTGGGATAGTTCTGTGTGCAGCTGACCCTATCATGTCCTGAGACTGAGCGATAGCTACCGGAACGCCGCCGATGTAGTAACACCAGTGTGTCTTCTCTAAACCGTGGCAGTTATGCTCATAATTATGGGCATCACCCAGTGCCTCATATTTAGAGGCCGATGTCCAGTGAAGCTGGGACGAGATGTTCTTAGCGTTGGTTGGGCCTCCGTCATACACCGGCACCGTAACTGTCAGCACTGAGACCAACTTGTATCACAATGTCCGAGTTGCCTCTCTCAATTCCAGATCTGATGGTGAACGGAACGAAAATCGTAACAAGTGGCAAAAGTGTCCTTGTCGACTTGCATCGAACCCACGGACTGCGAAGATTATTCCATTCCAGGTTAGAACTCCAGCTGATGGTTGACCAAGGTCCCACCAGCCGTACAACCACCCGGCCATTTCAGGGTTGAAAACTTTCGCGTTCACAAGCGATATAATGGATCTCGGCAGCTTTCATCAGACCTCAGACACCGCCGGACGGACTTGACAAACGTATATATATATCCTTCTCTTGCTAATGTCTTACCACGGGTGCGACAGATAACCGCGGTACTATCACCTTGAACAATTTACACCGTGCCATAGCAAGAAGTTCTTGCCCTGGTTGGATACGTGAGCTTGAGGCACGACCAACCACCGTTCATGGAAAAACGGTAATTCACAACCAACGTGGCTACAGCTTTAATTTTATCCTTGGTCCAAGTGCGAGAAAGACTACAGGGTGGTCAATGCCACATTCGTCTGGATACTTATGCATTCGTCCAGTTGGTGGCACTCAGAAATCAGGCTTTATTCTGGGATCAGAGACTAGGATCAGAGATGCTTGAACATCAAACTGACGGAAAAAGTATCAGATACAGTACATTATAAATCTTTCAGGTATACAGAATCAAATGACATGTCCTGCTCGCTGCAATCGAGCTAGATGTTGGACCAAGATCTTGGCGCTGCTTTCCAAGGTTTCATCTCTCGCACGCGGAACCTCTGCTACTACTAAGCGACGACCGCCACTCGCGGCGAGTTGCAAAAGCACTCTCCGTGGCTCAAAGACGACACTCAGCGCTGAGAATGGATATACGCCAGGACCGGCGCTCCTGCCAGTCGAGACTACGCCGAGCGGCACGCCATACTCGCGCACGAGGTCTTCCAGTCTCGCGCGTGGTTGATGCATGTCAAAGACGTCGCGTGACGCGTCAAGGTCGAGATGGAGCTCGCTCTCGTCCGCCAGCACGTCGTCACGGACCTTTAGCAGCAGCCATCGGTCTAGGATCGCAGTCTCACGGTGATCCACTGTTCCCGCCCCTACCTTGCTGATATCGTCACAAGTGCCCGCAATCATCAGCGATTGGGGGAACGGATCACTGGAGTAAAGCTTTCGCACGCAAGCCGTGTATGCTGGAAGGTAGCTTGATCGCAAAACGTGCATGGACGCCAGCCAGAAGGACCGGCTGACGGCTCGGAGTGTCATCGCAAGCCACAACAGCGTTTGCCGAAGATGTTTGAACGTAGGATCGCTGTCAGGTTGCGGAAAGCCCGCGTACACCACGCGCAGTAGAATCCCAGGTGGGAGCGAGGTGATGTTTGCATGTCTTGTGTATAAAGGCACTGGAGCGTGCGGGTATGACGATCGTGCCGGAGACGGTGGCGCTCTCGACTGCTGTTGATGTGCATGAAGAGCCGCCAATTGACTCTGGACATGGAGGCTGTGAGTTTGCTGGTACGTGTGAGTTTACCACGCTGAGAACTTGCGAAAGTTCACACCAGGTGCGTTGTTGGTGGCGTAGCCTGTCTCACAGATGTCGAAGGAGCTGCCCTCCGGACGTTAGGATGTGATGGATCGATAGGCGAGTACTCTGGCGGCGCATCCTTCTCGCTGACAATGACCATCGTGCACGGTGTAAGGACCAAGTGGAGAGATGCCAAGACTTGGCCCAGGTGACGGCGTTAAGCGCTGAAAAGCGGTCACAGCCGAATCGAGGCTTCTCCGAAGCGATGCTTGCCACATGAATTGGGACAACATAAATAGCCACAATATCCAACTGCAGCGACTTGCAGGGCAATTTTCCGGTTCCAATCTACAAAACCCGCGAACATGGGTGCACAGTCCATGGAGGTCCAGGTTGTCTGTGTACTCGGCACCCAACCCCGTTGGAGCGCGCTCAGTCATATTGTTGCAACCCTGAAAGAGGCCGGGTGGCTGTACGGCTGATGGTAAGTTGGTGGCCACCGTGGCGTCGCGCAGTCGTTCATCGAGCGCAGCATTATATATATATATTCGGGTCGTTAAATACGTTTGTGCAGTCCGTCCGGCGGTGTCTGAGGTCTGATGAAAGCTGCCGAGATCCATTATATCGCTTGTGAACGCGAAAGTTTTCAACCCTGAAATGGCCGGGTGGTTGTACGGCTGGTGGGACCTTGGTCAACCATCAGCTGGAGTTCTAACCTGGAATGGAATAATCTTCGCAGTCCGTGGGTTCGATGCAAGTCGACAAGGACACTTTTGCCACTTGTTACGATTTTCGTTCCGTTCACCATCAGATCTGGAATTGAGAGAGGCAACTCGGACATTGTGATACAAGTGGGTCTCAGTGCTGACAGTTGGTGTATGACGGAGGCCCAACCCAGCCTGGGGCTGTCTTCACAACGCTGAGAACATTTCGTCCCAGTCCTGGGCAACGAGGAACGGAATCAAATCTCGCTACTGTATTACCGCTTAGTGAGATGATTTATTGATATTAGAGCACAGCTTCAAAAAGCCTGCACTGAGCAGACATAAGTTTCACTCACGACAACACACCCAAGACAAGCAATAACTCTTATAGACGGTCCAAAGAAAGTACAAAGTCTCTTTGCTTCTCCGCAGGATAGGTCGCGCTGTCGAAACAACTGAGTGACTATGAAACAGACAAAACCATAGCAGTGACTCACAAAACTTTCGCGAACGAAGGAAAGTCGTCCACACTCTTGATGTACCCCTTTTTCACGAGGGCCTCTTTGCGCGCACCAAGTCTGTACCACAACAGGCTTCAACGCTGCCCGCCTTCGTCTCATACAAAAATACGTACTTGTCGCCCTCACCGCCGCGCCTACGCGGGTGCTTCGGCTCACGGTGGTGCTTCCTCTTCGGCGGCCAGCTTGGATCTGCGCCATACCGAGGCGGCATGCGCCTCCAGCGCCCGCCGGGGCTCCGGAACCGATCATCATCGCCCACTTCGAGGTCGCTGGCCTCGTCAGGCTCATCGCCTGTCGTGTCGCGGAACCGCTCGCGCTCTGACTTCTTGCGAGCCCCGTCCGCGAGCCGCTTCGCCTCAGCCGCCGCGGCGTTGAAGCTCGGATCCTTCAAGTGACGCTTCTGGATGCGTTCTAGGTCGTCGTTACGCATGAGCTCCGAGTGTTGCACGGCGAAGGTGACGCCGCTGCTGTGTAGTAGGCTGTCCACGTCGTGCTGGACTTGTTCTCGAATCTCTTTCGACATCTCCTCGGCCGAGGCGGTGATGAAGTCCCAATCCGGCTACGGATCTGGATTGAGTCCATCGCTATCATGGTAATGAGGAGACATACAGTTTCACTGTTGGTTCCCTCGACGTTCCGCAGAGCCCACTCCAGACCATCTAGCTCGGCGCGTTGGATCTACGTATGAATGTAGTGTCAGCATAGCGCCGCTAGCCGCACACAGTACCCTCACTCGATATTTTGTCCTTGTATGATCCGCATACTCCTTGAGCGCAAAGATGTTCTTGATACCGAAGAGCTCGCCTGGCGCCTGCTTTGAGTACTGCACGCCGTCGAACATCCTGCCAACAGCCATGTCAGCACCACAACCGAAGCCAGTCTATGGCTAGGTACCTCGTTGGCAGTGCATTATTGTACGCGATCTGAGCTTGATGGCCTTTGTAGACCTGGCGCTGGTAGATGTTTTCCTCGAGCGTGCCATCCTGTAGTCACGTTTCAGCCATGCGCTAAGGGGTTATTGCCGCAGGTACATACGCTAAGCAGCCGAAATACCTCGACATCGCGTGTCTGTCCGAACCTGTACGCACGATCCATGGCCTGCATGTCATGCGCAGGATTCCAGTTCGGGTCTGCCAACGTGAACCAAGCATAATTGAGGGCGACGACGGAACAGTGATGAAAAAGATGCGTACCGAAGATGACGACCTTGTTCGCCGAGGTCAAGTTCAAGCCGGTGCCTCCCGCCAGGGTCGAGATGAGGAATGCAAAGACCGTCGGGTCGTTATTGAACTGGTCCACAATGCCCATGCGGTCCGCCTGCGGTGTCGACCCGTCCAAGCGAACTGAGCTTACGTCTAGAGCGGCATTATGAGCGGAAACCACAGCAAAGCCTGACAAAGCGTACCCGATGCATCGAGGTTAAACGCAATGAAGTCGAGCAGCCGGACAGAGCGCGTGAATATGAGGGCTTTGTTCGTGCTGTCTTGGCGCCACTCGCGCATGAGTGTGACCAGTACCTGTGTGCGTAGGTAGGCGTCAAATGTTCTGCGGTTGTGGCTACACGCGGACAAACCTTCCATTTACCACAGTAGTTCGGCTCAAATGCAACCTCGGCATATCTGGGAACGCCACCGTCTGGCCAGGCGATGCTACTCAATTCCTTGGCCTTGTTCTGTTGCTCCTTGGTCAAGTTCTTTCCTTGAAGTCGCGGAACGACCATCAGTATCGAGGAATAGCAAGAGGAAATCAAAGCATACCTACCATCTGGTAGAATGAGAACGAGATGGTTGGAAATCTTGAGAATCGCATCCATGAAGCGGAAGAGGTCCTCCTTATTGAAGGGGTGACAGCATTTGCCTCTCCTGCACTCAGGTCAGCCACTTCTTGACGTACGAAACCTCCACATACCGCTTCTTACCCCCGCAATCGCAGGGATCATCCTTTTTCGCCATATTCTGCACCGCAGGGAACTCCAAGAACCGTCGATACACCGTTCTCTGCATCGGCAACAGTGGACAAAACACAACCTTGTCGATCTTGCGCGGCAGCTGGAGGCCAATCCTCGGGTCATGCTTCTCCCGCCGCAGAAAGTGCTTTGGGAGGACCTTGCTGTGCAGCGCGGCCGCGACGCGCGTGGCGACTGCGCGCTCCTTTGGGTCTGCGTCGCGCTTCTGGCCGTTGCGCAGCGGCGTGGCGACAATGCGGCGCCACTCGTCGCGCGTACCGAGCTGGTCCGGCACCGCAAAGTCGAGGATTGACCACAACTCCTCGTACGCGTTTTGCAGCGCTGTGCCTGTCATGCCAAACCGGATCTGGCACCGGAATGACTTGAGACATTGGTACGTCTGCGATGTCGTTTCTTTTGCGTTATGGCATTCGTCGACGAAGATGCAACTAAAGGGAAGGTCTTGGATCTTGCTGATATCCGACCGCATGATGTCGACGGAGGTAAGCACTAAAGCCTATGAGCGCAGATTTTAACAGCTAAAAGTAAAGAGCTGACAGATGTCGAGCTTGCCGAGCTCGTACAATCTCAATGCCTCAGCGCGTTTTGGTCCCAGGTAAACTGCGAACTCGAAGTGCCCCCACTATAAAAATTCCATCAGGATAGTTTAAGGCTGAAAGGAGAGAAGACACACCGTTTCCAGTTCGCGCTTCCAGTTGCCCACAAGCGTGGCAGGCGCGACGATGAGACACGTTGGCCACTGCCTGATGGCGTCCACATCGACCCTCGCGCGGGGAGTGATGCCCGCCAAGTCACGCTCTCTCACAAACTCCTCGCGCCGTCGCAGATCACGCTTATCATTCTTCTTGTCCATGATGGCCGCCAAGAACGCTATGACCTGGATCGTCTTGCCGAGGCCCATATCGTCCGCAAGAATGCCGCCACGCCCCAGTGCATAGCGTTCCGCAAAGAACTCGACGCCCTCGCGCTGGTACGCACGCAGGAAGCGATTGATCGGCCGCGGCACGACCACGTCACCGCTCACCGCAAGCCCGCCAGCGACGCCCTGTGCGCGTGTGTACTTGAACGCCGGCCGTACGTGCTGCTCGAGCTGCTCGTCAACCGCCGCGTCCGCGTCGTTCAGCCGCGCGCGTTTCGCGTTCCGGCTCGGCGAGGCGAGCGGCGAGGCTTTGCGTTTGGCAGGCAGTGCGGGTTGTGCAGGGGCTGGAATCTGTCGTGAGGTACAATTGATAGGGCATGCGCGCAGACTTACAGGCATCGGGTTCCGATTCGGACTCGGTTTCGCTTGACTCGGCGTTGAGATTGACCTCGGGCTCGCTTTCTTCGGTTTCCGACTCTGAGACAAAAGTGATGAGTTACACCAACCCACTAATGAAGCTAATCACACCATCGGCAGCTAAAATCTCATGAGTCAGCAGTGACGATGAGCCGTGAGACACAACACACACCTCCTTGGCCCGGTGTCGGGTTCACTGGCCCAGCCTTCGCAGGCGCCCGATACTCGCCGTCCGAACTGTCGATATCGCCTAACAGGCGCACCAAAACTTAAGCGCGGCGCGTTTTAGTGATAATGGGCAGCCTACGCACCAAAGAACTGCTTCAACTGCACGGGGACTGTCTCGCGAAATTTCCTCCTTGGCTCCTTCTCATTCGCCAACCTGCGTCCCCCGCGCTTCGCAGGGCTGGGACCCGGGACGGCCGTGCGCTTCCGTTTGCCCTTGGTCGTCTCAAACTTGTTGACCTCCGAGTGCGGGTTGAACTCGTCGTCCGAGTCAAAATCCACTAGTTGGCCAACGGTGACAGGTCAGCAGCCACAATTTGAAGCAGGGACGCAGGATCGGGCGGCGTACTCGGTGCAGGCACCGACTTGAGCTCGCCTATAGATAGGACGTGGTAAGAACATGATTGTGGTGCGATGGGGGATGGAACGGACGTTTGGATGGCTGATCTTGTAATTGAGCAGGCTTACGCGAGGACGGACCAGCTTGGGAGGAGGAGGTGATAGGCGTCGCCTTGAGAGGTTTTGCATATTTTGATGACATCGATGTGGCGAGAACTAATTGCGCTTGGCGGGCGAGTGAAGCGGGCGAGTGAAAGCAGCGAAACGCGCATTTGCACTCCGACGCGACATGAGGGCACTGCCGAAACATCAGACTCGCCGCGGAAAAATGTTTGGATGCGATTGTGAGTGGCATTTGCATGGTTCTAGCCGAGTGGTGAGTATTTCTGCATTTAAAACATATAAGGCTAGGCAGTGGGGTCTATGCCACGTGATACGGTAACTACGTGCGCGCAAAAATGGTAAGTGAAAGCGTGAGAGAAGAAGTTGGTGCGTGAAAGTGCAACTTTTGGTCTGGAAGACGGGGGATTCAATCAGTAGGAGTCTCCCCCCTGACGGTCCGAGCCTCCCCCACGGTAGTCCGAGCCTCCCTGGTAATCCGAGCCTCCCCCACGGTGGTCCGAGCCTCCCCCACGGTAGTCCGAGCCCTGGTTCAGGAAGCGCGGTCGTTGCCCGTCTCGACCATCCCTAGAGCGCGGGGCGGCATAGCGAATGCGGATGTTCGGGTTCTGTTCCTTTACGGCGTTGATGGCTGAAGTTGCCGAGTCGACGGTGTAAAACTCGATAAAGACCGTCCCCCGGCTGGAGGAGTGTAAACATTCACAGTGAAAAAAAAGTAAGCGCGACATGATCTGACCTGATACCAGTCTCCCTGTCGCGAAGAATGTGGATGCGGTTGACCTCCGTGAGGTGGCTCGTAAACATGGCCTAAAAACGCAACTCTCGTCAGCGAGACGTGTGTGACAAACACAAAAAACTGACCTGAACAGCACCCTCGTCGCCGTTAAAGTCAAACATCATGAGGTTATTGGTGGGCTTGAGGTTGAGAGCCTCACGATCGCCTCCGGCTGCGGAAAAGTCGCAGCGCAAGTTGCGGCCGTTGAAGAAGACGGGGTTCGCCTTCAACGACTCGACGGCCTTGATGGCGTCTGCCTCGTTGGTCATGGTAACGTGGCCGATGCCGCGAGGGCGGCCAGTCGAGTCTGCCATGATCTTGATGTCCTCAACTTCGCCAAACTTGTAGAACGCAGTGGCGATTTCGGTCGGGGTCACCGTCCAGGGCAGGTTGGCAATAAAGATTACCCGATTCGGCGGCTCCAAGGGCCTTGCCGCGCCGGGGCTGCGGCGGCGTCGATGTCGGCGTCCTCTTGCGCGCGCACGGCCGACGTGCTCAGTTCACGCAACGTAACAGCAGCCGCGATGGGGATCGCGCGCATCGTGGTCACAGCGAGTGTGCGGGGCACAGCAATGCGGGAGACACGCAGAACGGCGCGGGCAGCAGAGCGGGCAGCGAGCAGAGACATCTTCGAAAAATTTAGAAGGCAGAGCGAACGCGACTGCTTCCGAGACTCCGCCCTGGTGATTACAACGCCTCTATCTCCCCTTCCCCTGTCAATGCCACAGGCACTACTAGCGCTCAATCAAGCTGTGAGATAACCATATATAGATGCTCAGTATGTATCGACGTCATGGTAGCCGCCAACGAAGCAAGTACTAATAGGAGACTGTCCGCGTTCAAGTGCCTGCCTTGATGCATACTGTATAGCGAGGATTTCAGTAAATGTATGCAAGCCGTACGTGCATGTGCAGCTTTCCTATTCCATGTGCGTGATCGTTCCTCTGCAGGCTCGTGAAGGAATACCCCATAATAGTCATTACAGCCTCGCTTGAAAAGATAAAGCGCGCGCATACACATTACCATTGCCTAAATAATACATCTGTCTAATTCCCAAAGATTTATTGCTATTAGAATTTACGGCAAGTTGGAGGTTAGTTTCCCTCTCTCCCTCTCACCATGACCACGGTACCCCCACACGACATGCTCGCTACCTTTGACGGTGTCAACGTCGCCGCTCCTATGGTGAGATACTCAAAACGTGATCACTTGCATCTAGCTGCTGCTATGAGCAAATACCAGATGCTAAGCCGCGCGAATTAATTAAAGTGCCATTCCGCGAGCTCATTTCGCCGTACGACTGCCACATCACACATACACCCATGATCCTTGCACAGGAGTTCTCCCGCTCTTCCAAAGCACGGGCCGCCGATTTTACCACGAGCCGCACTGAGCGCGCCGTATTCGATCTACAAGAGCGCAGACAGGCTGCACCGATCGTTGACGTCTACGACGACACCCCTGAGCCAGCACTTCAAAGAACGGTTAGGGTACGCGGAGCACTGATTGCGCAGTTTGCTGCCAGCGACGCGACGACGTTTGCGGATGCTGTCGAGCTCATCCGGCCATATGTCGACGGCGTCGATCTCAACTGTGGTGAGTGCATTTCTACTCGTACTGCATGCAGATGCTCAGCGTCCAGACGACTAGGATGTCCACAGCCGTGGGCATACAGTGAGCACATCGGCTCATATCTTCTTCGCCAGCCAGACACTGTCCGCGACATGATCCGTGCTGCACGAGCTCGCCTGGGCGACGAGGTCCGCCAATACACTCTGTCTCGCCACTATTCTGATTTCACAATGGTAGAACTTCCCCGTCAGTATCAAGATTCGCGTCGACAATGATATTCAGAACACCCAACGGCTCGTCGAGACTGGTCAGTTGCTCACCACCTCTCCGCCTTAATGCTCACTGTTCCCCAGCCATCCATGCAGGCGTCTCGCACATCACCGTGCATGGCCGTACGCGGCATCAGGCATCGACCGTGCCCGTCTCACTACCCGCGATCAAGTCCGCTGTCGAGTTCGCCGCAGGCCGTGTCCCCGTCGTCGCGAACGGAGACGTCTGGTCGTCCCAAGATGTCGCGCGAATACGGGCGGAGACGGGCGTGCACGCCGTCATGGCCGCGCGTGGCTTGCTCGCCAACCCCGTAAATCGTCTTCCTCTCCCGTCTCTTTATAATTCCGGCTGAAACTGTACACAGGCACTGTTCGCTGGGTTTGAACACACTCCAGACGATGCCATCAAGGTCAGTCCGTCACTGATCATGCAACACGTCCACTGAGATGTCCGCGCAGCGCTTCCTCCAGCTCGCGGTTGACTACGGTCTCCAGTTCGGACTCGTCCACCGACATATGTACGTGGGGGCTTGCAAATGTCCAATTTGCTTACAGATCGTTCCAGCGCCTTCATGCTCGAGTCGCGCCTCTCACGACCTGGTATGAAGCACTTCAACTCGCTGCTCAGCGTCTCCGCCCTGATCGACTGGCTAGAAGAGCACGGGATCATGTAGCTCGGCACTCGCGCGTTTGCTCCTCGCAAGACGACCAAACCGCCCGAACGCTATCCCACGTCGCGGACAGCCTGCTTTCGAACTGCGGGCCGCCAAATATCTGTCGGATGGTCCAGCCGGCAGACGGGCAACCTCACGACCATGACCTGCGCTAGGATCTGGCTGTTATTTGTACGTTAACAACATTGACTACTGGAAATGCCGCCGTTGGATCCTGTATATTGTTGCAAAATATGATTGCGGTAATGATGCAGCGGCAAGTGCCACACGTAGAGACGAGAAAGGAGCTGTTTAGACAAGCCTCAAAGGCGATAAAGCCCAGCGAGAAAAGCACCTAGGAGCAGCCCGCGCCGAGGAGCCAGTCCGCTGGGTCAATCCATTCCGAGAATGGCGACTGCGTCGGACCGTGAGCTGCAACAAGATGAGATGAACCTCTGCAATCAAGAGCTGTATGGACGAAAAGCTGTATGGCGGGTGAACAAAAGCAGCCGCACGTTTCGAGGTGGACTAATTACCACCACTGGTTTCCTATGAACTGACCCAGGCATGTGCTCACCATGTGCCGCATCCCCGCCTCCGTCTGGCTCATCACACATGAGCTAACAGCAGAACTTGGCTCAATATTACGGCTCACGATTGTTATACGTCGGAGGGAAGTCGGGCAACGGGTCAACGACTGGAGCCTCGGGAGTGGGCAGAGGGGCGAGCTCCGGCATTTGAAAATTGCAGACGCATTTGTGCCCCTTCCCTGACACCTTCTTGAGTTCACGACGGAAGCGCGCGTCGGTGTATGGCGGGTAACCACGGCCGGGGCTAGGTTTGACGAAACTGGAAGTAGCTGCGACGACAACCACGACTAGCCAAACCACGACTAGCCCTTAATTGCTGATGCGGAGCAGCATTGACGCCAATAGACAAGAGCAGCGTGGATACGAGCGCGAAGGAGAAGAGGCAGAAAGACGATATCATTGCCGTATAGAGGACGGAAGAGAGACAGATGCGCGGATCTTGGCCGCCTACCGTGGTGCTGAGATAGGATCTTTCCCAACGAACCGTGGCAGTTATGCTCATGATTATGGGCATCACCCAGTGCCTCATATTTGCCGATGTCCAGTGAAGCTGGGACGAGATGTTCTTAGCGTTGGTTGGGCCTCCGTCATACACCGGCACCGTAACTGTCAGCACTGAGACCAACTTGTATCACAATGTCCGAGTTGCCTCTTTCAATTCCAGATCTGATGGTGAACGGAACGAAAATCGTAACAAGTGGCAAAAGTGTCCTTGTCGACTTGCATCGAACCCACGGACTGCGAAGATTATTCCATTCCAGGTTAGAACTCCAGCTGATGGTTGACCAAGGTCCCACCAGCCGTACAACCACCCGGCCATTTCAGGGTTGAAAACTTTCGCGTTCACAAGCGATATAATGGATCTCGGCAGCTTTCATCAGACCTCAGACACCGCCGGACGGACTTGACAAACATATTTAACGACCCGAATATATAATAATGTGTGTGCGTGTGTGTGCGTGTGTGTGTGTGTGTATATATATAATTCCTTGCTGCCACGTCCGTCTCCTCGTTGCCACTGCCGCCCTATACCCCAACGGAGCAAAAGCCCTTACGACGCCTCGGTGCTGCATACCGCACGCGACGGCTTGTGCTGGGAGTGAAAAGGGGGTCGGGTTATGCCGCTCCTGTGGTTCCTTTCTCACCACACCCGATCTTTTGACCTCGGACGTTTGTCAACCTCGAGCACCGCCTCCCAACCTCTTTCTCAATCTCTCCACTATCCAAGAATGGCTACGGGATACCAAGTCTGTGTATGTCTTTCATGCCAACAGAGGGAGCCCCCCCCTTAACTTACTCCCAATACGATGCAGGCATGGAGTGGGGCAACTCAGTTCATTTGTCATCGGTGTGGACACCCTAGCAGTCTCAAGCCGGTCGACGTGATTATAGCCCGAGTGCCTGTGCCGCACTCTCACCGCTGGCATTGGGTCCACCTCAGCGACCAGTGCGAATGCTCTACACCTTATCATCACCAAATTTTCGAAGCAGCTCACTCGGGGCAATATCGTCATCTCGTCTTTCAGCAGTTGCCGCGACGACTTCGCTCGGACGTGCTCGTGACGTTGAAGACACAACGTCATGAAATAACATGGCCCAGCGCGAACGCACCGACTCCCGACCTGTCTCCAGCCTCAAATCCAGCCCAAGCTTCACTTCTCAACTCGGCTCCAGGTCCGAGTTCATCCTTGTCTGCAGCTCTGACTGGGATTGCTTCACACATCATGCGCTATGCGCAATATGGCATTCAATGCATCGTGAACCTTGTCTATGCCTGTCTTTCCAAGACATTTCTCGAATCAATAGCCTGCATTCTTGTGCTCATACTTCAAGCGTAAACCTGAACTGCAACCTGCTCTCCCTTGTCTCAATAGTGCTCTCATCGCTGCACCCCTCCCACCGGGCCCCTTTGTCTTGTCCTCTCAACATGTAATAAAATCCCGTCCATTTTGGTTTGCAGACTGAATATCTCGTCGGGTCGTATGGAACTTCATATACAATTACCTCTGCGACCACTACAAGCATCTATGCGATCTGAATTACGACGTGATGAAAGCTCTTGTGCGACACCATCATTTGTGATTCAACAGTCAGCACTTCCAACATCGACACATGTACTGAAACAGTCGGTGATTTCGACGTCAGAAGTGCAAGTGGCAGAATTTGAGCAGTTTATGATGTGGTCCGTCCGGGAAGAGGACCCCAGTTGAACGCAGACGCCGGAGAAGGACTACCTTCGGCACGAGTTGACCCAATCTTGACTGACTCCTGGTGGCGTGTTGATCGTTTCGACGATGAACCGGAAGCACGATCTGCAGCACTCGGCGTAGGTGCTGAGCCCGGGCTTGAACTGGAAGCCAGTCCGCTAGGCCACTTGATCGTTTGACCAGGAGGGAACATGAGGGGTAGTTCACCCTGCGAACTGCCGAGCGGCAGTGAAGACCCGAGCGGTGGTGATTTTGAGATCGGCGGAGGTAATGTGCGAAGGGGTGGCCGAGCGGAATCGATCTTGGTGACCACTGCCGCAGGGCGAGTCTTGTCAAGAAGATCCCGCAGTTTGACGGCCGTGCTTTCCGAAGCAAGAGCGATGTCCGCAGCTTTCACATAGACCTGCGTATTGCTGGAGGAGCGAGCATCGCTGCTGAAATTCTGCACCGCTGGGACACCATTAGCGCGCTTTGATGCTTTGCGCGACAAGTCGAGCGAATTGACGCGTGCAGTGAGAGATGAAATGTCGCTTGATCTCTGCTCCAGCGCAATGTCCATGTTGCGGCACGTTCTGTTGACCAGTTCTAGAGACGGCGCCCTATAAAAGAATAAGGACCGTGGAGCTCGAGGCTGTAAGTGTAATAACGCACTCAATCTTGTGACGCCCTGACATATCCACGCGACGCTTCACACCTTGCACGACACCTTCCAGTTGCTCGACGCGGTCCTGGACCAACTGGGTAGCAATTTAGTTCATGCTCCTGACCCTAGCCAATACACGCCGTACCTCCACCTGGCGCCGCAACTTTGTACGGGTTTCCATTTGCTCTGGGCCGAGTTCCCGATCTTCAAGG
Source organism: Auriculariales sp. MPI-PUGE-AT-0066 (assembly GCA_020744175.1). Taxonomy (NCBI): domain Eukaryota; kingdom Fungi; phylum Basidiomycota; class Agaricomycetes; order Auriculariales; species Auriculariales sp. MPI-PUGE-AT-0066. The sequence continues at coordinate 23,809 of JAGTJP010000125.1, forward strand.
GTTTGCCTGATAGTGGGGTCGTTTCGGGCATCCTTAATGTTCTTCAACTGCTCCCGCTTAACACCAACTGGAATAAGTTATTAATATTTTGACTGATACTGGCAGGATTCTGTGATGCGTACTCTGGGATCCCATGCCCTGAAGTTCCGCAACTGATTCTGCAATCGCGTTCGCTCGTTCCTTGGCGGCATTGACGTCGCGCTCGTAGCTGCGAATCGCTTGGGTTAAGGGAATAAGGTCACCGAAGCCCCACTTCTCAACATGCGATAGGTCTGCCAAATTGCGACCTCCACGGGATACAGCAAGCTTTGCATGTGCTTGGGTGAAAGCTTTAGTTTCGCCAACCAGCTATAAAGATGCTCAGCCAATGACTGACAATCATTCAGAAAATCTCACCTTCTCGATCTCTTTTTCAGCATGAATAAACAGTAACGCAAACTGCTGTTGTAACGGGGTCTCTGATGGCATTGGTTGAGCAGCACCGCCCTGCAAGGAGGTAGGCTGAGTGGTCGAGGGTGCTGGAGGTGTTGATACCGCTGCTGACAGTGATCGACCGGCAGCACTCGCCGCGAAGGGAGCGGCACCAGGAGGTTTCTGTGCGAAAAAGCCAGGTGTGGAAAAGATCGGAACAGCTCCTCCTGGCTGTGACCCTGCCGCGGGCTGCGACTTGGGCGTAAACAAGTTCGAAAATGCGCCTGCTGTCGGCGTGTGCGGGGAAGGGGCTGGTTTGGTCGCAAAGAAGCCACCCGAAGGAGGCGGACCAAGCTTCATACTTGCTGAACTTGCCGAAGAGGTCTCTGTTCCAGCCTGCATGAAGCCGGGGAGCTGGGTGATCGGTCCTGAAGGTGCAGAGCTCGGAGACGCAGCTGCTTGAGATAGAGCCGAAAACGCTGACTTTCGTTCCCCCGTAGGCGAGGTGGGCGAGAGTAGTACTTGGCGCTGCGCCTTTGTGGGGCTACCTGGGCTGCCTACGGTGACGGGTGGTGCAGCCAAAGGCGAGCTGCGCGAAGGAGCCGCGGCAGTACCCCCAAAAATTGCAGGGCGTCCGGATCCGATACCAAACAGCTTTGCTGACGCTATGTTAGCACTACTAGCGGTAGTGTTTGAGGATGATTCACCCGCTGGCTTGGCAAACAGCGGGGTTTGTGACGACGGCGGGGTAGATTTGAGCACTGAGTTTCCTGGTGTAGCAGGTGCGCGCGAGAAGTCTGATATTGGAACAGTCGCCTGCATTTCTGTGAGTTCATTAGGCTCTTCTTCGTCATCTTCTTCGCTTTCTCTGTCTTCTTCCTCCTCATCTTCATCGGGTTCCTCCTAGAAGGACATTAGCACATGGCCAAGACTACATGTGTCATTGTACTGACCTCTTCTTCGTCATTGTAGTATGGTTCACCGTTTTCGTCGTAGTCTTGATCTTCATACTGTACTTCCTCAAGATCCTCCTCAGAACCATCTCCTTCCTCGGTTTCCTCGTCGCTACCCGGCGGTAAGGGCTCGACACGATCTGGCGGTGGAGGACCCATACGGGCAAGCAACGACTTCGGCGTCTCGACGGGTTTCTGCTGCTCTGCAGGCGTCTCAGGCGGTGCGGGCAATTGGTTGTGAGATGACCGCCGACGAGGCATCTGAGACTTGCCCGTAGAGTCGTCTACGCCGAAGACGGGCTTAACCAGTGTCGTGGGAGTTCCACTAAACGCCGAGACAGGTGGTGCATGCGCGGAATTGCCTGACTGCTTTCCAAAGATCGATGGGCCTTGGAACATCGTCGAGAAACCCGCGGGCGTCGCAGGCGAGGCTGGCGTTCCACTGGTAGCTCCTGGTGTCGCTGGTGTCCTCGAGGGAGAGCTGCTGCTAGGCGTCGTAGGAGCTGGCGTGGCCGGTGTCCCAAAAGTCAAAGCCACCGCGGCTTTGGTAGAGCTAGCAAAAGAGCCGAACGGCGAGGAAGTTACGGGCGTCTTGAACGGCGAGCTATCTGCAATGGCGGAGGAGGCACCGGGCGTTGCTGGAGTCTTCGAAGGTGATGGCGAGAACACGGTTGATGGCGTTGTGGTTTCTGGGCCTGGAGTTGCGCCGGGAGTGACTGGTGTCGCCGGCGTCATGCCAGGAGAGGGGACCGGAAGGTCCTTCTTTGGTGTGACTGGCGTGACGGGGCCTACACCTGTCTGCACTTTCGGGCCAGCGGTCAATCCGATGTTGTCGAATGAGAGGTCAGGATCGATTGTGGTCACCGGATCCTTGGAGCTGAGCTCTTCCTCCGGGAACACCTCTTTGCCAGGCTTGTCCTCATCGTCCTCGCTGTCGGACGCCTTCCGTATCGCTGCACCAGGAGAGAACGTGTTCGCAGGCTTGCTCGAGCCAGACCCGTCAAAGAGCTTCGCAGCATCTGCCTTGTCCTTGCTCTTGTCCTGGCTCGGGGTGGCAGGTGGCTGCTTCTCAGCGGTCTCCTTTGAAACGGTCCCAAACGGCGACGCCTTGTTCTGCGGTGCAAACGTTCCAAAGCCACCACCACCAGAGCTGAACGAGCCGAAACCACCGCTGACGGGGGTCGTGATCTTGGATTTCTCCGCGGCTGGCTTTGCCACGATGAATGCCGGTCCCTGGCCGAACGTACTTTGGCCAAAAGCCACTCCGCCACCAGAGGTGGTTGTCGGGGTCGCCAGTGCTGGCATGCCGAAGCCTGCGGTCGCGACTCCTTGCGATTGTCCAACTGTGCCAGATGCGGCGCGAGCAAATGCGGACGTGCCTGTGCTGACTGGACCACCGAAGGCACCAAACCCAGAACCAGGTCGAGTGAACGCGCCGAGTCCCGTGCCAACGTTGGAGGCAGACGAGCGGGAAGTTACTGCCGGCCTTCTAGCTTCAGGAGGCGGAGTTGCGGCTGGAGATGGTACGACCGAGCTTGTATCCGAGCCCGGCCCACCAGGACTGGATGCAGTTGCGTCGGGGGCTGGGACCGAAGAGCCGAGATCAGCAAATGAACTGAACGCGCTGCCTGAACGCGAAGGCGCTGGTTGTGTGGGCGTTGAAGTCGATGCAGCCGCGGGCTGCGTTCCAAACCCAGACTGACCGAAGGCTGGGTTTTGCGCGGGTTTGCCAAACCCCCCCAACCCAGACTGGCCGAACGCAGGAGCTGCAGTTGTCGGCTGGCCGAAAGCTGATGTCGCCGCAGCAGCGGATGGTGACAGTGCTGTGGCTGCAGGTTTGCTCTCTGCGGTCGCTTGCGTGCCGAACGTCACCGGCTTGGACGCGAACGCGCTGAAAGCACCAGCGCCGCTGGTTCCGGTAGAGCTTGCAACGGGTTTTGGGGCACCCAGACTCGATGCCTGTCCGAACCCTGGTTGTCCGAAACCGAAACCCGTTTGGCCGAAGCCTGACGGTGTTCCTTGTGTGCCTCCAAAGCCAGATGAGGGCTGGGCTTGAGTCACCGCTAAAGCACTACCAGCTAATGTTGAGGATGATGTGGCCGGCTGTCCCGATGCGGCTGCCGAGAATGGCGACGTTGAAGGTATATTGCCGAAAGCTGAGGGTTTCCCAGCTGCAGTAGTGAAAGGCGAGGGCTGTTCGCTAGCTTGTGATGTCTGTCCGAATCCGAAACTGGGGCTTGTGACCCCTGTACCGAATGGTGTTGGCTTGCTCCCGGAAGTTGCACCGAACGGCGATGATGACGATGCAGTCCCGAATGGCGATGCGCCTGGCTTTGCAACATCTCCAAATCCAGCTGGTTTCGCTGCAAATGCACCGAATCCAGAGCCAGAGGAAGCTGCAGGTGCAGTGGGTGCTGAAGATATAGTAGCGCCGAAGCCCGTCGAGCCAAACGTTGGAGCAGCAGGTGCAGCGCCGAACCCAGTCGACCCGAAGGCTGGAGTAGCTTGAGTACCAAATGGTGATAAAGATGCAGGTGCAGTAGATGGAGTTGCGGCGCTTGGCGCAGGCGGAAGGGGAGTCGTAGCTCGGACGCTCATTGCACTGACTGGTGTTATTCCAGCCACTTTGGTAACCATCTCTGGGTACGCGCCATCGTTTTGTGAGATGATGTGCCACGCACATAAGACACCATCCGTGGTGTAGGCGAGAAGAATTGGGGCGGGCGGCCCGGGAGGAATGTCGTCGCCTGGCTGCTCGCTGTTGTCGATCTGCTCCGTGCTGCTAAGATCAACGTCCAGAGCCATTAGTCCGCTCTCATCCATTTCCGCTGTCAAAGGTAAGGCAGCACGACTCGTTTCTTCAGTGGCCAAATTGCCCCACTTGTCGCCAACTTGGCCGATAGCACCGATGTCGGCACTGGGACCGTCTCCAGCAAAGACAAGAGCTTTGAGATTGCCCCAGTTTCGGAGAATGACGCTGAACGACCCTGGAAGTCGTTTCGCGCCGAAGGGCGGACAAGGATTATCTGAGAGGCGAACCTCGAAGCTTGCCGCAGGATTCTTGTGGTCGTGGTGGATAATGACGTGAGTCTGTTCCGGCATGTCAATAGTTTCGGGATCGAAACGAGCGGCAGCGGTAGGATGGGAGTAGACGACATGAAATGCATTGTTACTGAGCCAGTTGATGGAGAAGATTCCGTTGTTGGCCAGCGCTGGATCTGCAGAGCGAGGAATGCGACCTTTGAGAGCGGATGTGTCTTGCGGGGCATACAAAAGAATGTCCCCGCAATGAACACCAATTGCGATCTGCTTCCCTCTCGGCGACCAAGCGACTGAAATAGATCATAAATGAGCTAACGCTACCTGCTTTTAGGTCAAAGCAACTCACGAGACATTGGCAAAGCGTTGACATTTCCCATGGCATGCCACGCGCCGACAAGAGTGCCTTTTACCACGTCTAGAATCTCGACGTAGTGTCCGCGTTCCTGTCCGTAGATCCCTCGCAACACGGCTACCAACTCGGGATGGTCGCCTGGGTTTGGGGCAATGATGCGAGGGTAACTAACTGCATCCGACTGGAATACATGAGGTACTGGCCGCTGCGGGGAACGTTGAGTCACAGCTTAATGTCGCACGCTGGTTGCTCACCGAGGTCGGATCGAGGAAGGCGTTCACGTCAAACACAAGGATTGGGCCGGCATTGAAGCCCACGACAAGCTTCTCATCTTTTGCAGCAAATTTGAGGGCGACGGGCTTTTCTGAGCCGAGGTCGAAAGTTCGTTGCGGTTGATACTGGACCAAGCCGGTGTCATCTGGCTTGCCAGCCTTGAGTATGTCGCGGATACTGTTGGTACTACCAAGAGCAATAGCTGCAGTGAGGAACGTGAATGAGTCTCTGGTTGTATCATTTCAAAAAGCGCTGCGCACCGAACTGCTGGCCGGCTTTCGCGTCGACGGTGCGGACGACTGCAGCGAAAGCTGCCTTTGAGTTGGCGACGGCAAGAAGACTGGTCGGGCCTTCAAATGCCTTGGAATCGAGTGGAAACGGGGAAATGCGCAGATGCGCGTGCTTGTTGAGCTGGCGTAGAGATAGAAACTAGTGGCGGGGATGAGCTCGATCATGCAGACAGTGTATCATTTGCGTACCTCTGCCTGAATCTCCTCGCCTGCTACGGACTGACGTGGCGGGCCAAGTTCATTTGGAAGGACGAGTGCGCTGACGTTGGGCCCGGTACCACTAACGTCCATGTCGCGCAAAACGAGAGCAAACGCGCCGAGCACGCGGTTGCGACTCCGCTGAACCACCTTCTGCGACAATTGTCAGCATCCTCGTGTCACGCTCACGATTCACACCTTATCACTATATTTTAGTCTGTGACAGCTCCTAGGACTGTGACGCGTATGATCTGTGATGCAGTACGAGGTATTTATTTCACGTGATCCTTGTATCGCAGATCAAAACAGCTAGTAGCTAGACGAATGGTTTGTTCCGTTCAAGGCGTTCTCGTGGATATCATGACTTCAATGCTTAACTGATCGTCTTCCGGGCCGGCATACAGGTGACAGTACCGGCCAAGGTTCGAGTAAGGCTAATGACCTCACTAGAATACTTATGGCGAGTGTGAGGTTTTGAGGAAGGTCTGTTGCCTTCCTCAAAACCTTCCTCAAACCTTCCATAAAATAAGGTTAAAGTAGGAAAGGAGCTATATCCAGTTTGAATTCTTTCTTTGACCTTCCTCCTGGGCAGGTCAGAGTAAGAATCATGATATTGCCTTCCACGATCCTTACCTTACCCATATGTCACGCAAAGCTTACTCCAACCTTATCAAATCGATACCCAGTGATATTCCTCCTCCACGGCCAGTAATATCTCAATCTGTAACGGTACCGCGGCCGATCGCATTTCGAGGACGATCGAGCACCTGACGTCTGAATTTACGCTAACAGCCGGTCGCGGTTCAAAAGCCAAGTCCGGCGAACTGCGCTCCCTCAACCCTCCTTGCCCACATCCCACCACCTCGACCTCAGGCCTCCAGAGTGACCAGGCGTCCTCCAGCTACCTCGTTGACCGACCACTTCCTCCCCGCTCGCGCCAGTCGCACACCCCCTCCCGCGTCTTATCTCTCCGCGCCGTTCACCGACCAACCACCGCTGCCAGTCTCCGCCGTCTCAGCGCCCAGTGAAACCCCTAAGCCCCGTCTCAGCTCGCACGTACGATGTTCTCCTTCGTCGCAATCCTACTGCTGCTCTCGCAGCTGAGCTTCCTAGCGTACACCACCCCTGTCCCCGGCCCTGCGTTCCTTGTCGGCTCGACTCCCGCATCCATGTCTATGCCATTCAACAGCTCCATCTCTCAAGCTCACAAGAATGTTCGTGATGTTGCTGCTCAGCTTGGTACGTCGTGTCCGCGAGTCGCCTCGGTAAAAGGGGGAGCGCTGACCCCCTGTCTTGTCAGATCATCTTGCGGCTCGTGCTCGTATGCTCCACAACTCGACTCTAATGGCACGCGACGGTGGCGATATGCTCCACGCTGACGGTCTGCTTGATTCTCTCAGTGGTCTGCCCGTCATTGGCGGTCTCCTTCCTGTCGTAGGAGGTTAGTTGCTCTCCGATGCCACCATAGCGGATGTTTAGCTCACGCGCCTGCTCAGGCCTTCTGAAGACGGTCGAGTCCTTACTACCGCTAGATTCAATCCCAATCTTGGGCCCGCTTCTCGGTATGCTGGACGTTGATGGCGACTCGACAATTTCGGCCACTAGTACCCAGTCCGCCGGCGCTCCGATCGCAACGCTCGACCCTGTCGCCTCTGCCGCTCGTCTCAAAACTGCGCAAGACTTGCTGCGAGCTGCTTCAGCAGAGCTCAACAAGGCGGTCAAGATCGCAGAGGCGCTGGTTGCCAATAATGAGGTCGGTTCTGGTGTTCCGGCTCCCGACGTCACGGTCACGACCACCAGTGCGGCTGACCCAAGCGCGACTGAGACGGCGAGCGTCGGCGCAGCGAATGTTCAAGAATTCTCGTTCTCTGGCCGTGTCGGACACGCCTAGTTTCAACGCTACAGCCTGTTTGCGCCGCCTACAGTACCTGAATGTTCCTCGCCTCATGTAGCCGCACACCTAAATTTATCGATTAGATCGCATCTTCATCCGCTCCAGCGCTTCGGGGTGGTTGGTTCAGTCTATTGAACCTGTTGTTCGCTTCCTATTGCATCCTTAGGTAGCGAACCTTCTCTCAATTACATCTGGCATCGTGGGTTAACTTTTGTGATGTGGCAAATGAGATGTGCAACGGCGAGCAGTGGTTCCTGATTTATCCGCGAAGCGCCGCCCAGCCTGGGCTATCAACTTGCACACGCCCTGGTCCACCGAGATACACGCCGAGCTCAACCAGTTCGATGGACGGAATGTGGAGGTCATCTGGGTCGCTGCCGAGGGACCACAAGCTGACCGCAACCACGTTTTCGCCGCGGGACTTGAGAATGCCGGATGGAACTGGGAATAGGGTCTGCGGTCCGAGGTTGGCGATGCGCTTGCCGAACTGCCAGCCGTTGACGTAGAGTTGAGCTGCGACAGTAGAGAGGTAAACTGTCAGCGCCGACGAATGAAAGACCGCATACCGCGATAGTGGCCACTAATCTCTGAGAACTTAAATGCCATGGGCACGTCGTAGCCATCCGGAATGTTGAGTGTGAATGTAGTTCGGAACCAGCCAACCTGCTTGTGGTATCAGTGGGACGCGCCATCAAGGTGAGCGTGAGATACGAACACCAGGCTTTGTCAGACCAGTGAATGGTGTGCGCTTTTCCCAGCTCGCATCGTCAAATCCTGGGAGATGCCAGCCAACACGCTGCCACTTTCTGTTAGTGCGATAGTGTGCTTGCGTTGTAGCCCCCACGTACCTCGCCATACAACCCTCCTTCGTTCAAGATCTTGCGGGCCGTATCGGGGAAGTCTTTACCACCAAGATTGCCGGCAACTTTCCAGCCAGTAAACTGGTGATCATCATCACGCCCAACGAGGTAGTATCCCTGAATCCCACGAGGCAGCTGGATATCGTACTGCCTACCGCCGGGCTATTCCCTGTGTTACCTCCAAAGGCGGGGACTATGGAACAGGCAACGCACTGTGCAACAGACAACCATACCAGCGAGGTTATGGCCCATGTGACTACCATCGAGGTGAGTATCTGGGCGGGCAAGGATGCGGCTAACTTACTCTTGAAGCACTGTCACGTAGTTGGTACCCTGCCGCAGCGCACCATTTGGAATCGTGAAGGAATCATTGTTTGTCATGATTGTTGTGTCCGATGCGCCGAGATAGACATCGTTCAACCATGCCGAATATGCAAAATGCTTGCCACCAGACACAGATAGATTGACAGCCGTCGGCGCGGGAATGTCTACTCCATTCTCGAACGCGCCCCGCCACAGCAGGTTTCCAGACTAACATGGGGTGAGACGAGGTTTAACTATAATGTGTCAAGGTGTACGCACGTAGAAATTGTATTCACCGCCATACAAGACCCACGGACCGCCGTAGAATGGCGGAAACGGGTTGGTCGTTGTCGTGTGATTAGCAGCAATAATCCCAGACGCTGCCTCGTCTGCCTCGCTAAACTCGGGCGAAATCTCTGGGAGAGAGTCTGCATATCGCCACGTTGCCTTGCTGAGGTCAGGCGTAGACCACGTCTTGCGCGGGCCAGCAAGAGTGCTTTTCAGTGCGCCGCTTGAGGGGTCGCGGACGACAGGAACAGGTTTGCCGTTCCAGGTAATAGACAGAATGGTTCGTGAGGTAATAACTGTCAAAAATGTTGTGGCGTCCAGGTCTCCAGTGAGCGCGAGCAATGTGCCGTGCAATGACACGGTGCGGACGAGGTACGGTCCGGAGACGAGAACGTTCTGACGGGCACCAAGGTCAAAGTAGTTAGCGTGAGGGCCACCCAAGGATGCTGGAATAGTCGGGTGCCACAGACGAGTGGCCGTCGCATAGTCAGCAATGACCAGCAAGACAGGTGTTGCTCCAATGCTTGTGAGACGGATAAATGTCAACCCTGCGGCAGGTGAGAAGTTGAAAATAATTGCATCCTAGTAATCAAGGATCAGTGACGACAATGCAGCTGATTAGTGGGCTCACGTTGGAGTACCTAGAGACCGTCTTGGTCGGACCGCTAGATGTAACCAGCGGTTGCTTCGCCGAAGCAATTGCAATCTCAAAGGTTTCCCCAGTCCCAGTGCCATATGCCACCAGCACATCTTGCCCGTCGACAGCAAAGCTCGAGAACAGCGGTGCTGTTGAATATTGAACCTTCGACTTGCTGCCAAAGCTCAAGTTTTTCCTGTGAGTGTAGACATTGAGCTTGGGCCAGTGTTTTTTGTGCACGGGAACTTACGTTATGACCTTAGAGTCGCGGCCGGCGATTGTAATCTCGCCGCCAAGCTGGGGGACGACGAGATTGTTTCCAATGTCCAGCTTGAAAGTGAGGGTCGTACTGTGAGCGGGGTGTAAGCAGCCAAACCGACTACCTTTTGGATTCAAAGCAAACGTACGACTCGTTAGTGACCTGATGCCGTGAGATGAAGAACTCGGCCCCAGTGTCAGGGTTGCGGAGATGTGTCGTATTTACTCCGACATGAGTGGTGTTGTCCTCGCCTACGAGAAGATGAGAGAATGCGCTTGATATAAGCTTCCGTTCTCACCAACAAGATCCGTCTTCCGGAGGTCGGGGAAGTTGCGTAAGAACATGGACTGTACTTTGAGTTCGCCGTACTTGTCAGTGAGTTGTCGGCTTTCTGATATGGCTGCCGCAAAGTCGTATGATGTAGTTGCGTCTGGCAACTGTAAGTGAGACTTGCGATGAAGCTGGATTGATAGCTTGCAGACCTGGATATGCTATTTGCCCCAGTTTGTTCCGCCCTGCGCACACAATCAGACCGAAGTCGAGCACAATAATACTTACTCACGAATGTCATATAGAAGCCGACCGCTGTCGTACCGCTTGCCCAGAGCTGATGATAATATACGCGAGAAAACCTCGGAGGGCTGATCAATAAAGCGTGTCTTTAGGTGGGCTGAACATACTCTGGGCTGACCATCTGGCGACATTGTTCATTGGACCACTGGTTGGGGCGCGAAAATGCTCCTCCTTGGAACCTTGAGGGCACAATTAGACTGAGCTGATACAGGACTGCCACAGGAGGCGTACTCGGGGAAGTACAGCGGTGAGTCTGGGAAGACTGATTCATGGTATGGCCTCCAATTAGGCGAAGGCGTGTCCCGCCATGTACCAGGATTGCCACAGTTGAACGATACGGGATACGCATCGAAGCCTAGTCACTGTGGGTCACCTTTTTCAAAAGCTGCTTTCTTGAGATCGGCTCACCGTAGATATCCACCTCGTGGACGAGGTTTTGATACATGCCAGGATCGTTGTCCATGGTCGGGATGATCACGCCGTTCTCGCGATACGTCTCCGTGAGCTGCTCAAAGTACTCGTTGATTCCAGGACCGTTGTAGTACTCGTTCTCGATCTGCACAAGGATGACAGGACCGCCGTTCGTGACCTGGCGCTTGGCGATGACTTTGGCCATCTCGGTAATCTTGAGAAGAGCATGAGACCGCTTCGAGATCATGAGACGGTATTGGCACTCACGTAGCCCTTCCACGCGTTCTCGAAGAGGGTGTCGTTGCTCCTCATTTCACCATTATACCTGAACCAGGTGTTGCGGTCAGGAAGGTTCAAGACGTGCCCAGGGATACCGCCTCCGGTGGTTTCGGCGCTAAGAAATAGCGAGATGAGCACTTAAAAAGAGCTATATGAAGCTTAAGACGCGCACTTAATATACGGACCGGGTCGTGCAATAACGAATAGTCCAGCATCATGCGCCGCATCGACAAACCTTGAGTCATTGAACCTCCATGCACTCCACAATCTCTGGGCCCGCGCACCTGGCAAAGTCATTGAAGCCGCCCAAGTCTAGGACACCGTCCTTCGGGTTCGTGAGAGCCCAATGAGTATAGGTCGTGACCGCGTTGAGTCCCGCCGCCTTAAACTTTTGCATGATGTCCGGCCACAAGTCCGGAACAGGCAAGCGGAACGGGTGCCACTCGCCCGCCTGCAGAAAGATGCGCGAGCCGTTCAGCGAGAAGCTGTACCCGTCCCAGCTGACAAAGTCTTGCAAGGCGCTATCGGTGTCGGCACGGCGAACACGTCCGATCGGGTCAGCGATGCGCGCGGCATCTGCGAACGCGAGCGCGCCAAAGCACAAAAGCGCGCCAAAGAGCATCGCTTGCGACGCACGCTGAGAGGAGATGAGAGGTTTAAGGCCGGCAGTCGTGCGATCCGCTTCAAGTTGGTTCGCTGCGTTTTAACGTGACTGTCTCGACACTCTCGGCGCGGCGAAATCGCGCGGCCAGCGTCATGGACAGACAGCAGCCGGGCCGCTGGCTCGTGCTTACAGCCCGTTACGCGTGGGTGGGGGCGTGCGGAGAAATGACGGGAACGGTCAGCTGGCCGGCGAACGTCGTCTCTTCGACCAGGCTTCTCATCACGATTGAATAGTGTTGAGCCAGCAATGCTCAAGATCTCACTCCCTGCTTGCCATTGTGTATCGCAAATTGACGTGGCTTCGAATGAATTCTGACGCCAAAGGGTGGGCGCGGCTGGTCAAGTTGTGAGGCGGAGTTTGTTCTCGCGTCGCGAAGCACTCCAATTCTTTTGCAATCCAAATCAACTTGACTACGGTACATAACATAGATGTATAAAATCGGATGCATGATCCAAAAATGCCTACCATTAGTTGCGCCAGCACCTACACAGAAGATTGCGTCAAAAGGCGATTCTCAAAGTACAATGAGCACTCACAAGATCTGGTAATGCTTGCGCGTCTCCTCAACGCCACCATACGGAACGTGGCCTCCCGCGTCGAGGTGCTCGCCCGTTTTGCCTGGGACACGCACCCCGTCGATAAGTGCAACTGCATGGTATAGTGGCTCCCCGTTAGCCTCGAAGCCACCTTGCACAGGCCGCCGGCCTCCCGGGATTTTCCCATCAATGGTATGCACCCACTCCATCGTCGATGCGTCCAGTGGCAGCACAAAGAACGGCTCGTTCTTATTGATTGTCCATTCCTGACCATCGTGGCTGAGACGGACCGGGTTGGGCATGAAGTCGGGAATAATCTTGCAGGGCACCAGGCCGCCCTTGAAGGGCGCCACGCCAACAAACACCGGTCGCTCTCTGCGAAGGGATTCATCTGCGTTAGCTCGGTCGCCGCGGTCACAGAAATGGGCGGCACAACGCACTGGTCGTAGCATGGCGCGGGGCCGGTGATGTCTAGCGAGGGAAACTTGTCGTCGTCGTTGTAGAGCTCGACGCGGACGGTGTGCTGGGATGGCGCGAAAGGCTCTAGTGCGGCTGCTGCGAGCGCATGATGATGGTGGCGTCGTCGCGCGTCTCGTCAGACGACTGGTAATCGACAAAGTCGAACGAGTCTGAGCGAGGTATCTTCGCGCCGTGCATGGCTGAGGCAAGGGTGATGGCTTAAGGAAGAAGGAGAAGGCAAAGAGTGAGATAGGAGATGGCAAGCGTGGTGCCCGGCTATGCCCTTGACAATGCCTGTTCAAGATTCGTCCGGTACCATGTAGATCAGACTGCGCAGGTCGAAACCGATATGAGACAACGCTTGTACAGGAGCACCTGCAGATACGGGATTCGGGTTGCATGAACAGATGATACTGGGCAGCTTTCAGCAAAGAATGCCGAAGACAGAGGTGATGGGATCGGCATGCTGTGGCAATAGAAGTGCTCAACAGCGGTCTGAACTTTGTGATGAGGGAGATCAAAGGGGCCGCAGTGTTCAGCCACGACAAATCCTCAAAGTCTCAGCGCGGCTGCGAAGCACATTATTGGAAGAAGTTGTTGTCTCGTGCCTCGTATCACCGGGCGCCGACAACGGCGGTGGCTGGGTCAATTGGAATAAAATGTTCGTTAGCAAGTCTGAACACTGACATGTACTTTGATGGGAGACATGCGGTGCGAGGGTGGGGTGAGGTGTGCGATTGGCGTGCGGAGGTTAGCAGAAGACCTTCCGGCGAACTCCGTGACTTGCGAGTCGGGTTGATCTCGTAGAACCCAGTCGTCCCTCCTCCCTCAAGCGCCGGTTCGCGCGCACATTCCTCCCTTCTATCCTCACACCCTCCGCATTACGCTCCTTGTTCTTCCGCATTGCCTTGTGCAAAAATGACGACACTGCTGGCTGTTACGCTGGCGCTCGCCGCCCACACGACTGCACTCAAAGTGCCCATCACCGAACGCGCCGTTTCGCCGATTCCTTTCAAGGTCCAGAGCACCAACAACAAGCCCATGCTCAAGTCGTTCGTCGCCAGCTCCTCCGGCAGTGAACTCACGCTTGGAAATGTCAATAACCTTGTATATGTCGCGCCTGTCAAACTAGGAGACGGCAGTGAGTAATATCCGCCCTGCTTCCGCGCGTTTCGAGTTCATTCTTAGCATTTGTATTGCAGCTTTCAATCTTCAATTGGATACCAACGCGGCAGGTGCGTGCCCGCCCTGCGCTCATTGTGTACTAGCTGACGCGAATTCTATCACAGACATGTGGTGTAACCTTGGTGCTGCGCCGGCTGCCTTTAATGCCAAGAAGCTCGGCCTGCCAGCCCTCAACATCACTTCTTTGGATGGTGGGTGCCAGTCTACGAGTCTTATGCCTCTGACACTGTGCAGGCACCGTCTCTGTATCTGGTGATGTAGTAGTAGCCAAAGTCAGTTTTGGCCCTTTCTCGGTGGCCGAGCAAGGTCAGCTTCGCGTTGATCATAGTCCTGGGATTGTTGCTGAACATGAACAGCATTCCTATCAACCACATCTGCCAAGTCACCGGCGCTGGTACAGGGTGCCGATGGCGTCCTGGGTTTCGGCTTCAATAGCGCATCGGTCATACAGAAGGCAGCGAGCTCGCTCCCAGCCAAGACTGGCCAGACGTTCCTCACTTGGGCGTTCGAGCAGCACCCGTCCGGTCGCGACTACATCGCTTTCTCTTTGGGCCGCGCTGACGATCCCTCGGCGACCGCCCGCGATGGTGCGTTTTACATTGGCGAGGTGGACGACGAGCACAAGTCGGTCCTCGATGCACCTGCCCTTCCGGTCTTTAAGAACCCCGCTCCCGATGCCGTCCAGCGCTGGGTGATTTCGGTCGACTCTCTCAAGGTCGCAGGTGTAAATGTCGAAGGCACTACCGCCGTCAAGAACGCCACGGGCAAGCAGCTGGCGCTCATCGACACTGGCGCGAGCCAGACGCTGTTGCCGAAGGAGGCAGTGACCGCCATCTACTCTAACATCAAGGGTTCCAAGTATGACGCTGTCTTGGATGTCTGGTTCTCCCCCTGCCTGAGCCAGACCACCGTGACCTTTAACTTGGGCGGGATCGAATACCCCATTAATCCTTTGGACCTCACGACCCCGATGCAGTCCGCACTCAAGAACGACACGATTGTGACTTACTGTGTCAACAAGTTCCGTACCAACAAGTATACGACCGAGTACGACATTGTGCTTGGTGACCCTGTTCTTCGTAATCTGTTCAGTGTGTAAGTTTTCGGCGTGTCCTTGGTGTTGCGCAGACATGTACTGAAATCCCGCAGGTTCGACTTTGGTGACATTGACAGCACTGGCAAGGTCACAGGCGAGCCATTTGTCAAGCTTCTCAGCGTCACAGACGCTGTAAAGGCGGCAGCTAGCTTTGAGGCTTCTCGCAAGAGCGAATTGCAGCTGTACCCGGAGCTCGGAGATCTCGCCGACGTTGGTAACACTGCTGCTAGGCAAGTCGCCAACTTTGCGGCGACAACGAGTACCTCCAAGCACAAGTCGACGCACAAGGTCTCCATCAGCGGCAAGAAGGGAGCAGCAAGTCCACAGGCACTGGCACGTTCCGCATTCAGCACAATGTCGCAGCTGTTGCCAACGCCGAGGACACGTCCAGCACCAACATCTCGTCGCAGGTCCAGCAGCTGCTCGACTTCTCGCCCATCCTGCTCGCGCTTCTTGCGGCCAACATTGTCCTTGGCCTCGGCCTTTGCGCACTTGGTGCCTACATCGTTCGCTCCAACCGCGCCAAGAGGAACCGTCGCGAGCCGCTTCGCCGCGATACTGCCAACACCGCGAGCTCGTACGAGCCGGTCAAGGTCGGCGATGAACCCTTGTCGCCGATGGGATACCGCGACTCTGGTGCATACCGCGACTCCGTTGCGATCGACGATGCGACCGGCAAGCCCAGGCCCAGCACAACCTATCGCGACAGCGGCATCGGTTGGGCTGACGTAGACATCAACAAGCAGCGCCCGGGCCCGGCGGGTCCGCCTGTTCAAACCGCCGGTGATATGGGTGTCCGCGACAACTCGCCGTTCCTCGACCCGAATTCGCCTCGCAATGTAGCGTTCCCAGGTGCCCAGAACCTCTCCTCGCCTAGCCGTGATAGTCTGGCGGCTCCCGATGAGCGTCGCCGTGCTCCGTCTGCCGGGTCGGTATACTCGCAAGGCCAGGGTACGCAGTCTCGCGATGACCTGGCTCCTCCCAATCCTTCGTTTGCCGGTGGCCGCCGGCCGTCGCGCGACATGCCATCGCCAGCAGCAGACAGCCCGAACGCCCAGATGCCTCTCGCTGGTCAACAGTACGGCGGTGCCTCCCCCGGTGTCGGATTGCGTCCTCAGCGTCAACCGTCTACTGGCCCGCCGCCCCCAGACAGCCGTGCGCTCAGCCTGTACGAGTCGACTGAGACCAGCGAGCACCAGCTGGCTGCGCAGCAACGCCGTTACAGCCATGTTCCACCTGCCTTTGGTGCCGGCCCGTCGGTCCCCCCGCCGTTCCAGCCCCAATCAAGCGGATTGTCTTCGGGCTCTCCAACTTTGCCAGCTCGCTCCTCTGCGCGTCAGATACCTGGACCCCAGGCGGGCTCGCCGTCCCACCAGCGCCGCCCGTCCCACTAAGCTCCGCGCGGGAACATTTCGCCACGCATACACACCGCTGATAATTCCACCTGCAACGATCAATGGCACATGACCATCCTACAGCCGTCTCCTCGTCGCACTCGCACTGATTTTTTCCCGGGATATCTATCTGTCTGTCGTCCGCTCATTGAACACTCGCGCTCCCTTGCCCCCCACGCCCGCACCCTCCTTTGCTGCTGCCACACCCCTCTTGATATCTCGCGGCTGCACCTTGGCCGCGACTTTGGCCTCCTGATACACTGGGACATTTCACTTGCTTTCCGCTAGCGACCACGGCACTCACTCTCTAGCCCGTCGCTTTTTTGCCTCACTTCTGATTGTCTTGACGGACAGTATCACTATCTCCAGCTAAACCCTTTCGTTTGCTACGACGAGGATGTACATACTCGCAGACACCCCGTTGACGATGTATTCCTCGCGTTTCTTTGATTGGTGTGAGACTGATGCAAGTTAGGTACACAAGGGAAGTTGATTAACCATCAACCGGGAATGCTACGGAGCGCCAACGTCCATCAGCCCGTTATACCACCGCTTCCGCGGGTTCATAGTCCAAAACATAAACGACTCGTGCACCACATCGACCTCGTACAGGCTCTCAGGAATGCCTGTGGTCGTCATTGTGCACCGGAGAACGCCACTGCGAGTGAGATATCGGAGGACGTCGTTGAGCTCTTGTCGATCAAGCAACGCCTCAAACTTGGCGCGCAGCTCCGTCTGGAAATGAAAGACATAATTAGTGCTTGCTTCTAGAAGCGATTGTAGTTCAAGACAAGACATACCTGCGGAATTCCGGGACGCAATTGAATGACGCTCGCAACAGCGCGCACAGCAGCTTGCCACGACTCCTCAGTGAGACGGCCTTGAATGTCCAACCACCGCCGAGGCCAAAGGCGGGCTAAGGTGGTTTGCTCGCCGTCTCCGCTTGATCTGCTCAAAGCTGCCGTCCAGGTATCAGCGTGTCCGCAATACACAATGCGGGCTGTGTCGTAGCCGGTCCACATCAGGATTGGAACCGGTCCTTTAGCGAGGAGGTCAACGGTAGGCCAGATTATGCGGGCTTGCGCGATGCCAATGAAATTCTTGAAACACGATCAGGGTTCACTTCAGGGGTGCGTCAATGGATATGAGCCTACTTCGAGCTCCCATCGAGTTAGGCCG
This sequence comes from Auriculariales sp. MPI-PUGE-AT-0066, assembly GCA_020744175.1. Classification (NCBI taxonomy): domain Eukaryota; kingdom Fungi; phylum Basidiomycota; class Agaricomycetes; order Auriculariales; species Auriculariales sp. MPI-PUGE-AT-0066. The sequence goes on from JAGTJP010000125.1 coordinate 41,345, forward strand.
ACGGCTCCTCCTTGTTGTAGAGCATTGAGTATCAGCAGGATCGCGTTCTGTCGATCAGCGTTCTGGCTGAGTCTGTGCGTCATCGAGGCGTCAAGACATGCCGAGCAGTCAACGATAGTCTGCTCGGCTTCTGCAGCACAGCTGGCCGCGGCACCGTTCAGCGCAACACCATGATCGAGCTGAGTCTGGGAAAGGTTGATAGGCGCGTCATCCGACATCTCAACCTCCGGTGCAATCGAGGAGCTGAGAGCAAAAGCTTGCTTCGGTCGCCAGGCGATTGCGGCCTCGATGTTGCCATCATCTGCGCACGATTGAGGGTACTGTTCAGGTGCTATTCCTCAATGTAACGCACCTGCTTTGCGGCTATTCCACTCCAGCTCCTTCTTTGCCGCTTTGTGCGAGCTGAGGTCGATATCGAGTTCAACCTGTGGGAGTGCATGAGTACATTGAAGATATACTCGAGCCAATTTCACCTCGTCGTTAGCAATCATGCGCAGGAAAGCTGCTGTTTCGCCATCAGTTGCCATCGGAGTCCACTCCTGCCAGTCGTCCGGTTCCGCGACCTCGTGCAACGCGTCTAGCGCTACTGCATCCTCAGCCATCTCGAGGCTCAGCCAGCTCGAGAATGCAACACGGTCCCTGAGAAAACCATCAGTATCAGTGAATGTATATCTGGTCTCAGCTCACGAATCGGAAATTTTGAGCGTACGACCAGGACGAGGTTTCTTGGGATCGGACTGTATGGCTGAAATCTTGCCTTCACGACGCAGCTTTTCTACAGCGGTTTTGACAGCATCTTCTCCGAAGTGCTTGAGCATCTCGGAACTAATATCAGAGCTGAACCTATCCTCGGGTGTCGATAGCATCATCTGTAAACTCATGTTAGACAGCGTGACTTGAGTAGCAGGCTCGGCACCTTGAGGGTTGCTTCAACCACTTCCGTGTTACTCCAGTCACCTGTAAGCTGAGATGGCATCGCAACAGGCGGCAGCAAAAACGCCTCTCTGTAGAACTCTTTTTCACGTTGTTCCTCACTGATTGCGGACCAGAGGAACTCGAACGTCCTGCGACCGGCTGTAGTGGATACCGCCTTCGACTCGATCTTCCACTTGTCCGAGAACGCTTCTACGTCATTCCAAAGCAGTTGCACCGTCGCTTTGCCTTGCGGTGCGCCAAGTCCAACCCTTCTATGAAAAAAGTGAGTAGTGGCAGTGAAGAAATGGTGGAAATCATACACTGCTTGCTTGTCGACATACTTGCGCAAGAACTCCACATGTTGGACCAAAGGAAAGTCATTGGTGCTCTTAGGGTTTGGATCGAGCAAGTCCTCAGAACCACGGTGAGCATCGAGCAAGGCACGAAAGGCCGTTTCAAGCCGCTGAGCGTACGAGTCGCCACCAGGTTCGCTGCGCAAGTTGGAAACTCGAGATCTCACGGAGTTGCGATCCATTCCAGGAAACGCTTGCCCGCATGCGGTCCAGTCAATACGACCATTCGTCGACCGAGCCCGAAGAACAGCAGCAACATCCAGCGCGAGATCATCGAATTGCGCCGTCCAACCGAAGCGTCGGCGTCGAGTTGGTGGCTTGGGGCCAGGTAGTTTGCTGTCCTCCTGGTTGACTATAGATATTCCATGCCGTTAGGACAGGCAACGAGAGCTCGCGTACGTGTGTCACTTACTTTCGTCTTCTGCAGCAGGGTCCGCAGCCTCCTCATTAACACCTTTTCTTCTTCTTTCTTGGTCCTTTGATGAGGCCGCGCTTGCCGATCTCCTTGCCAACGGCCTCATTTTTCGCGCGAATGGCTTCGACAATCTCTGCCACCGGAGTACTGTCGGATGGAGTTTTCTGTGCAGGTGGAAGAGTTGTCGCGACAAAGTGGGGTGCCTGGGTCTGAATGTTTGCAGTAGGCGGTGGACCTACAAGTCCTTGCACATGTCGAGCGATAAACATCACCATCTGTGTCTCGAGGGTCTTCTTCTTCATCGCAGTCTTGAAGAACTGATCCTTGAGCGGCTGTAACTGTTCTGCCATGGCGTCACTAAGAGGCCCACGATGGACGTTACGAATCGCGTCGGCCCAATCAATCTCCCTGCGCTTACTCATAGACCTCGACGATGTGTTGCCACGCGGTTGAGAAACTTCTGGTGTCAGTTGGCCAATCTCGCCGTTGAACTCAACAACTTTAGGAGGAATGGTGGCTCCCTTCATGCGTTGCTGGACTCGCCGAAGTGCTTCGATCTCTCGTGTGAAGAAGTCGATAGCAACTTGCTGCGGAATGCACGACGTATAGCAAAGATGGCGAAAGTAGCGCTTCTGTGGGTCCTGATCATCCCACGGTGTTGTGAGTGCCTGCACATCAATGTGCGTCTTCAGATATTCCTGTTGGTACCAGGTCATCGCGTATGTATCCGTCCACGAGCTGTCCCGTTTGAGCATCCGAACAATATCATCAGAGCAGGAGTTTGTCGGCGCGTTAGGATTCCATTGTGTGACATGCTGGGCGGCGGGGCTGATGCAGGCAATCTTAAGATCCTTCCAAAACACCATGCTGAGGTCCGCTGTTTCGACAGAGCGATCGAATAAATACGGCTGACCTTCGGCTGCGAAGTGAAAGAGACTGGCTGATGTAGTGAACCTGTAGAATCGAGCACGAAGTTTAGCGTCGTTGGTAGGATGGAAGCGATCGTATGCCGATGGGTATAGGTTGTTCGCGTCGTCTGCGGCAACCTGAAACTCCGGGGTGGCGGACTTGGAAGGAATGAGTGGAACAACGAGACCAAGTACTGCGAGAATATGAAGAAGCTCATTGATCTGATATGTCGCCTTGGCTCGCCCGATTTCTAACGATTTGGCGAGTTCCGGTGGGAGACTATGGACTGGAGCGAGCATGGTGTCCCTTTCGCGTAGCCTCTGCTCCAGCTGTTCCTCGTACTTGGAAATCGGCACCAATGAACAGTACGATGCCAGTGGAAGGTCGTGAAAGAAGTACGAGAATGAAACGATGCGGTCTTTGCGCGATACGAAATGCTTGGATGGACTATCCGAGTCGGATGCAAGTTGACTGAGAGTAAAACAATGCAGCTCCTTGGCGCGAGATGCCTTGCCCTTCAGATAGCCGTATAGCTGCGTGACCGTTTGTTGTTCGGTCAGGAAGGCGTCCCGGACGGCCTTGTGGTTTCCTTGTAGGAGCTCGGCTAAAAGAGTTTTGTCCTTGACGGATGTGAGATTTACTTTACGTTGAGATGCAGCGGTAGACTCCTCTAGTTGGGCGTCCGCAGAGGTAGCAGAACCAATGGCGGCAGAGCTTGCGACAATCTGGGCAAGGTGTGGCGCGACTACAGTGGAACTCAAAGCTGCGATAAATGCATTGATTTTTTCTTGAGATAGGTCGCGTAGGTGGTATACCGTCGTTGTCTGTGCCACACCAGTCGGAGTGGCACATACTGCTTTTATGACGTGTATCCTGCCCTGGTTCTGAAGTGATTCCAGCGTGTTCGAGAGGGTACGCCTGTCAAGGGCTACACCACGGTTACCGCTGATAGAATCGCCACGTGCGAGCATCTCGTCGGTGAGCTTGACATATGCCTCAGAAAACATCTTGCCAAACGTGCTCATGAAGCCGCCGTTGAGTTCAGCGAGCTTGACGAGCTCATTCTCTCGCCGAATTTTGGCCACGTTCACTGCCCGTGCACCCATTGCAGTACCGCGTTTCGCGAGCTGCTTTGCCAGGCTTGATGACAGAGGTGAACTGTTTGGTGCAGAGGCGGCAGCAGCTCCGAAGTCCTGGTGCAACTGCATGCCCTGATTGAAAAGTTAGCCTTCGAATTAGCTATAGTGGCGGTGGAAGGACATACTTCGACGACTTCATCGATGTTATTTTGGACACCAAGCGGCTTCTCTTCCGGTTGATCTTTGCCAATGTTTGTACCGGATTGGGCAGAACGAGCAGCTGTTGCACCTGTGCCAGTAGCGACAGGTGTAGCAGTTGATGGCTGAGCATTGGCCGCTGTTTCCTGCTGATGCGTGGGTTTCGGAAGAGCAAACGTGCTGCCATCGCCTTGTGAAGGACCTAGTTTGGTCTTCTTGCGGGCAGGCTCAGGCTCGTCCTCAGCTGGGCTCTCAGCGGCGTCTCTCTTTCGTTTTGCAACCCGAGCTGGTCTGCCAGCGGCAGTAGTAGCTGGGCCAGGCTGTGGGCTGTTATCGCGACTGGTAGCAGCAGCAACAGTGGCGGTGTCGCTCTTTCTTGGTCGGCCGCGCTTTTTAGGTACCGTCTCGCCATCGTCCGTGTCCACCTTCCTAGGTCTCCCACGTTTCTTCGGCACCGGTGGTCCGCAGTCCTCTTCAAAATCGTCGCTGTAGTTGCTAGCTTTGGTCTTCCGCTTCCTACTACTAGCGGTCATTTTCGCCTCCTCATCCTTACTTAAGGACTGCCTGCTCGTGCTCGGTTTCGTACTCAAGCCGCCTCTCCACTCTTTCCGCGGCCGCCCGACCATTGGTCTGCCAGATGCATCGAGAGGGTTACTGTGTGGCCCGGCCTTAGCTCTACCAGATGACAACCAAGCGTCGAACGACTCGTGCTGGGCTGCATAGAACGCTTCGAGTTCCTTTTGCGAATTGTAGAAATTAGCCGGTTCAATCAGGAGGAAGTCGTGCGGTCCAACCGGCTCAACGGAGGCTTCTGGAGGCTGAAAGGGGTATATTACTGCTGATGTCGATGCGACTGGGGCCGAGGTTGCGATGATGCCCTCGCGCTGGGCGACCTGCTGATAAAACCGCTCAAGGTAGTAGCGGAATCTGCGGTTGCGCCCGCTTTGCTCGGTTGTCGCCACAATTCTAACGTGCGCAAATGGCCTGGGAGGCTGAGTTTTCTCGAGTTTGCCGAGATGCAGCTCGATAGTTCGTTTGTCGAAACCGCATAACTTCTCTGTGAGCTCGCGCAGCGTAATGCCAGATGTGCCTTTTTTCTCGACGGTCTGAAGGATCATGAACTGCAACGTCTCGTCGGCGGGTAGAAGTTTATCGTCTGGTAGCGGCTCGAACGGATCAACACTGAGCTCCTGCTGCTGTTGTGCGGCAGTTGGAGAGGCGAGCGAAGCTGCTGCTGCTGCGGGAAGACGGTAGGAGCGAGGTGGCATTCCGCTGACGCGTCTGGCTTCCTGAGACATAACGGCGTCGATAAGGCCATCGGTAACCATGACATCCAGCCGCTTTTCGCAAAACGAACGTAGGTTTTTACCAGGGGTACCCTAGGAAAACTTGATGAGCATTCCCACGTGTAAAAATGAAGTATCTCACACAAGCCTTCAAAAGATCTTTTTGGCGAACGGCTCCGCCGGCGGCGAGGGCTTGCATCACTGTCATAACGCGGGCTCGAAATAGTACGTCGCTGCTGAGGTCCAGGTCGTCCATCGTGCGGAACTTGAGCTTGATGTCATCTTCGTCATCGTCTTCATCGTCTTCAGCCGCGGCAGCAGCGCCTGTAACAGGCGCGAGCATCGGGTCTTGCTCTTCAGCGCGAATCCGACTCCATTCCGGGGAGTGATCAACGAAGTACTTGTGCACCACGAAGTTGGCGCCAATGCCGGGTTTAGGGAGCTTCAAGCTGTAGATGGGTAAAGAGATGCGACCCGCTGAGTGACGAAACGCCGCACATCAGGTTCAAGGCGAGCAGCTGCTTGCACAAGTAGTGGCACATCTTCTGGTCGTAGCCTGTCGCCTGTCCGAGTGCATGGACACTGATTCCAAGCTGCCGACCGCGGCAAATAAGTTGTAGCGCGGTATACACCATTGGCGAGAGCTTTGACGGCTACGGAGGGCAGATGAGACTTGGCCTCGCAGTGAAAACTAAAGGCCTCACGCGATGATGACTACCTGTAAGGGCTTTGAAAATGGCTCGCTCGTCTGCCGCCATCCGCAGTGAGCTACCGAACTTATTGACCAAGTCTTGAAGCGACAGGAACGAGACATCAGGAATGTCTTCCAGTTTGGCGGATTTGGCGTCCACATCTTCAACGACGTCCATGTCATCTCCGTCATCCTCTTCCTTCTTCTTTTTAGGTTTCTTCGCTTTGGCCATGGGGCGAGGGGCAATGATGACCTCTGAGTTTACGCCACTGGGGACTAGTCCGACTCGAACGCTTGGCAGGGCTACCAGCAACGACCAGACGTATCCGGAGAAGGCATCATCAACAAGTTGGGGCATCGAGGTTGACTGGCTGGCATAGTAGCCCGAGATAAAGCCGGTGAAGCGTGAAACTGAGCAGCCTGTGATGTGAAAATGCAGAAGTCGAGACATCAGCAGGGTTCGAACGCGGCCACCGAGGACGCATGGGACGCGCGACAACTCGCTCCGCCAGCATCAAGATGAATTTCTTGAACGCACCGAGCTCCCCGTCGAACGCGATCTCGCGCAGTACATGACTTAGAAGCTGGTCCATCGTGTTCAGCGGGCCGGGTTGCTGGCGTTATCAGCAGCACTCCTGCCAGGCGCCGATTTTTCTTGCTCGGCGCAGACGGCAACGTGCTAGATCGTGGTAGTTGCTCGCCCTGAGCTACGGGTGCAGTCGTATAGGCGTGCGCCACCGGCGAGCTGGAGCTGTTGCTTTTGCGAGGCAATGGCCGAGTAGCGGGAAGACAAGTCACAATCCTCCGATCCGACTGTAACACAGACCACATCACCAGCCAGTGCAGGCACTTATCAAATGCATCCCCGATTGCCATAAAGAATAGTTTTAACAAGGCTGATAATTATTCTTACCATTCGATCTGAGACATTCATACGACACCCTTGATCATTGCACAACTCCCTCGGAAAGAGAGTCAATATGTCGTAGTAGGTCATGCACGTCAATGCGAATATTTCTGCGAGATTATGTAGTGTTTAGAATCGTTAGGGGAGAAACGCGCTTCGCGGTCGGCCGAGCGCAACTTGGTCGCACGCATTCACTATGATGTCGCTGCGCCATGCTTCGCGCGTTGTCTACGACACAACACTCCTTGCGCGCGCATTTGCGACCTCTCTACGCACTGGCCAGTATCACTTCGACACGCACCACTTCGTACAACGACTGGAGCGCGAGGGGCTAAGCAAGGAGCAGGCGGAGGGTGTTATGACCGCGCTCTCGTCTGTAATCGAGGAGGCGGCGCGCAACATGACGGCCAATATGGTCACCAAGGCCGACCACGAGAAGCAGCACTACACGCAAAAGGTCGACTTTGCCCAGCTCAAGTCGGAACTACAGCTTCTCGAGAAGAATGACGTCGCGTTGCTCAAGGCAGAGAACGACCGTCTGCTGACCGACATAGAAAAACTCAAGCAGCGGTTACGGGAGGAGATCACGCGCACCCAGGCTGGCGTCCGCCTCGACTTGAATTTAGAGAAGGGCACGTCCTACGCGTCGACATTTCTGTCCGTTACTTATAGTAGCTCAGGTCGCATGAGAGAAGAATCGACCGTACAGGAGGTTAAGCTCAAAGAAACGGACACAAGGATAGAGACCGAGATCGCGGCGTTGAGGACAGCAATCGAAGCGTCAAAGGTGCGTACGCGCCAACGATGACTCCTGCACTGTACTCATACATGACAGGCAACGACATTACAGTATCTTGTAACAATAGGTCCGTTACGTGCACTCCTACTATATTTATTGCTGACCTTGCGTCTCAGTGACTGGTTCTGTAGCCCTCCTCCTCGCATACCTTCGGTTTCGGACTTGAATACCATCACCCACTAGTCATCCTTGAAAGGGCCAACCAGCCCCCCTTTTGTGGCCACCAGATTTCTACTCTGGAGATTGCTAGGTGAATTACAGATTATAGTGAGCAAGCGACAAAGGATTATTGGTGAGGCAAGTATGAGTCATTTATACTATTAAGTTTAGTCGCCCAGACAGATTCAAATTCTAGGAGCTACATCCCACGGAGTGTCCATGCTCTGTGTCGCTAGTCAGCAAAATTCCAACCAGTTTGCTACAGAACAAACCTCGAGACCGCACGTAACCCAAATGCCGCGACTTTGGCATTGCGAGAGCAATGTGCTGGGAAGAGTGCACCCAAGGAACGTGGATTGACGCCGTTTTTGGCCATCCAGCAAGACCAACTGCCGAAGGGCCTTCATGCTGAACAGCGCAGCATTTACTGTGTCCACGGAGGCCTGCGCATCGACGCCGCTGAGGACCAGCTGTTCGGTAGAGGGCGGGAGCGACTTGAGCGTGTCCCACGCGCCTTTTATGGCGACATCGATGCGCACGCTCTGGACACTCTGGTATGCGCTGAGATCGAGCACTTCTCCCAGGTCCCAAATTGCCAAACGGCCCAGTCCTAGGATAGGGCTCATGCTGCTGACCACGTCTGCAGTGGGGCCAACCCACTGGAGCGAGTCGAGTAGTGGCGCGCACATCCGCGGTAGAGATGCCCGTCCATGCACGCGTAGTTCTCGCAACTCGGGGAGCATCAGCACAGGCGTTGGCTCGTCTTCCTGGTCTACATCGACGTCGACAAAGTCTTCATGCGAGCCGCTGAATGCAAGACGCGAAACAGATGGCCACACATGCAACAGCTGGAGCAGCAATTCGAACGGTGTCCCGGGCTCCCTAGCGGCACGCGTCTCCGGCTCCTCGTCGCCATGACCATGGCATACCGGGCGGACGTCGTTGACGGTCAGGTGTTTCACGCTGTGCGCGATGGTTGCCAGCACGTCCAGCTCCGGCTCGGCGAACATTGCAGATCCTGGAGTCGACTCGAGCGTCAGGCTAATGTGCCGAGCGCGCAACGATGGAGCGCTGGCGATGAGACGCGCCAAATCGGATAGGGTTGCGCCCTCATCTTGTCCGTCGGTGTATGCGTCCCAGTAGTGTGGCTGGCGGCCCACGTCCAGGTGCACGAAATCGACGAAGCCCGCGTACGATGGCGATGCGACAAGCGTATCACAGAGCTGCTGGACGCGCGACGAGGTTGTCCGTGTTGCGGTAGCGCATTGGTCGGGATCGACACGCGAGAGCATGACATCTCGATACAGCACGCGTGGGACGAGTGTCGACCACCGCTTACACACAAGCGCGCAGGACGCGAGAAGTTTCTGTCCACTAGTCGACCGCGTAATGGAGCTGAAGTCGATCTGGTCGCTGTGGCGGCCCGACGCGTATTCAAAGATGAGGAGAAGCAACTCCGTTGGCACATTCTCCACAGCTATTTGCTGCATTGCAAACATACTTTGGTGCAAGATGCGCGTCGCGTGCAGGAAGGGGTGCAGGGGGGGGTTGTAGAGGTGGAGTTGCAACCAAGCGGAGAACCGTTTAATATATGCACGGCGCGTTTTGAAGATGGTGGTAACGCGTCGAGGAAGATATATTTACACAGCAACGGCGTTGCGTCGTTTATGCGAGCAGCCATGCATGAAACGTGAAAACAAGACATTGAATAGCGACGGCGCAAATCTGATTTTAAGTTGCCGGACGCCACTGCCGACGCTGTCAAGATCGCCACCGTCCCGACGGAGATGACACGACAGCTGCCACATGGGTTATTCATGTCTGATTTCTCGGTTAGTGGCGGTACAGATCCTCGAAATACCTAGCTGCGACCTGCTTCGTGGTGCCGTCACGATGGTGAACCCACATCCGCATTGTGAGAGTAGTACTAGCAGTGAGGTCTTGAAACTTCGCCGCCATCACTCGCTCCGAGGACGTTGATTTCTCGTGCCTTGCGTTGGACCGAACTAATGTAATCAGTACCCATAAGGTTTTGAAGGTTGCCTGGGCATGTGTTCGATCCTTAGCCGAAACCCTGTTCCTGCTCGGTGAACTTCCACCTCTAGCCCATCTTGTGTAATGTGAGGGTACGAAATTACGTCCTGCGGCATCCTGGCTGCATTGAAAGGCTCAAGGCTAGCCGAGACCCCATGAAGGCCTATAGACAAACTATGACCATAGGTGTCAAGACACATCAAAGCGGGCATCTGAGATTGTCTAGCGATGGCGAGGAGTTGGGAGGAGTGCCTCTGCCTGTTCAGTGAACACGACGGTCCATGGCAATGACTTCATGAGCAGGCGAGACATGGGACAACGAAGTTTAAGCGAGCCTGTTTCGCTTAGTATTAGGGCATCGCGGAGCGGGCCGTTCGGCGCCTATGCTCTTGGCATTTAGGGTTGAGGAAAGAACGATGTTGCTATTGATATTCGGTACACATGTTGAAGCACAATACACGGCGCGGGAATAGACGGCCGCAATCAGTATAGGTCGTCTACACACAGGCCTGGCTGCAGAACCCAGCTATCATGCGGCAGCAGGGTTGGTCGCAATGAATCCACCGTCGATAACCATTGTCTGGCCATTCATGTATCCCCCTGCGGGTGAGGCGAGGTAGAGTGCGGTCGCGGCCATCTCTGACTCTCTGGTTGGAGGATAATATTATCAGAACATTGGACATGCAATGCAGCAGAGTGGACTACGCACGCGCCGTCACGACCTGATGGGAGTGGTTGAAGTCCCATGATGACCTTATTGGCCTCGTCAGTTGTGAATCGCCCTCGTTCACGATTGGTCATCTCAGACGCAAAGACACCTGCCCATGCGACCCTCTGTTACGATTGCATAGGTGCTTAGTGAGGAGATGTGCATACCAGGGGCGATATCGTTTATGCGAACTCGAACTCCGCGCAACGCGAACTCTGTGGCCATCATCTTGCCGAGATGCAGAACAGCGGCCTTGCTGGCGTTGTATGCAAACTTGAACCTCCGAGTTAGCAAACATGGCTGCACGAGAGAAAGTGCTCACATGGTTTTGAGAAAGCTTCATGATACCGGAGACAGAGCTGATGTTGATAACTACGCTAGTGTATCCCGAGTCGATCGCGTCCTGGCTGCCCTTGTCGAGGAGTTCCAGGAAAGCGGTCGTGACGAAAAACACAGAAGATACGTTGATGTTGAATAGCTGCGACCAGCCTTCGAACGTCTCATTATCAAAAAGTTGCGGGCCAAGATTCGCGCCTGCGTCCGTGGGTTGGCCAAAGAAGTTTGAGACGGGACCGGTCTGCCCAGCACTAAATCGGTGAGCGTCAGATAACTACTTCGCAAGCGCGAGCGCGCCACACACTTATTTACGAGGATGTGCAACTTGCCCTCCCGTGCTTCGATCTCGTTGACCGCGTTGGCTATGCTCTGCTTGTCGGTCACATCCAACACAATCCTACAAACTCGCAGTTAGCGGGTGCCACTCTGGCCTGAAACCTAACTGGCGCACGGGATAATGTCACCCGATCCCTTGCCAACTTCGGCGATGGCACGCTCGAGCACATCCTTGCGCCGCCCGGCGATGTACACCTTTGCGCCGTTGACAGCAAGACCTTGCGCGATCATGAGGCCGCTGAGAACGCCGCGGTCAGCACAATAGATTCGCGAGCCAGACATAGTGCTCACATGCCCGTGCCGCCGCCAGTCACGAGCGCAATACGGCCGGTAACGTTGTAGAGACTCTCGGCGCGGAGGTGGTTCAGGCTCGCCGACATGATGTGTAAAGGGAGAGGGAGAAGTGTGGCGCCTCAATTTGCGTTCCGTGTTGGCCATTTCAGTAAACACGCGTACGGAACGCCGTGAGCGTGCTGGAAGTTCTTTATAGCGGTTATTTTTCGGCACTGCAGGTACTGAGTCTGATGCTTCTTGTCTGCGCATCGATCGCTCCTTGACGTAAAATTCCATATCGGGAGGCAGCCGCTACAAATACAGCAACTAGCTAGTTCCTGCAGGCAATATCTGCTGAATCTTCAGGATCTGCTATACAGGACCTATTCGAGAGGAAGGATCGACGGCGCGGTGATAAACCGTGACCAGACGCACGGAGACGAATCCAGTTTCCCGTCATTGATCGGTGCCGGAAAGCTGGCGATGTACTGTCCACAAATGACTGCCCCTCAGTGAGAACTTAGCCCTGGTGTCGGACGTCTTTGAAGAAGCCCAACTGCCAAGCTCGATAGCCCAATCTGATGAGTGTATAGGAATTCCGACCAGAGGTCACGCAGCATGTTGCACACATTGCAAAGGTGCAGCGCGGCAAGTGAGGGAAAGTCATCGAGGCCAACATGCAAGAGTGGAGGTAACGTGCATCTCCGATTCCGACCCTTCGGACTTGCTCTTCGACCGCCCAGTTGCATATACTCCCATCACATAGGACATATTACAATGTCTTCGAGTGCCCCCGATTGCAACGTTGATATCAGCGATGGGCCCAAACTTGAGTAGGGAACGTCGTTCGGAACTTTACGTCCTGAGTGAGCGATAGCTGCCGGAACGCCGCCGACGTAACACCAGGTTTAGTGGATGTATCTTCTCCAAACCGTGGCAGTTATGCTCATTTGGTAATGGGCATCACCCGGTGCCTTACATCTCGAGGCCGATGTCCAGTGAAGCCTGGACGAGATGTTCTTGGCGTTGTGAAGACAGCCGCCCCTGGGTTGGGCCTCCGTCATACACCTGTACCCTTGACTGTCAGCACTGAGACCAACTTGTATCACAATGTCCGAGTTGCCTCTCTCAATTCCAGATCTGATGGTGAACGGAACGAAAATCGTAACAAGTGGCAAAAGTGTCCTTGTCGACTTGCATCGAACCCACGGACTGCGAAGATTATTCCATTCCAGGTTAGAACTCCAGCTGATGGTTGACCAAGGTCCCACCAGCCGTACAACCACCCGGCCATTTCAGGGTTGAAAACTTTCGCGTTCACAAGCGATATAATGGATCTCGGCAGCTTTTATCAGACCTCAGACACCGCCGGACGGACTGGACAAACGTATTTAACGACCCGAATATATATAATGCTGCGCTCGATGAACGACTGCGCGACGCCACATGGCCACCAACTTACCATCAGCCGTACAGCCACCCGGCCTCTTTCAGGTTGCAACGTCCACAAGTAATATGACTGAGCGCGCTCCAACGGGGTTGGGTGCCGAGTACACAGACAACCTGGACCTCCATGGACTGTGCACCATGTTCGCGGGTTTTGTAGATTGGAACCGAAAAATTGCTCTGCAAGTCGCTGCAGTAGGATATTGTGGCTACAGTCGAACCTCTCTTAACCCATAGCCCTCGGTTAAGAGAAAAAGCTATGGGTTATCGGAGGTTATGGCTTAAGAGAGGTTCTACTTAAAGTATATCAACAACTTCGGGAAACATCAAAAATGTCATTCTTGGTACTGTACGGAACAATAAAGTGCGTAAAACAGGGATGGTCGCCTCGCCCTTCTTCCGCTTCTTTTCAACCTTCTTGTCCTATTAAAACACGTCAGCTGCATTTTAAAACACGTCAGCTGCATTTGAGCCTGTCAGGAATAAGCGTACGTTTGCGTTTTCCTACAATTTTGTCAACAACAGTCCCGATGCCGCCCGCGAGCTTCTTCAGAGTCTGGAACAAGTTCTTCTCTTGAGGCGCAAGATTCTCAACAACCTCGTTGACATCTGCAGCCTTCTCAAGCTTGTTGACCAGTTGCTCTTCGTCAACATGGTTAGCCGTATTGTCGATGAACTCGAGATTTGCATCTGAAACTGGCTCCGACCTCTTCAGCCGGCTGTGGATCTCGTCGCGTCGTTTCTGCGTGCCCTCCTTTAAAAGCATTGCGAGCCCCTTACGGGCCAATTCGACGATTCCAGCCTTTTTTGGAGGCATGGGAGGACAAGGGAATGGAAAATTTTCGAATCGGCCATGAGGTGGATGGCATCCCAGATCAATCAGAGCTCATTGCATGACCTCGTGCACACATCATATATGGGTTTCAACTTCAGATGAGCAATGGGTTATGGGTTAGTGAAGGTTTATGGGTTATGAACAGGTTTTCGCAGCCAACGGAGTTGGTAACAGGAAAAATCCATGGCTTATTGGAGGTTATGGGTTAAGAGAGGTATGGGTTAAGAGAGGTTCGACTGTATGTCCCAATCATGTGGCAAGTATCGATTCGCTTCTCAGCGCCTAACACCGTCACCCGGCCATGTCTTGGCATCTCTCCACCAGTCTCAACTTGGTTCTTTCTCACCGTGCACGATGGCCACTGTCAGCGAGAAGGATGCGCCGCCAGAGCACTCGCCTATCGATCCATCCCATCCTAACGTCCGGAGGGCAGCTCCTTCGACATCTGTGAGACAGGCGACGCCACCAACCACGCACCTGGTGTGAACCTTCACAAGTTCTTAGCGCGGTTGACTCACATGTACCAGAAAACTTACGGCCTCGATGTCCAGAGTCAACTGGCGGCTGGTTCGCCTTTTGCAGATGAAGAGTTCTCAAAATTGCTCGATTGCGGCACCATGATCATGAGCTGCGTCAGTGCCTCAGGGATGTTTTATCGAGAATAACAGCCCATTGAGCCTTATGTACATGTATGCTGTGAGTTCGCGTCATTGGCAATTCCTGCCATTTTCGGTGCTGTCATCTCGTCACGTCCGCCGTCGTCGCAGAAGTTCAGCCCCGGAAAGAGCAATTCTAACTCTGGCTGTATTCTCAACATAGACTCTATCTACTATGCAAGTTTTCAACATATCGAATGACATGGATTTCTAAGTAGCTTTCTTGTCGATAGCATCCATGATCGCCCGATACTGCTCCTCGACAGCTGCCCGTCGGATGTTACCTTTCTCCGTTCGGGGCAGTACTCCCCGGGAGACAATGACAATGCGGCTAGCGTCCTTGATACTCTCGTGACGTAGGCGCAGCGCCTGAGATGGTTCAAGACGCCGCACGATCTCGCACGCACGCTCCCAACGGCATACATCGTCCCCGTCGACCTGTAATTCAACAAAGAGCACGGGCGAGATTCTGCCTGCTCCAGCGACGAAGCAGGTCTGGACAATATCCGAGCAAGAAGCGAGAACATCCGTTACGATGCTATTCGTATCGCAGCGACCGGCATACCACATCTTGATCATGTCATCGGTCCTGCCGCAAAACTCCCAGGCACCGGGTTGAACCTCGCGGAAGAGATCTTTGGTGTGGAATGTGCCGTCGGCATCAAGTAGAGAAGGGTGTGGAAGATCTGGTGCACCAATAGGCACGACTAGTTCGTATACCGTGTCTGGACCGACCACGGCAACGTCCGCGCTTCCCTCTGTATTCAGAGGGACAAAAGAATAGTTAAATCCGGGGATGGGACGCAGCAGAAGGTCGGTCCCGGAGCTGCCCATGACGCTACTGAGCTCGCCTGACGCATAAAACTGCATAAGTCGAATGCCATGGTTGCGCGCGAATGCTAGATCTGACTCAGACAGCGCCGCGCCACCGTACATGATACAACGCAGCTGAGTGAAGACCTTGCGCAGAGCAATATTTGTCCTGCACTCGACGAGATAGCGCCCCAATAGAGGCGCAAGGAAGGTCGCTGAATTAATCAAACCATTCGCTTGAAGAAAGACGAGGTCTTCAGCAGGATATGGCACGCGACCCGGATAGGGGATCACGATGGCGGAGCCGCTCTGAATCGTTCCAAAGAGCACTGTCACAAGTCAGACGCTATACTCAGTGGAAACCCGGGGTGCCTACCTGACAGTTGGCCTATGTGCGTAACTGTCCCCGTTTGCGTGCTCCGTGTGCCTTCAAGCATCTTCCGGCAGTAGTCCGTCTTCTTGAGCGCGGCATCAAGGAAGCGATATGTATAAGGGATGCGTTTTGGGAGTGATCCGGTCGAGCCACTCGAGTGGTAGATGGCGAATACATCGTCGCCAGACGCACAAAAGGGTTCTTGAAGCCGTTGGGACCTTCGGACTGTTGAAAGGTCGGGATGCTCAAAGAGCCGAAGTTGAGGCGTCAGCTCAGTGAGCTGAAGTGCTAAACCCGCCATGGCGGGGCTGTAAACAAGGCATCTCGTCGCGTTCGCGTTCAAAAGTGCATTGACGGTGGGCGCGTGCTTCTGCGAGAAAGCTTGAGGCACGTAGCCTGAGCCGGACAGAGCGAACATGTGCACGGTGTCTTCATACGCGTAACCCGACAGCCTGGAGAAATGAAGTGTAAGCAAATGGATCGTTGAGTAGCTGGCTTCCACCCACCAGAGACCCACAAAGGCACCACGAGCGATGCCAACGTCGTCGAAAAAGGTCGTCCAGTAGCCTGCCGCGCGCTCAACGTCCTCCGTGAAGGTTGCGAAGCTGACCGCTTCCCATTCTGCAGGAGCGTCGAGGAGAACCTTTGGGATGAAAAACGCAGGCTTGTCGGCGTACAAGGCAGCCGCCTGTTGAGTGTACGTGAGAAGAGTGCGAAAGCTGGCCATGGTGGATGGATGCAGAGCTGCGAAGAAGGATTAAAGCAACGTGCAACTATAAATGCATGAGCACATCAGTCGGCCGTAGCTAAGGTCAAACCGAAGCAGTCGGTTCAAGGTCGAATCAAGGTCGAACAGCTCCGTCTAATGTCCCGCTTCATGCCTCCCACATGAAAAGCGGCTAAGACAGTTACGTGTCTCGAATTCTTCGCTCCACATCATGAACTCAACATTACCGACTCGGCTGCGTTTCGCGCCTAGAAGCCACTGTCAAAGTGCTCATCGAAGCCAAGGGTTTTACGGAAGTGTTACGTCTCGCTCGTGGAATGGGATCGATTTGACGATCAGCGTAGCACACGTTGAGCAATGGTGTGACGCTGACAGCTGTTCATTGACAGCTATTGGCCGTCTGACATCGCGGTAGAGAGTCGAGAAGAACGGAAGAACGTATTCGACCATCGTCTCCTACACGGGACCGGCTAACAAATTCGGTATAAATTGGTGCTCCGACGGAAATACATGCGCTTTCGGGCATTTCCGCGCCAGGAAGAAGCCTATTCATTTCAACGTCAAATCAGCTCGCGGAGGATATCTGCTCGCCCCCCACATTCAATTTTTAGACTACCCGAGCTCAGATAGCGCGGCTACCGGTACCAAAGTCTGGCAGCCAAGTCTCAACAGTGATCAGTAAATACCGGCTACTGTGCGGTGCTATGGATAGCCGGAACGCTACGGCGCGGCGGTGGCCATAGAACGCCACAGCATACAAACTATGCACGAGGGATTTTCCTGATGCTTGGTCTGTGCAGTCTGCCGAGAAATTTAGCTCACCATTCACCTCCGGTCCTTCTCCCTAATAAAGTACAAACCTCGTTGAGCCGAACACTCGTCTCACTCCAGCAAGCAACCCCCCCCCCCACTTCTACTTCGCTCTCGACATAACCACATTCGCAATGACCGTCACCTTCCAGCTTCCGATCACTTTTGCCGTCGGCGGTGTCGCCACTCAGCCACTGGTCAACATCGACCAGGTCCGCGTTCATGTGGTCCTCCTTGCTCTCTTCTTTCAGCTCCGCAAAGCCGTCGAGGCCGATGGTCAGGATTGGGCATTTTTTGTCAACGGTGCGGTCGATCGCTTCAGCGAGTGGGCTCAGAAGGTCGAACGTGAGGGCTATACAACTCCTACCCTCGATGTCGCAATGGTCTGGCACACTTACATGCTGGTGAGTGACAGTCGTACCAAGAAGCTCCTTGCTTATACTTGTTCGTTGCGTAGAATCCACTCACCTTTGCTAGCGATGCTGAGCGTATCGACTGTCTCAAGCCTCTCGAGTACGCACAAACCTTCTATGTGTTGCCTTTCTCATAGCTAGCTTCAGCGCATTCGCTATGGACGACATCGTCGAAGCTCTTTCAACCACCACTATTACCACTGAAGTTGTCGCGGTCGCCGAAACTTCTCTACCTTTCAGCATCGACCTCGCTGCGGCAGTCCAACGCCAGGGCGGCTTCATTGAGAGGGTTGTTCGCTTTGGCTGGACTGCCGACGGCTTCTTCGATGCGATTGAGCCCGCCAACGGTCTTGTCAGCGCTATCGCGCGCTACCACGCCTTTCTTGATCTCGTGAGAACTGTCCCCGGCATTCCTACTATGGTACGCCTTTTATTTTCCCTGGTTACATGCCAAAGACGGCGGCTAATATTGTGTACATCATAGGACGTTGTGCGTGCTGAACCTCATCGCTCAATCTTTAGCTAACCCTAACAAGGATCTGGTTTGGCACACACACCAGCTCATGGGTGAGACATACCGTAGGGATACAGCACGTCTAGTTGGCCGTGTTCTCAACCATAATGATGACGTGGAGAGAATGGGAGGTCGAGAAGTCATGAAGCAGCGCTTTGACACCACGACTGCTGCTTGGAAGGTTCGTGCTGACTGTATGACACCCCGTTTCTTCTGAGCTGACATTAATGGCAGGCTCGCTTCGGTATAGCCTACAGCAATTCCAATGAGTGAGATTGGATATTCTCGCTCAATTCACACACTAACCATCTCGGAAGGAGCGCGAAGCATGTCAATGAAGCTGACGGGTATGTTTCGATTTTAGCAGCCATGACCGTGTTATGGCTTACCCTCACCTTCAGATGTCATCCCTCACATCCGCAAGCTGTGACCGACGGAATCGATCAGGAGTTGCTCAAGGAGACACTCCTCACCAAGGCTACAGCCGACTACTTTCCTTGGTATGCTTCACCCTTCTTTCATGGTGCACCTTGTTGAAGCCTTTATAGCTCAAAATGAACGCACGTACCACGGCACCCGTTGTGATGGCCGGCCAGCTGAACTCAATAGACATATACATTTTCATGTTGATATTGTAGACCTACTATCGAAGTTCCTTTTGTGACCTAAATCAAGGTAATCACTGGCTATCTCACAGTTGACCCAGCTGTTACCGAGATTGTTGCACCCATCGAACGACACATCAGAGCAAGTGTTGGTGTTGGATGTTACGGTCACGGCCGAGCCACTCATTCTAGACCCTCGACACAACCTCGCAGAAGACTTTCTCATCGAACCTGTCACTCGCAAAGTGATTATCAACCGTCCCTGTGCTCGTACTTCGAATTCACGCTGCAGCATTGGAGTCATCGGGACGAAAGGTTTGCCATACGCGCCGCGGCAGTAGACATTATCTGCGCTGAGAACGCTCCAGGAATATTCAAACCACGATCTATGTTGTAAAACCTAGCTGTAACTACTGTAAGCAGCCTTCTGGGTGTGAACATAGTTGTAGGTTTTGTACAGAAATGGCTTGCGTAAACCGAGAAATATGGGTATTGAGCGAGGCAATAAACAGGGCCATTGAACATTTGTTCCTCTGTCCCGAATCCAGTTCTGAGTTTGGAACATTGCTATTAGCCTTTCGTCATCACAGTTCAATGCTACAGGGTGGTATAATGGGTTACATGAGCAAATCAAGATGTGCATCGTTCATGGCAGAGTTCGTCAAGTTGTACAAACAGATCTGTGGTTGTCTCATTACATCAGAACGCACTGACTGTCCTTGCGCATCTTCTCGTATGGGTCGGCAGGTCCATCTTCAACCTTCGGGGCAGGTCCTTTGCCTTTCTCGCCAACCTTCTCCGCCTTTGCTTTCAGCTCCTTGCTAGTCTGCCTCTCTAGCTCGGCCGCGTCGAGCTCTTCGACAGTTACTACGCTCTGGCCGGCCTCTTCCGGGATGGCGGTGAGAATCTTGCCGAGACCCATGCTTGCAAGTCGGAGGAGTGCATCTGCGTGCTAAATCCAATTATAAATCAACAACCCTAGACTTCTCTCAGGCTCAAAAACGTACGGGAATCCCGTTCTTCTCCGCAAAGCTTTTGCAACCTGTGATCACGACCGGGTGTTTGAGAGCCTTGTCGAGGAGCACGATCACGTCGCGCGAGTTCTTTGTGACTATCTTCTTAATTTCCGGGCTGAGCTCCTTGTGAGCTTCCAGTTCTTGCTGGGCCTTCTCAATTGAGCTGGTGACGACCAATAGCGCATTGGATCTAAGTGCACGTTGGGAACTCGCTCAACAATCAAGTAACTATTGAATAGAACTTACCCTGCGGCCTTGATGACCTCTGAAGCCTTTGTTAGTTCCACCGAGCTGCCAGCCTTCGTGTCCTGAAGCTGCCTATCGATAATGACCACGACGTCTTGTGCGCTGATGGAAACTGCCTGCTGAATCTCCACAGCCGCAGACTGCAGTTTCCGCGCGCCCTTCTTGAACGTCCCACCAACTTTCTGACCCGGGACAATAGCTTCGCCCATGAGCCAGAGGGGGCTCATCCCAACCCACGTCTGCGCGTACGCTGAGAGGAACTTCTTCGTCGCACCCCAGCTGGCATTCCGGTCGACTGTTGGACGTTCAAGGTCGCCTGGCTGGGTCGTGTCTTTGTATGAAGAAGGAGCGTCTTGTGCTGCCTTGGCTTTATCGACCGGAGGTGCAGGAGCGCCGAGCTTTTGGCTAGTCGCGGAACCGTCTGCGTCGGTGAGCATAATGGGAAGAGGACAAAAGGCGGGCGGTCGGAGGTTTCGTCATCGCCGCTCGGAGCCACGAGGGCGAACTTTTTGAAGACCGAAATGAATATGACAAGACTGGTCAAAGTCGAAAAACGCTATTTCTTTG
The DNA here is from genome assembly GCA_020744175.1 of Auriculariales sp. MPI-PUGE-AT-0066. Taxonomy (NCBI): domain Eukaryota; kingdom Fungi; phylum Basidiomycota; class Agaricomycetes; order Auriculariales; species Auriculariales sp. MPI-PUGE-AT-0066. The sequence goes on from JAGTJP010000125.1 coordinate 61,765, forward strand.
CGTATCTTCTGCTATGCTTTCGACTTTTCAAATGTGCGTAGATGAGACGATGAGGTCATTGTGATCATACCTCGGAGAAATCATGATCGCGACTGCGAATCCCTCACTTCGTGACTTTAGCTGGCGGCGAGCAGACTTCGGAATGTCTTATAAACCTTATGCGTTTACTCCCGTTGACGAGGCGTCAGCTTTGCGGCCTTTGTGGACATGAAAGCTAGCTAGAACTCCTTGTCATCGACCGGAAAAGCTGCAGCCTGCCTTTGACTTTGAAATGAAGATGTTGTGGTCGAGAATACAGCGCGGCTCAGAACTGCTTTGCCTCTCTGTACGAACTTTGACCTTATCATCAGCGGAGGTGCCCACCACAACACGGATCGCGATGACAAGCCCCAGTGGGTAGTATTGCACGAATATAGACATGCAAGAGACAGCACAGCTGACGTAGGGTGCAAGAGAGAGAGAGAGGGATAGAATGTGGCCGCAAGGCAACCTGAAGGACGCACTATCCGGATACCGAGCACGAGAATGAACGAGCGGGATGCGGCTACGAGGCCTGCGCGACGCGCGAGCCGGCGTTGAGCAGCTCGCCCATCTGCAGCACTGCCTGAAGGAGCACCTCACCGTTGCCCGGCGCGGTCGCAGTTGGGGTCGCGCTCGTGCTGGTCGAGGTGCTCGTCTCGGTCTCGGTCTCGGTCTCGGTCTTGGTCTCATCGCCCTTGTCATCCGACGAGGAAGAGGACTTGGTAGTCGACGACGTGTGCTTGGTGGTCGACGTCTTACGGGTCGTCGTCGTCGTCTTTGTCGTCTGCGGTGTTGCTTGGCAGTCGTCTTGGTGGTCTTGGTGGTCTCGGGCTTGTCGTCGTCGTGCCGCCGCCAGAGCTGGAGCCGTCCACGAACTCCCACTGCATATAGATGATACCTGCACCGAGACTTGAGAAGTGCTTGAACAGGCCCTCGGAGAAGTCGAGACCGCCGTACGGGCAGCCAGGGCACTGTAGCTCAGCGGTCAGAAAGGAGCAACTGCGGCACAAGACAAGACGTGCCTTGTCGCGGATTTCAGCGATGCCAGTGACGCCGCGGTAGGTGATCTTGATCTTTTTGAAGCAATTTGGACCAGGGTAGCCTATAGAACGCGGTGAGTACGGGAAGCGGAGATGGTCATATGAGACGCACTGTTGCCAAACTGAGCACCGTTGAGAGCAACGATGAAGTCGGACGGGACGTTTGTCTTGCCGCACGCGCCCCTGCAAGCAAGCAAGTAATCAGATGCAACAGCTCATGAATGTAATTCGCAAGGTACGCACTTGCCGACCTTGTACCAGCTTGCTTTAGCGTTGGTGAATGCGCGACGACCGAGCTCGTGGGTGGTCGAGTTGTTGCTCAGGTCGACTTCAAAGAGCCCACCGGTCTCGCGCGGCAGAGCAACCTCCTCAACAGCACGCTCGAGGTGGTGGTGTCTGCGCGAAAAGCCGGCGTTGTGAGGGTTGTGCGCAATAACCGCGGGCACGGCAGCGAGCGCGAGGAGACTAAAGATGGCCTTCATATTCGGGTCGAAAGTAAGGAGAGTGGTAGTTAAAGCGAGTGTCAGTCTGAGGGGCAGGGGAAGAGAGACGGGCACAGCGGGCGCGGGAGCTGGCTGCTGTTGCTGCTGGTGGGTGATGGCAGAGTGCAAAACCAGGCAACGACCGTAGATCCCCTTTGCACCCGTTCATAAATTCTCGCACTTCAATCTCGCTTCAACTGTAGACTCTCGGGCTGTGGATGATGAAGCAGTGACTTGTTTCCTCCTTGTCAAAGTCGATTTCTTCAAGTTGTTTAGTCACATGATCAATAGCTACTCAGTCACACCCGACGAGCACTCAATGGACATGATTATTATCCAGGGATTGGTGGCCGTGACCTTGCGAAGCGTACAACACCCCTGCTTGAAAGTCGGGCCAGAAACATCAACAACAGGAGTACTTTCCGCTGACCCAACCGACTACAAACCGCGTGCAACACCAACTGACAACTTCACGGAAACCTGAATTCGTGCACTGATCCATTATGTATATGTGGCCTCCAGGCCTTGATCTGTTTGTATTGCGATGGGCGCTGTGCATGGCAGGTACAATTCCATGAATCGAAACCAAAGTACATCCAGTCATGGTCATTATAATGCATTCCAAGTTTTCCAACGCGTGTTGCAACCGAAGGAGACCTGTGGCGGCGGGTTCACATAAGGCTCGCCGCCCAGATACACGCCATCGGAAAGACGCGCGCGCACCTTGGCCTCCTGCGTGTGCGACTGACGACTCCGCGACGGCCCTTCTAGTCGCATCTCGCCGCGCACGACGACGACGACGACCAGCACGCTTTCCCGCGCTCTTGCCTTAGACTGAGATGGTCTACCTGTCCAACTGGCAAGAGTACCAGGACGCTGCAGAGGCCCTCTACGCCGCATCACCCAACAAGGTTCGCCAGTGTCCAATATCTGTGCATCTGCGCGAGCTGATCATCAACCATTTCTCTGTCTCTTCGCTGGCGAACCGTGCTGTGTCCCTCATTTCCGAATACCGTCATCTCGAATGCATGCTGCACGATCGCGCGGCTTGTGTCTGGCCATAACACGCGACACATCACCAGGCACGTTATGTTGTGAAATGGAAGGTTTCAAAGCAGGCAGACGCTGCAGCAGGCGGCGCGCGTGGCCAGCTCGTCCTCAAAATTACCGACGATGTCACGGTATGCGTCGCTCTCGCTACGTACCCTCCCCGGCACTCGCGCGATTACTTCTATTTTCTTCCCGTTGCAGTCCTGTTGCTTTACTTTCACTACATTGACGCTCACGCGACTGTTCACCCTGCAGTGTCTCAAGTACAAGACATCCTCCAGATCATCCTCAACAGGTTTGAGGTGCTCAACCTCGAGCTCGCCAAGCGCATGCGCAACGCTGCGCCTCCTCCAGTAGCAGTAGCACCGGCATCAGCACCAGCAGCGTCTGTAGCAGCCGCCCAGGCGTCTGCCGATGCCGAAGGGACCGATGTCGAGCAGACAGGGACACCTGTTCAGAACTCGGGCGTTGCGTCGGGCGGCGTCAAGAAGAAGAAGAACAAGAAGAAGAAGTAACAGTGATGTTGCAATGTTCCATAGCACACGTATCAGTATGCTTGTCGCCAACCACAATTCGTGGCGAACACGACCCCGATCTTGCTCCAGCGCAATTTGGTTCGATGAAATTGGCTGATTTGGATCTCAGCGTGTGGCAAAACATTCAATCAGGGAACTTCGAGTGGCGTCAAGGCTCGCACGTCCTTCAGCGACGCAGCCGTCGACAGAATCTGCCGTAAAAGCTCCTTGTAGTCATATCCTAGGGCTGCCGCTGCAATGAGTGAGAGGCTGGCCTGATCCACGCGACCTGGTCGACCTGGGCCAGTCATATTCTTCATAGCAAGTTGCTTTCACACTTCGTCATGGCGGCGGAAGTAACCACTCACTGGCTTCACGTTTACGTCAAACAAAGCAAACTTTGAACCAGGCGAGTCGTTTAATCTTCGCACGTCGATGCGGACTGCTGTCGTGACGCCGACGACCTGGGCTACCCGCTCAGACTCTCGCTGCACTTGCTCGTGCGCGAGATTCTTTGAGTCAATGACGACCTTTGAATTGGCTGTGACCGCCACCACGCCATTGTACGGTGCCACGCCATCGTGATGGTTGTATCGTGAAACAACGGGAAGTGCCCAGTACTCGCTGGTGCCGACCTTGGGTGGCATCACCGTGACAGTTGCTTCCTCGCCTGCTAGAAAGTCCTCAACCATAACGGACAGTCTTTCATCTTGGAGTCTCTTCACATGAGCAGCAAGCTCTGCGTGATCGCGGCAGACCTTGACACCATAACTCCCGCGACCGCGAACTGGCTTGACGACGACCGGAAGGGGAAGGCCGTCGAGAGATTGAGACTTGAGGTTGTACGCCGCGGGCATAGAATCTTGCGCAGGAGAGAGTTAACAAACTCCTTGTCGTCGTACTTCTCAACAATCAGTGGAACTTGGCCTACTATGCGCATGCTCTCCTGGTACTGTCAGTCGCTGCAGGTAAACCTGTTTGAGAAGTTTGTGCGATGACACAAGAATGCCAAATAGTGGATTTGCCTGGATCTGCCAGGATCCAAGTTGACGTAGCCCCGATCCGGGCTCCTGATAGGTGCATCTGGGCTGCATCTGGGCCGGATCCGCTTGAATCCCGACAGATTCACGGGATGCGGCCTGTCTGCCAAACAAGAAAGTTGTGTCAGACCGATCGGTCCCAAACTCAACCAGTTGAGATTGCCGAGCTCGCAATCAAGGTCTCCCAGCAGCTCTCCGGTACGCTTATTGCAACTTGAGCACT
>JAGTJP010000126.1:0-64674 GCA_020744175.1 Auriculariales sp. MPI-PUGE-AT-0066
CAATGATGTCAAGTACCTTAACAACATGACGAAGATGGTGTTTTCTTTATATCATCATAGCAGTTGTCACGCTTGCTCACAATCTCTTCAGACGATGCGCAATGAAGCTACTGTTCGCCACGAGTACCTCAAGTCTGCGCAGATCCATGTACCAAGTGCATTCAAGCTTGGCCTTGCCCAGGGCTCACCACACAGCACCAAGCTTCTCACCGCCGGATTGCTCACCCGCTCGACTTTCACTTTTGCAGACTTTACCTTCACACCAGTCGGGACTCACACGTTGCAGGTCACCGAGGTATGTAGTACTACAAAGATTTGATAGTTCCTTACAGCTTTGCCAGCGTCATGGTCCATACCGTAATCCTGTCTTTCGTACGATCATGCAGGAACAGCTGTTCCTCCAGCACGATCGGATGGCAGTCGCCGAGCTCACCCGAGACAATTCAACCCAGTTCCGATCCCAACAATTGCTTTGATTGCTACTGCGGTGAGTGACGTACATGTGGCTTGTCCATAACTTATCTGCTCTACCTAGGTCAATGTGCACTGCACGACTGGACCACCGGGATTTATGGGCCTAAGAAGAACCCATTCAGGACGGAGGCTTGGCATGCGGCTTACAAGAAGCACGTTGCTGCGCTCGAGAAGATGAAACTCAAGAATCGACGGCTCTTCATGGCGTGGACCCGTAAACTATACATGGATTCCCTGTGAGTGTACCATCCGCTGTGCACATCACATATTTGCCGTGTTCACTGATCTCCTCCGCAGTGAGACAACTGAAGCTACGCTGCTGCTGCGAGTGAGGATGAGCACATCACGAGGATGAGATGAACGACTATGGTGATATGAGTTTGATGGGATGGGGGATGATGAAGCGGGTGAAGGCGAGGGCGAGGGTGAAGGCGAGGGTGATGTGTAACTGCCGATCATTCATATGTATTCTTCAATGCACCGCAAATGATATTATATTCTGCTTATATCACACCTCAGAGTTTCTCAAGACACAGTAAGGTAGTATAACTGTCCCTGGATTTTGCTTAGCTATGCTGAGCTGCTCCTGCCTGTGGGGAGTGGTATAAGCATCAAATGCACCTAGAGCAAGATGACTGCTTACCGGTCCACAAGCGCGGATCAATGATTTAGTGCGGGACAAGCAGGGTCATTGAGTTTGGTTGCGGTGACAAGCGGGCACAGTGCGCTATGGCCGCTTGCTGCGAAATGTACCTTTCTGGTGGCGCTTGTTGGCTTGTGCCGCTTTTGCCGCTCACCAACGCTGGCGAGCAAGGTCTCAATTTCCCGATGGCAATCGCACATTTCCTATCGCTCTATACGGCTTAGCATCTCTAGAAGCCTGCGGTTATCAATATCATTTTCTCGCAGCTGCTTTGAATATTGAGGCTGCCGAATCTACGGAGATGGTGCTTGGCGATGAACGAGTGAGCTGCAATCGGTGTAAAGCTACGATGGGCGTTACTTGCAGCCTCGCATACGAAATTCTTAATATCTTCTCGGAGATCAGTATTAAGCTCTGATCATAGGCGTGAGACAAAAGTACGAATGCTATTATGAGTTGATGATACCAATGACACAACGGGAACCCAGAGAATTGTTCCACATGCTTACAAAACAAACACAACGGAAACCCAGAGAATCGTTCCACATGCGTACAAGACAGACAGAGACAGGAGCTGCAGCCGAGGGTTCTGATCCACGTCAATACTATTCTTCGTCCTCTACTCGAGCGCACATAGCGGGGGCGGGTCGGATGGATACGCGTCAACGCGCCACCAAGTCCTCCGCTCGACTACATTCCAGATGTGGGAGCAGGATGAACAAGGGCAAGCGCTGGCTGGTGCCACAGGCACCGATTCCTCCGCTCGACCGCATCTCAGATGTGGGAGCAGGATGAACAAGGGCAAGCGCTAGCTGGTGTCGCAGACATAAAGCCCACCACTCGACCGCTGCTCTACTACGGGGGCGAGATAGGGCTCGCGACTGGGTGCACCGCTCGACCACGTCACGGACGCGGGAGCTGGATGAGACATATCATGGCAGAGCCTACTGGCCACTTGGGATGTTGCGGATGCGCGCGGAAAAGCGGGATGCGGTAGCGCCTTTGACCTTGACGGCACGGACACGAGGGACCTGAGTCGGCGCCGACGCTGGACCAGCAATGGGCACCACCTCGCTGGTGCTTGGCTCTACCCTAGAGCCAGCCTTGGTTTGAGCGTGATGCCCCTGCTTGGGAGCAGGTACCGCAGGTAGATGGGCGACAGGTACATCGTCGTCCTCGCTTGTCTCGTGTAGCGGGCCCGCGTCGAGCTTTATCTCAGTCGTGTCCGACTCGTTGTCCTTGTCATACTCCTCCTCTAGCTGGATACGTCGACGCTTCATGCCTCGCACAGAAGTCCACGCGGAAATTTCCTCGTCGTCGCTATCATCCGCGCGGCGTTTGCGGGAACGCGAGGGTGCTGCTGCAACGGCACTCGAAACAGGAGACGATGTCTCTGCGCGTCGTTGAGGAATTGTGACTGTAGCGCGCAGGACGTGCGAGGGGGCGAGCGCTGGCCGAGGAGAGAGCGAATTTGAGGCTGCTGGCGATATAGCTTCACGTCCAAGTGGAGGACTAGGAGCTTGCGCACGAGCAGTTTCTGGTGCTGGTGCTGGTGCTGGTGCTGGTGCTGGTGCTGGTGCTGGTGCTGGTGCTGGTGCTGGTGCTGGTGCTGGAGCTGGTGCCGAAGCCGGAGCCGGAACTGGCTCTCGTGCATGTGCATGTACTGGTGCAGAAGGTGCAGGTGCTTTTACAAGAACAGGAGTAGAAGAAAGCACAGGAGCTTGTGTATGCGGAGGTGGAGACGCTTGTGCATGAGCGGGAGCACGAGCTGGAGCAGGATTCTGCGCTTGCGTAGGCACGATCCGGCGATGTATGGCCATCACTGCGCGATCCATCGCATTAATCCGCAAATGCAACCTCTCGTACCCGTCCACGAGCTGCTCGACCTTTTCTTTGACCTTTTTAGACTGCTCATTGACGTCCCGTTGGAAGGCAAGAACGGTTCTGAGCATATCATGTATGTCCTTCAGTTGCGAGGCGTGTGACGGTGACCTGGCGGGCGCGAGCGGCGGCGGAATCTGGACGTATTCAAAGAAGGCGTGACCGGCTCGGACTTCGGCAAGTCACAATAAACTGTGATACGCCTGCCTTGATGCAAAGGCAAAGCGTCGTGCATTAGCGAATGATCAATGCGTTGGGTCTGGTAGGATCCAGAGATGCGAAGAGATGGCTGGCTCTCATAGCCTTGGTCGTATCTACTGCCTTCGGCTGCTTGGTTGGGCCGACCAAACTGCATACTAGCAAGGGTACAGTCATCTGAGGCGTGCCTATGAGCGGCCCGTAAATCATGCGCAGAAGGAAGAGTAGGGTTGGGAGTGGGAGATTGGTTGCATCGCGGCGCAAAGTCGAGGGGGTCGGATGTGTAGGCATCCACCGCTTGGTCGGGTACCATCTGCGACAGAGCCGCGTCTTCGTCGCCGTATATAGATGCGTTTTCCTCACCGTATATAGATGCGTTTTCGTCACCGTATATAGATGACGAAGATCGCTGCGGCACGAGAGCTGGATCGCGATCCCGGCTGTATCGAAGGACGCCTAAGACTTTGCGCGTTGTTGAGGGCTGGACCTGCGAATGATCAATGCGCTGTGAAGGAGGTTGGGTCTGGTAGGATCCAGAGATGCGAAGAGATGGCTGGCTCTCATAGCCTTGGTCGTATCTACTGCCTTCGGCTGCTTGGTTGGGCCGACCAAACTGCATACTAGCAAGGGTACAGTCATCTGATGCGTGCATATGAGCGGCCGGTAAATCGTGCACAGAAGGAAGAGTAGCGTTGGGAGTGGGAGATTGGTTGCATCGCGGCGCAAAGTCGAGGGGGTCGGATGTGTAGGCATCCGCCGCTTGGTCGGGTACCATCTGCGACGGAGCCGCGTCTTCGTCGCCGTATATAGATGCGTTTTCGTCACCGTATATAGATGACGAAGATCGCTGCGGCACGAGAGCTGGATCGCGATCCCGGCTGTATCGAAGGACGCCTAAGACTTTGCGCGTTGTTGAGGGCTGGACCTGCGGAAGAGGCGACTGATGAGCGATAGCTAGGTTGTGCTGGTCGCTGTTGACATCGTGCGAGATGCTCGAAGCAGACGGAGAGCGCGAGTGAGTGAGATCGAGGTTGGTTGACATGGCGGCGGGCAATGTCGTATGCGGAAGGATGACCGTGGTTGTCGGGACTAACCGACCGGTCGCCTTTTATACCCCTGCTGCCTGAACCAGGACGCTTCACCACCGAAGCACGTACCGGGGCGCTGGTTCAGAATGTCCCTTTCCGGAGGTGGTCATCGTGTTGAATGGGCCGGACGAATGACTGCCACAGGGGTGAAGCACAGGTGAAGCACCAGTTACAGAACACAATGTCTGGTCAATTGAAGACCCCCGAAGACCGAACGCGACAGCTATCCGACCTCATGACGGCGATCAAGGGTCCGAAGGCGGGTCAATTTGGTCGCTTTTTGGCCTTCCTCTCGAATGCGATGCGACTAGCGAGCTGGCTGCACGAGCGATGTTCTCCTGCCATCCGTTGCATTGACAGGTCCTCGCACAAAGTCCAGAGCATGGTCTTAGAGTCTCGGTCAGCGCTGAGAAGTCGAACGAATAGAGCAACCGAGTTGAGTATTCCGATGTTTCGTTCTGCCTGACTGTATCGTACCTTCAGCGACTCTTGTTGCGCACTGCTGAAATGTTGACATGCCGTCAAGCCTCGTTGGTCCAAGGACCAGCGTGTAAGACAGCAGAGATTGCGCCTCCGTCAAGACTACAGCACAGGCAACTAGGGCAGCGCAGGGAACCCAATCGACGCGTCGTGGACAATCACGGCATCAAACGAACACACGCAGGCAGTGGCACGCTGCTTTCGGGTCACGTCCATTGCAAAGATGTTGGTGCGGGAGCGCATAGCGAACATGCTCGTGGTGGGTCTCGTACTCAAGTGGCGCGTTATTCCGTGGAGTGCACAGTAGTCCTGAACCTCCCGTTATGCGCAAAAAAACAACAACGCAGTGGTGGCCGCAGAGTCGGTTTCATCGCGAGAGTAGCAACGGGGACGAAGTTATCGTGACCATATCCCGGTCGACCTGCAATAGTTGTCTGGATTTATCCGCGCCAGTTCTCGGTCTCTTCTTCGCTTCTTTCAGTCTCTGCGTGGACCGATGTCTGCTAGTCGGTAGTCCCAGACCACGGCGGAACACGTTGCATTTGGCGTCCATGTATAATGTCATCAACCGCCCAGATAAGCAACGACCTGCAACTGAGTTCGTTCTTAGTTGACGAGCCATGCATGAGTAAGCGAAGAACACGATACGGCCGATTCCACACACCTGTGATGGGTGCAGCCGCGTGGGATTCAAGTTGTCGTACGATGCTCGACGCCCGTACGTTCGCGTCCCGTCTCGTGCTTCGTGCATCCCAACATTATCTTCAAGCAAAGTGGGCTACATGTGTCTATAGATGGTATGTCAGTGACAACTGTTTCAAAGGGAGTTGACCGCTTACAGTACGCCGTGAGTTTCAGCAACGATTTGCGCACAATCAAAGTCTCTGCATGATAATCACATCAAAAGAAATCTTCAGGCTGCGCTCTCCGGGTCAAGTCGTTTGCGAGCGATATGTCGCTGCGCCGTTGGATTGAGCACGGACAGGTCATCGCGAAGTGACGAAAAGTCTGATAGAGTACGCTACGTCGAAAGCACGTGGCTAGCAACTACAGCGTTTTGGAGACCCAACCGTTGGATTGGCGTGGGATTAGACTTCATCGACGCGCGAGCAGAGATAGATAGAGCAGAAGGCGCTCACCGGAACTTTCCGCAACTGGTGCTACATTTTTAGCTCGCAGTGTCACGTGGGTTCCTTCAGAATAGCCGAGGTATAGTCCTACTTGTGTTCGATACATGAAGATGTATTATGTTCGATACTCAGGCTTAAAGGCTAGAAAAGTAATCTTCAGACGCATTAGGCTGCACCCGCCTGAAGGTTCGAACAGCTGACGTTGATGCTCGGATTCTTGCAGAGGAATGCGCCAACATCGATAACATGAGCATTAGCAAGAACCCAGCACGAGTCACCAGTAATGGCCGTTGCGGTGATGCAGCTCCTGGAAGTTGACGCGAGCCTTGCGACTTGTGCCGATGCTGGCAAGCCATCAGCTCGAGCCTACGCCTCGGCAATGAGCTGATTCGCCCATTCAACGCTCTCGGCGCGGACACTAGCACTAATAATATGTTTTTGTTTGAACCGAGGATCAGGATCCCGTTGGGTCACGCTCAACACGTCACTATGCTGATGCCACGGATCATTTCACGCCTCAGTAAAATGCGTGTGTGACATTTCATCAAGAACGTACGTTGAAGGACGTTCTACTGAAAGATAGAGATCCCACTAAGACGTTGAGTTGTACATTGTTCTCACGGAGCAAGACGACGCCCAGACCCAGACGCACGGGACCGCCACAACTACATTCCAATGGAACGAGATAAGTCACAGAAGTAGATTTCCACGTACGATTGTTTTGTGGGGAGTTACAGTAGTATCAGTCTACGAGGAGCTTTCTCGTCGAGGATGAAGTGCGGTCACGACGGAAGTTTTCACTAATTCCCACGGACAAAGTCAGTCAGGCTCAGGTGGTATCATTCAAATTATGCTACGTGTCGGTGTAGTTGAGTTCGATACATTAATTTGAGATGCAAAACGTCCGTGTCGCAAGGATGTGATCAGCGACACATGATCGAGAAGTGGTTTGAGACCGAACTGATATGTAGAAATGCTGGTGCAGCTCGCTCACGCAAACACGACAACGAATGCCGCGACCGCGCCAACCAGTGCACCCCCGACACGAAGGTGTGTAGCAGCGCCGCTTGGGGTCCCGCTCGGGTTCTCGTCCGAGACTGTGGACGAGGCAGTGGGGACGCTGAGCGTCGGGTTACTGGCGATCGGGCGCGTCACAGAGGCGCTGCCGGACACCGAGCCACTGACTGTGGGCAGAAAGACAGAGCCAGAAGTGGTGGAAAAGGTGTCGGAGCCAGAGATGACTGTGTCGGTAACGGATACGACGTCGGTCACGCTCGGGTCGAGCGGGATCTCGCTCTGGCGAGCGTGGATGTCAGGCACGTACGACGCCGAGACGGTGGCGGCGAGGACGGCGATGGTGGCGAGGGTCGTGGTGAACTTCATTGTGAAGTGTAGTTGAGATAAGTTCGCGAGAGTGCCGCGTGAGCGAGTATGTAAGAGACGAAAAGAAAACGAAGTTGGGGCCTCCGAAGCTGGAGAATGGAGAGCGAGATTGTGCGGCGAGAGTGGCCCTATATATGCGCCAGGCGCGTACGGGCGAGTGGCGCAGTGCTGTGATGGAAGTGGAGCACGCCGCCCGCATGCTGTGCAGGTCGTGCTTCTTCGCGTCGTACCCCCGCTCGCAAATTGAGGAATGCTCTGCAATAGTCAGCCAAGGCGACTAGGATGACGAGTCCAGACACGCAACGACACATCTTCAGCATTGTAATTGCATTCTCTTTCCGGAATGCGTCGCATAGCGGTGGCTGGCACATTGATTCGCAACAAACGCAGTTGGCGTGCTGTACGCCTGCGCGACAGATTTCGATTGACTAGAAGACGCGCCATGGAGAATTAGAGCCGCAGATTCCTAGGCGCTTATCCAGTGAATTCGTGGACAAAAATCGAGGCGTGTCAAAGCAACAGAGAAAAGTGCACAAAAGTGAGACTATATGCAGCCTTGTGCAGTCCTGTGGGGAAAAGTGCGTTCGAATGCACCACATGCAGTCATGTGCATGCAAGTGCAACGCTGGATATAGAGCGATGCTGCTCAGGGTCCAGTGACAAAATAGATCCGCTCTTAATGTCAGTGCATTCCTCCCTCTCATGCACATCCCTGCACATGCTTGCATTTCGCGCGCTTGCTGTGACTTGCGCGCTTCACACCGCAAGTGACTTGCCTTCCGCGCCCATTTCTCCTACGAGCTCCTCGCAAGCGTCTCTGCACTTGTCGCGATAGCCGCCAAACGCATGAATCACGAAGCTGCAAGATACGAGGCTGCCCTTGTTGTCCACGGCGCGTTCGGGCTAGCCGAGCCACACGCGGCCTTGGTCGACGGAATCCGACGCGACTATCATTTACTCGCGCGGCGTGTGTCTGAAGCCGTACACATTCCCTTACGAGCAGCGCAAGTCCCGGGCGGGCTTGCGCTGATACGGCGCGACGTACTCGAGTTTTCTGAGCGTACGCTACGGGTAAGATTTTTATTTCACTTGCTCAGAGCGCTGATAGTCGCTGCATCAAGTTCCAGGATAGCCTCGATGCTGAAGAGCGGGATAGGCTGCGCCAGAGCATTCACGACATGCTTCAGTACCTCGACCATGGATCAGAGCTTTTTCGTGACCCACCGAATGAACAAACATTGCAGGTTTTTGACGATGCTCCGGCTGCGAGAGGACGGCCACGTCTCAACATATCGGAGAACTTTCTACGAGCTAGTCTCGAAGATCGCTCTCAAACCTCCATCTCCAAGAGCCTTGGGTGTTCCGCTAGGACAGTTCGCCGCCGAATGCTTGATTACGCGATCTCTGAGCCAGCGCTGGCCACGTTTGTCTCGACTATCGGCGCCGATGGCTCCTCCCGCCGCATCCGTAACATCAATGCCTTTGGACCATCGAGAGGCTTCTTCTCACGGCTGTTGCCCACGCAGTTGGATCGTCTCGTAGCGGAGGCGATCGAAGTCTTCCCATCAAGTGGACGAGCCATGGTCCAAGGGTATCTTCGTCGTGCTGGCTACCGAGTTCAGAAAGGTCGGGTCCGAGCGTCGATCCTTCGTGTCACCATGGGCACTCGGCGGTTCCGTCAACGGGTAGCCCAGCGCAGGACTTACAGAGTCGCTGGACCGAACTCACTGTGGCACCATGATGGCCATCATGGTGGGTTATCCTTGATATCTGTCTTTGCGTAAAAACTTATTGTACCTTTTCTCAGGTCTCATACGCTGGAAAATTGTGATACACGGTTTCATCGATGGCTATAGCCGGTTCATCACTGGGCTGTTGGCTAGCGACAACAACCGAGCCAGCACTGTGCTAGATCTCTTCCTCGCCGCCGCTCGTTCTCATGGGGTCACACCACATCGTCAAAGAGGAGATTGTGGCATGGAAAACGTGCAGGTTGCCACTTGGATGGCAGAACATCGAGGACCGAACTCGTATATTTGGGGCCCGTAAGTTATCTCGTTCGATTGGCATCTTCAATTTGGAGACTTATGCTTATGGGTCGTTCACAGAAGTGTCGATAATATCCGAATAGAGCGACTTTGGGTCGATGTCGTGCGTGGTGTGGTCAACAAGTGGCACATCTTTTTCCAGCAGCTCGAGCAGTTCGACAATCTTGACGTTGAGGAGAGAGCACACGTCTGGCTTCTCCACCATCTCTTTCTGGATACCATCAACGATGAACTCTCTTTGTGGGCAGAGACCTGGAACCGGCATCCTATGTCAATCGCGCGGGAAAACCGCGACATCTCGACCTCGAACAGCGAGTCACCATTCTCGATGTATCTTTATGGTATGGTTCAGAATGGTGCTCGGGGATTTGATGTACAGGTTCCGGAGGACGTGCCACAGGACCAACTTCAAGACTACGGGGTGGATTGGGCAGCTCAGAATGACCGCCGTCTGCGCCGCTCCAATAGAATTAACAACCCGAATGAAGAGGAGCTCAATCAAGGCCCTGCCCATCCAGCTCGGTTCTCCCGTGTTGACGTTGTGCCACCGATGGGGCCTGAAGATCCTGACATTATAGTGAGGCTCAATGATAGGCTCATGCGTTCTCCAGGCTATGGTTCAACCACCATGCAAGGTTATCGAATCCAGTGGATTGACGGACTGCAGTGTCTTCAGGAGCTGACTGCCTGATAATCGTCGGCAATGACCAGGCTTACAGAAAGATGTATGATCAATTCAAGTTCACACGATAATAAACATTTTTCTGCGAGGACATAGATAGGTCCAAAGGCAAGGAAGAGCAGAAGTGTAACGAAGAGCGGTCCACACTATTGATAGGTTAGACAATGTGGTCCATAATCATTTTGACGGTGTTGCACATCCTACGGCTCGCCGCTGCAAGGGAGGTTCACAGTGTGGTAGACCCGCTCTGTTTTCGCGCTGCTACATTCTCGTCGAGCTCGTACTGGTTCACTCATTGTGTGAATGTGGCATCGCGGGCCGGGTTTGGGCGAGAATGCTGAAGTTGGCACAGCGGATGCTGGTGTGGGAGGCGATAGGGCAGTAGGTTCCCCCTCCTCCTCCTCATCTTCCTCATCGTGTGCGTAGTGCATCTCAGGGCTGGGCGTGCTCATGCGGGTGTGCGGTAGTGGCGCAGGCAGGGCTCATTGTCCTCATTGTCCTCCTTGTCCAAGGCCGTGGCGGAGTTGGCAAACGGAATGGCCGTGACGGTCTCCAGCCGGGAGAGGATGGAATGAAAGGTTCCACGAGGACAGGAGGTGCATGCGACGGGATGCACAAAGTGCATGGCCCATCACTTTCTCATCCTGCGCAACAAGTGGGAAACCTGGGCTGGGAGTGTTCGAAGCTGAGCAGCTGGGTGCGCAGTAGTGGCGCAGGCAGGGCTCATCGTCCTCATTGTCCTCCTTGTCCAAGGCCGTGACGGAGTTGGCAAACGGAATGGCCCTGACGGTCTCCAGCCGGGAGAGGATGGAATGAAAGGTTCCACGAGGACAGGAGGTGCATGCGACGGGATGCACAAAGTGCATGGCCCATCACTTTCTCATCCTGCGCAACAAGTGGGAAACCTGGGCTGGGAGCGTCCAAAGCTAAGCAGCCGAGTGCTGCTGGGCATCCACTAGACACGGAAACGGCAATAAGGCTCGAGGCATACTTTTGCGGATGGCAGCAGTAAGTTGCCTTTGTTTGCGCCCCCGCAACGGCTGGGTGGCGTACGTTGTGAAGGTATCTGACCGCGCTGCGATACGTGCGCTGCGCCGGGTGAGTGCTGGGGTGCGATCTGGATTCCTGGCCGTGCCAGATGCGTGGAACCGCTTTACATTGAGCCCGATGTTGCCGCAAGTTGTTTGGTTGCTGTCTGGGCATGCAACAATGCGCTTTGCCGGGCGTTTGGGTGATTGCGATGGTGAGATACACTCAGCGAGGTAATCGGGTACGGAGGTCCGGCTTTGGACAACCGATGTGTTCCACGGCGCGGCCGAGACCAAGGATTCATCAACCTGAGCTTTGTTGCGGCGTTGATATGGTTTGTAGCGCCTTTGCTCACGAGCGAGGCATCTGGCCCTTGAAAACGCAGATTCAGCCAGGCATTTCAAGGCGCGGTCGAAGCTAGTTTGAGGGATGCGTGTGTGCGTTATACCCTCGTTGGTGATGTGGAAAGCCTGAAGGAATGCATCATGTCAGATTGTTATCGGTTAGATCAAACAATAGAACATACATTTGTATCTTCATTGTAGGAGTAGCGTGTAGTCTCAACGTCGTGAAAAGTGATCTCGGTAGGCATCAGGGTAGGTATTGGAGCCAGGCTACCAATGAATGCGACGGTGGGAGTCGTTACACTGGTGGTAGCAGTAGGCTGAAGAGTAGCCTCAGGACGAGAGTTCGTCGGACTGGTGGTGACGGCGGGCTGAATCATGTGTACAGCACCAAAACCAGGAGAATGGCGGCTCATGTGGGCACTGAGGGAGGAGCGGAAGACTGGGCTGCTGTGGTTGGCAAGGCTGGCATCTTGCGAATACCAGGTGCTACACGGCGGTGGTAAGTACTTCGGTTGGATGTTACTAAGATGTCTCACAGAAGGATTATAATCAACCACAGCGAAAAAAATAGTGGCAGGTATTTTTCTACTTGAGACTCAATTTCTACCATGGGAATGGCGGTGGGCACGGCAAAGGGGCCCATCGAGGTGGTGCACACGCGTGGAACGGCCTCGTGTTAGCGGAGGACAAGCAGAAGCATCCGCACAGGCCCCATCAGGGGTTCTTGGGTGGGAAATTCCGGCGGTTCTATTTGTGTGTTCAGAGATACAAAGCTTGTGTCTGGATTCCCATATTGGCGGCTGGAGCTGCGTACGGCAGTCAAGCCGTTAGTTGTCACATCCAACCGCAAACATTCGCGCCGGCTGGCTGGGCTGTTTCCCTAAACTACAGTTGTGTTGTTCGGACCATATTTGGACTTCATCATTGACCATGTACTATAGTCGTACAAGCAATACCATGTCTAGAAATTGTTGCTGCACACTCAGTCGCAGCACACGGTGTACCGTTGACTTGTTGTTCGAAACCAAAATGTGATCATTCGCACCGCAGAGCGGTGGGGCAGCTACATACGAGATACAACGGAGTCGCAGGCGGGTACAGTTTGTGCGGGATGCTCGGGTGTGCGGTGTGCAAAGTGGGTCGCATGTGCAGCATGTACTGTGCTGCCGCAAGTATCGAAATAATAGTTGAGCAGAGTCGGCACAGATAAGCAGGAAAGGCAGACAGCACACACAAACAATCAAAAAGACGAGACTATCGGAAGAGGAGAAAGTATTACAGACCGCTGGCCAGCGATTCCGCGAGCGAGGGTGCCAATGAAGACTCCCGGATGTGCGGTTGGCGCTCCCACAGCCGATCCTTGGGTCGCACCTCGATATTCTCGTATGCGGTGCCTTGGCTGAGCTGGACGCAGTCGCGCGTGCCAAGCACAAGCAACTAAAAAAAAAACGACGCTGCCGCGCGCCGCGTCGCCTTCTCCGACACGTTCACAAAGCTCATTGGCAGTTCCGCAGATGGTGCAAGCCCGCGTCGCAGGATCTGGAGTGCGTGCACAGTGTTCTTGCTGTAGCCCTTGCCTCGATCGCCGCCCTCGCCAGTCGCAGCAGCCTAAGCCTGTATTGAGGAAGCTGCTATCGTACTTATACTTCAAGCCGCCGTATGGAATGGGACAAATTTATGATTTGTCGTTGAACGAAACGAGTCCCAAGAGACAATATTATCCGTGACAGTGTTCATAATGGGAACGATGCACGTGAGACAAACGATATCGAAAAGACGGGTATCGACGTTTCCAAACAAGTATTGGAGAAGGACGTAGACCTCGTGAGCCGTCAGGTACATGAGGTCTCGTCGAGTCCAGTACGCCAGGGCGAAAGCGATGGTGGTGATGACCGTGCCTTGCAAGCTGGGACGATTCTCGACGTACCTGCCCCAGCCAGGAGATACGATAAGCTCCAACTCGCGGGGGCCACCATCACCTGCGGCTGGCACTGAAGCAAACATCGTAGCCACCAGAGTGATGTCCAGAGCCAGTCGCGTGAAGTTGCCGTAGTCAGATGCATGGACAATCCTAGGCCAAATATGCTGATCAAGCTTCGTGATATCGAGCGTAATTGTTCTGTATGCAGGAATGATATGATCATCATCGTCTGTGTCCGTGTCTCCCGCAGGCTGCAGCTCGATCTCCACAGCTCTGGCGTGACGAGCGGTCCGAGTGATCATAACTTCGAACACATTGCGGCTAACGGCTCGGAAAAAGGGAAGGATAGCCTGGGGAGGATACAACTGGATCGGCATCCTAATTGCATGCGCCAAAACCGATTCGACATTGTCAAAGGAAGAGGCATTGACGGCGAGGAAGCCGACGGCAGTAGACATGTCGAGGCGGATTTCCCATGGAACTTGTCCGATGGCAATGGTCGTAGCGAGATCTGGACGCCAGGTGGGTGGAGACGCGCCGGAAACGGTCAGCTTGCCAAGGCTTGGGAAGGCGCGCAGGATATTTGCGGTGATTTGCGGGCCGTTCGAGATGTCCACGAGAAGGAACCGAGTGTCATTGAGGCCAGTGTAAATGCCGTCAGGGAACTTAATCCCACTGAGGCGGACGCTGGTGAGAACGGGGTAGTGGTTGGCAGGATAGAGTCGCTGAATAACCGGCATCGGGTAGCCGTGTGGATCGTGATTCGACATTTCGATAGACAGCCCGGTCAGCTGCGGAGGGCGGTAGCTAAGGAAGTTTGCAGACGCCTCGATGGCAGTCTGGCTGTCGGTGTCGAGTATGAAACGGACAACGCGTTGGTGAGAGTATTTCTCCGCAGTGGATAGAAGGTGCCTGAGGCGATCGCTGACGAGTGCGCGCTCGTTGAAGTTGAGGTCGTGGTCGTAATACGAAACTGAGATGACCGTCGTGTGGTCGGGAGCATCACAACGGAGGCGAGCGATGTTCTCCTGGTACGGAATGCAGAATTCGCCAACAAGAGCTGTTGCCGAAATGTCGATAATGCCACAGGCCGGTCGATGCTGGCGAACAAGAAAGGTATTGATGTCATACCAGAGTTTGCATACACTGACCTGCGTGGCAGTTTCCTGCCAGTCGGAGAGGACGAACACGCGAAGAAGGACCTCGTTGGGCAGTCTGAAGGGCATGTCGAAGGTGAGATTTGGGAGGTGCTGTCCAAGACAGATGTGTATATAACGCCTCGAGCGAGTGCCGAGGATAGATACCATCTCACCACAGCGCCGCGCTGCACACGAATCCATTTGGACACTGATTGCACATCGGTGCACATGAATCCAGTTGGCAGTTATCCTGTGAAAGGCGTAGGCCAACAAGAGTTGTAGCTGCGTCGAATCAGCTTGTCGGGTGGTATCCGAGATGAATGAGTCACATGAGGATACGACGTAAGTTAAGCTGTCTATTGAGGTTTGTTAGACGATTTCCAATTGAAACCCGCGAAGGCAATGCGGATTACCGTTCCGCAACATGCCACGGTTATTTTCAATCAGGTCCCCGCCTGTCCAAGCTGTCGAGTGCATGGACGAGTTGCGGAGCAATCACGCTCGCTCAGCGTTTGCTACTTCGCACATTTGTTCAGCCTGCTCGTCGGCGCCTTATTGATTATTGAAGCCGACGTTCAACCTCAACCATCGGCTCACCTCAGCGCTGGCGATTCCCTCCTGCTGGGCTGTTGGCCCTTGTGAAAGACTAAAGCGTCTGATTTTGAGCGTCAATTTCAGCGGATACGTCCGCACTTCTTCCTGACCGTGGCTCGGTCACGGGAAAAAACTGCATTGTGGATTATACAGTAAACAACTGATTTTGTGCCCGGGCACATGCGAGGCGGAGTTGGAGCCGCTTGAGGCTGTCAGATTCGGCCCAGCTCTTCAAATAACCGATTACACATAAAAGGGCAGACGAGAGAGGTGTCGTACTTTGCTTCCTCGTCGCATCCCCACGACTTCAGTCATCCGTTCCCCGCTTGTACCGATGCCGAGAGCTCCCTACCCACCAGCTATCGACAGACAGCACCTGCGACGAACGCGACGGAACCAGGGTCAACTTCTCAACGACCCCAACGCAAACCTCGGCCTTCCATTGCTCACTGTGTCGGAGGCTCAACATTCGGATAACACGATCCTAACCCATCCAGCTCCAACCAATTTTGGAGAGGAATTTCTCATGTTGGGTGAGAACAGCATTGTTTCTTCACTGTTTCCATGGATGTTCATGAGATATCGGCCAGTGGACACCCCACCAAGTTTGTCAAACCACGGGACCATGACGGCCATTGATGCACCAGGTACGTGCGAATTTGTCTCGTTCTTTCTCGGCAAACAGTCTCACTACTATAATTGCAGTCATTGAAGCCGCACTCGGTGTGCATTCGCAGCCATTGACTGTCGCGCAGGTTCCCTCTACTACGGCTCTCAGTCCGCTTCTCGAGACACCCTCGGCAGCGGACATGCTGTATGGTGCGGGCAGCTCGATCGATTTCGATAGCCAGCATAGATTCGGATTGTTACCCAAAACTGGCACGCTGCAGGTCCCGTACAGCTCGACCAATGCGACCGACTTCAGTAGCCAGTACAGCTTCGGAGTGCCAACTAAGTTCACGGCGCCAGAATACCCCAGCCACGCTCCATCTCGGGCTGAACCAACAGTTGGTGAGTGCCATGCTCTCACACTTTGCTTGCGTTGCTTACAAAAGCCACAACTTTACTAGACGGTCTTTTTGCCACGGTTTTCGCCTTCATCTTCCTCAGCCCCGGCCGCACCAACGCATTTCTCGGCTGCGTATCCGCAAATGTACCAGACCGAATTGCCTTCAACCTCATCTTCCTTGCTTGGCTGCAAGAAGAGGGTTCGCTTATCGAAGAGGAGAAGTTATCGGCGCATTCTGTCTGGCTGGCGCTTAACCCCACGGCGGAGAACTTCTACGCTGCACAACGCGGGTACACCGCGGATATCAACTTTCGACACATGCTCACAGTACCGAGCAGCTCATCCAAGCACGACCTTAAGAATCGATTGCTCGGCAGCTCACGTTACCTTACTCTCAGCCAGGATCCGCATATATCATCAGCCATGCTCTACGAACCCCAACACTCTCAACTCTACTGCTCTACCCCGACCCCTGTGTTCACATTTGTCGTGACTCCGCCAGTGTCCCCGATGTCACTGCCAGTCAACCTTCATCCGCCCGTTCACCAAGTCAGCTTGGTCGCTCCAGCCGAACAGCCATGGACCGAAGAGAAGTCGCTATTCGGGCCTCAGCGATCGAAAAAGGAGAAGGCGTCACCCGAGGTCCACTGGCCAGAGCCACGCCTGACCGCTGTCGACTTTTTCAATGCTTGTTCCGCCCTCCAGCCGTACCTGATGCTGGATCAAGGTGCAGCAACGCCACGTCTCCGCATTCTCCGCTGGTCAGTGCTGCGACTGCTTTTTAAAGAGTGGCATCTGGTCCGCCCGCGCCCGGGTCAGTTCACTATGATCACTTTACCTGATGGTGGGAGGTTCAACATCCCGTCAGACCGAAACATCATATCTGAACTCTTGACCTTGTGCAAGGTCAGGAGCATCAATAACTCCAACTCTGCATACAACAAGCAGGAGGAGGCTTTTAAGAATCGCACTCTGAGCGAGTACTTGAAGGGAATGTATTTGCCTGTAGATTTTCCGCCCGCGATGCAGAGCTGAGGTTGAATTCCGACTTGGTCTCGTTTGTGCTCGTCTTTAGACTTTCCTACTACCCCGTTCGACCCTCCGCTCTCTCTTCACCTGCCTCTATACACTTTTATAATGCGATGTCGCTCTCGCTGCATTGCCAGAAGGGGCGCGAGTTACCAGGTCCGCTGCACGGAATATATCGCATTTGGAAGGTTTATACCGGGAAAGCTCCCTATCTTTGCCACTCAGATATAGAAGGTCAACTTAGATTGTTGCAATCCATTACGAAGCGCGTCCCAAACGTGTCCTTGTGTCCCAGCGACGTTGCGGTGTTGGAGGAGGCCGGACTCTTCGTTTGCATCAGCCGCCATATGAACGGCGTCGACATCCTCGTTTGGATACCGGCAAAGCCTGGATTCATTCATCCTAATCTTCAATCCGAGGCAGCGGCATCGAATCAGATATGGCTGTCCCCGACAGGGAAATGGATCAAAGCACAGTCTTGGAAGCGATTGTACCTACCAGCGCGGGAGGCGCGATCAAACGAGGTCAATTTAGACTCAACGCTCGAACATTCTACTGTGTCGACGGCATACAAGCAAGACCTGGAGTTTTGGAGCTCACGTCCTGATCTGCGCGGTGTTGAGCTGCCTGCGCATGCTCTACTGGTCGAGGTCTTAGTCCCAGTCGCGGATCGAACTCTGACTTACTCGATGGCTCTTCCATCTGCGACCTTCGATGCGGACAAGAATAAGAGTAGGAGTGTGCGTGCGTTTTACACTTGTTCTGTGTCCTAGTCACCTTTGACATGTGAGTCAACAGGACCATATCCGACGAATGGCTCTAGCACCAACCGCTTTCACGGATTCCAAGTTCATCCAGCTCGAAGCAGACGACGAGGATCTCGTTGGCAAGATCAATGCCTCTCTTGAGCAGAACGCAGTCGTTCTCGTTAGAGGACACAGACAGACCTCGAAATTTTTAACTTGGGACGACCGACGAGTCTTTGACATCGTTCGAGGACCAGACGATCTTGTATCCGTCACACGTGAGTAGTAGTATTTGCCTTAGCCAGGTGCAGAAGCTGAAAATTACTGTCCAGCGCAATCGTCATTACCCCGCAACCAGGGTTCATCAAATGAAACACTAACATTTTATGACTTCCTAAAGGCAGCCGGCGACGTCAACAGGTGCTCCAGTCTTTTGGAAACACGGCCCGCCTGCGCGAATACACCGGACAGTCTTCTGTTCGTCACTGCGACATCGTCTCATCGTCCCATTCTAACTTGCTTCGCCAGACTTATTGCGCAAGACCAAACAGCGCTCAACGTCGCAGCAGCATATCCACTCTTTCCTGGACAACTCGGAGAACCACCACTGCACGTGGATGGTGTCGTTTGGTTTACATTGGAGCACGCAGGCGCATACACTCCGCCACATCACGACCCCGCCGGACGCGCCGCTTGGACCCTCTTGCATGACGGTGTCAGACTCGTGTCATGGAGACGGCCATTGAGCTCAGATCGACTGCGTTTGTCTGAGTCTCTCAAATTCGTTGATCAAGCTTGTACAGGAGCAGACGATACCGACCTCGCCGCAGAGCTCTTCACGGTTTGTCTTAGGCCAGGCGATATTCTGTTCGTCTTTCCCTCTCGAAACACATTGTCCTTTCTGACAGCTTCCTCCCCAGGATTCGTCCTCCTAATCTCGTGGTCAGCGAATACTCAGCGGAAAAGTCAATTGTACAAGGCGGTTATTTTTACTCATACCATTCGATGCACCTCACTGAGGCTGCATTTCGCGTTGGACTTGGATCAGCCCAAGCTTCATTGCAAAAGCTCCCAAGTTTCGGTTTTCGTCGCCTCTTCCAGATGGCCATAGCTCTCGCCGCGGGTCGGTGGCCATGTTCGTATCATTCCCTAGCAGTCTAGAAATATGCTCATCGGGTTGTTTCAGATCTACCTATCCGCTGCATACAATCCCTCGCACGCATCGTTCTGAACTCGACTCAGTTCGAGCAGGCCCTAACCACTCGATTGGCCCAGCAGACGAGTGAAACGAGCCAGCTCGTCGACGACTCGACAGCGCCCGCCACATCCGACGCGATATTGCTTCACCGAGTAGCGGAAGCCGCAGCGTACAACGAAGACAGGTCCTTTGCCGTTGCAATCACCGAGATCCTGCTTCAGCAACAAGGCGCGCTGTCGTCTCTGTCCGACTACGACTCATCCCTCGTCCCTTGGGATGCTGCTGGTCCTTGCAACACTGCTTCACTTCCGTTTGCTCGGCTCCCGCTTACCCAGATTTGTGATCACGTCGTTGGCCTGTCGCGAAATGACTCCAGTTCCTCGACCGTACCTCACCACCTCTTTTCAAACGAAGAGAATCTGTCTACATGTCTCTTGTCCGTATCTGTGCAACCTCAGCGCACAACAAAGAAACGGGCAGGAGAATGGTCAGAGTCTGAGCTCCCTGTCAAGCGACATTGTCGCTGACTCATAATCGAATCTCTCCTAATTCTTCTCGACTACCCACCATTCTTCATTCACATTTGGTGTACCCTACTTGTCCTAGTACTCGATCCTGCGCCGATTTGTCTACAACTGCTTGACCCAAACGATCGGCTTGTTGCGAAACTCGGCATTCTTGGTGTTTCCCGGTGAACCGAATGGTCGCGCCACCTACTGACTCTCAATCTCCCCGTTTTCCAGGCAGCCCCTGGGTTAACGGGAGATATATTGACGATCTTGTTGGCCACCAGGTGACAATTGTAGCTGAAGTAGTCGAATTACTAGAGGTATGTGGTGGCACTGGCTCACGACACATTCTCATTTCGCGGCAGTCATCTCCGTCAAGTGCAATGCGCGGTCAACTCCGCCTCTCGGATGGCGTCCTCGTTAATGCAATATTTCTGTGCGAGCAGGTCTGTCTCGAACACGTCTCTCGAACTCAAACGTCGCCCTAAACATGCCGTATCAGCCCTTCAACCTGGGAGACGTCGTTATCCTTGTAGCACATGCCAATACATCGTCTCTCGTGACGGTCTCTTGGGTCGCTTGTCTACCAGACACGGTATTCAGTGCGTTGTCTTCAGGCTGATGATAACTTGCCCGAAGCTAACAACGCCGCAGGTGGTCCTTTACTCAACACCCTTATTGGGTTCATGCACGACGCCAAGTTTCAGAGTGTATTTGGTACTCGCAGTGGACGGCGTAAGAGTTCTGTGGCAGACAGCCCTGCACCGCGTTGATGTCAATCAACGGAATGCACCGGTGTGCAGGCACCTACAGGTACATGCTCACATGTGAACGTACATGTGGCGATGTGAACAATCAGCAGAACCTTGCCATCCCTTGTGTGCGAGCCCGAGTCGTGTCACAAAACCCACCGCAGTGGCGCGCCGGACTCTCGCCGTTTCCCACCTCCTACGCCCGAAGTGAGACTCGGTCCGTTTGTGATTCAATATGTCCTCGTCATTCCCTCCACCACAATGCCCTCAATGCAAGCAGCTGGCTGTTTTGCGCTCCTCTCGCCGAATGGACAGCTGGGGACGGTGCGTGCCTGCCTCCCACATTCACGGCCCGTCGCAAGCCGACTCTATCTACAAGGGACTTCTGGAAGTGCCCAAACCATTGGTCGAACCCTGCTTGCGATGCATTTTTTCGTATGGTCTTCCTTTGTAGCGCGATGACCCAGTCTGACTCGCTGCACAGAATGGTACTATATGCCAATCGACACGACTCATGATGTGCGCCGTGAGTCGGAGTCGCCTCGTGCCTCTGCACACCACGCAGGTAGTCCCCGGATGGTGCGGTCTCAAGCTAAGGTGGCGGTTTCCTCCGTTTCAAGCAGCCCCCGTGCCCCCGCTGCCCAGAGCCGCCCTCAAGCCCGCATTGCACCGAGCAGCCCCCGTACCCCAGCTGTTCCATGTGGCCCCAGTGTGCCTACTACCCCAAGCAACCGCCGCACGACAACTGCGCTCCCTCGCACACCAACCAACACTGAACATGTGGCTACCGTGAGCACGCCCAGTAAAACCCCCCCTCCGAGCGTCTCGGGTGCTTCGCACGCAGTCCAAATCTCACCTAGCGGTTCTCCTCGCCTGCGTGCCTCAACTTCACGCCAGCTCATGCCTGATATGCTGCTTCAAGAGCGCGATCTCGTCGAGGAGAACCTGGCCCTTTGGGATCTTGTTGCGGAACTGCGGGCTCAGCTCGCTGCTGTTAACTTGCGCGACAGTGAGTGTACCTGGCTTCCAGCTCAATCTGCTTGCTGATCGTCTGCAGCTTGAAAATATTTCGTTTGCGTTTCTTCTTCTTTGTGTCTTCATTTCCAGCACCCACGTCTTTCAGCTTCAATAGATCAACCTTCGTACCGTTCTATTCCGTCCAAGTAACACTCTTGTAAACCTTGTTCAATCCGTATAGGCTTCATCTATATACGACTTGCATAAATCACAAGTTACCAAATCCTAAGTGTCTCTCTGTTCATGAAACGGAGCGACTGATAGCCGCCGTTTGCTCGTTGCCTATGTCTAGGGGATCTGCAGGAGGTGCACTCGCCTGCGATCGAGTGCAGTCAAATGCAGCGACATGGAGTGTTGTGCACACGAGCTTCCTAAATGACATCGCCACTTCGTTCTACTTCCACGGACGAGACATTAATATATAATACGATTGTTTTTGGTGTCTGAGCTCGACATTCCTGCCCTGCGTGATGCCTGAGACATTCCCCAACGAACTTGTTCTTCTTATCTTCGTCTTCTCCACCCGAGAGGACACCGACAGACTTGCGCGCGTCTGCCGTCGATGGTACGACATTATCACCTTAGAGCTTTGCCAGCACCGAGCGGACTGTGGAGAAATCAACGTCTCCGCACGTAGCCTCACAGGCGCATTCTGCGTCCCGTTCCAGTCGATCATCGCTCGTCTGCGGTGCGACGATAGCCACACCTTCAAAGTCAGTATCCTATATCATGACTCGGCGCTCAGCGTCGAAGACCAGGTCGTTGCTGCTGATCGTCTAGGATACATCATGGCTGTCCTTGCCAGGCGCGCTCACCACCGCATTGCACGGCTCGTCCTGAGTACGACCAATGCGGCCGCCTTCAAAGTCACAACGAAGGTACTCGAAACGCGCCCTCAGCAGTTGTCTGAACTTCTGCTCGACATCGTGACCAGAGATCCGTCAAAATATCCGATGCCGGTCATTAAGCGTCGAGGTTCGTTGGCGGAGCACGCTGCTCTCACCAACGTCCGTCTCGGCGGAGTCTGTTTTCCCAGCAGCGGTTACTACGGCCTCAACGACGCGACTTTTCTCGCCTTCGACCAAACGCGTGGGACGTGCTTGACTGCTGGCGTCTTTCGTGCATTTCCCAGCCTCCGCACGCTCTTCGTCATTGGCCATCCCCTGTCGGATTGGAACCCAGACGAAGCAACAGCTGCTGCTGTCGGGAGTGTATCTTGGGAAGTTCGGGTCGACATGGTGACTGCGATGGCCTTTGCGACAACTAAAGCAACCGTCTTCGACACCATCCAAAACGTCGGCGTGTACGCTGCCAGGGATGCGCTTCAGTCATACCAACCCTCGAAGGTTCGTTCTTTGTTCAAGGTTATCACATCTGAGCTATTCGATATCTCTATTTCCCGCACCATCAAAGCATCGGTTGTGGTGGACGTCGAAGTCACGACTGCCGACGATTACTGGGTGGACGAGGGCGTTACGGCCAGGTCTCGCTCTGTCACCATCAATATATCGACATTAACTTGCGACATATGGTCTTGTATTGTGTCAGCCTCTCACTACACGAACTTCGTTCGACTCTCCGTGGATTTCTGCATGGTCCGCAAGCTTTGGCCAGCCATGTCCGGTATCGGTGCTCCTCGCGAATTGGAACTCACCCTCGCCCCCGAGTGGCTCCAACACCTTCAGGCCCTCAACGTCCTACCTCGCGAGACAATTTTTACCATTCGGCTTCGCATAGCCTGTTGGAGCGAACGGGAGTTCATCTTCGTCTCTGCGGAGAATGCACAGATACTTCTCACAGCGTTGTTTAAGGACGTTGACTTCTTTGCCATTGACCTCGTTTTCCTCGCCGGAGTTGTTCCCGTCTTGGGCGAGGACGGCGCAGCTCCTTGGGCCGCCTTTCACAGTGTTATAAACAGAAACCCTCGACCATTCCATGCGACCACTCCACCTCCCGTTGATCTCTCCGACGACCCCGAGTACGGCGGTTTAGATCCTGCTGAAGATGCTGAGAACTATTATTTCGACGAAACAGAGACCGATCTGTAGCTTGCTGGAGCATAGTAAATATTAGTGTTATATCTCCCGATGATCCTATCGCTGGTAGTCTCAAAAAAATGCTGTAGAAAGACAAATCAAAGTAGATTCAATCACAAACTACATGGACGTTCTTCAAGTCTGCGCGATTCTCCTTGAGCTGTTCTGCGAAGTCTGGATGTGATGTTTTTATTGCAGTCAACTTTCGCGGCCTCGGGCTGAGCCGGTGACTCTTTGTCCTCACCCCTTCGTTGACTCGTGATGGACGGGTTCGTTCACTCAGCACCCTTGCCGCCAGTTATTCCCCTCACGGCACACATTTTGACTGCTGCAGTCAAGATGGAGGACGGAAGTTACCAGTCAAATGGGGAGAAACTGACGATGGTACACTCGTTCTTACTATTGCACATCTACACCCTCATTTTCCGGTCAGGTCTCTGTTGTTGGCAGAGTCACGCACATCTTACACCGCGAGATGCACATTGATGTAACAGTCGAGGACGGGACTGGCCTAATTCATATCCTGAGCCATGGGGATCCGCTGGAGAGCTGGACCTCCGACATCGAGTACGAACAGCCCGGTTTTTCTTTCCTTGCAGCCTTTTAATCCTTTCTTTTCAAATCTAGGCTTGATCTCGTATACTCCTTCTATGGTTTAGTTCGCACGTTTCTCAACACGCGCTGCGTTGTCGTCGACGCGTATCAGCGAGTCACCGACGCAAATGCCATCATTTTTCATTTCCTCGACGCCATTCGTGTCAACATGTTGACCCGCACATCACAGTTAAGTCATGCAACTATACTCTCCTGCGAAAAATCTCATCTCTGCTCTTGTAGGTGTCAGATACAGTGCCTGCTGCGACCTGCATGAATGACCAGCTATTCACCCCAGTCACTGCGAGTATTGGCTCAAACGTGAATGATCACGATATATCCACTGACCTTGAAAATCGCTCGAACGTGCTTCAGAGACTGATCCACGACGTTATCAAGGCCGATTCCACTAGTAGTGATCGCGGGTGCTCCCTCGAGCATATCGCCCAACAAGTCCAATCGCGTTTCACAGTTACAGCGGAAGAGCTGAAGTTAGTACTGGCATATTGATGTCAAGCAGATTATCCTAACCTCGCTTTTAGTGCTAGCATAGAGGAACTGACTTCCGTCCATGGTCTCATTTATGAGGCCGCCGACGAACTTCATTTCCATATTGTCGAGTGAACCATTGTCCATAGACTCTCATCTTTCTAATTGCATCATATCTTCGCTTGGATGATTGTGGTGAGATGCCTATGGCTGAAGAGAACGCCGACGCAGGAAGGCGAGCAGGCAGATGGATGCGACCGGCGGGCAAATTACTGTCATTCATTGACTATGATGATATGCATTAGGAGCAGAATCAATGCAGAGGTTGATCACGGCGAAAATGAAAGGTCAATCAGAGATGAGTGTGACATGAAAGAGCAAGCTGATGCACGAGGAATGAACGAGATTGCATATTGGTGAATACTACGGAGGTCGATTAGGGACGAGGCGAGCGGGTGCATGATGAAGGGCCACCTATAGATTTGGGGAGTGGGTAGATGAAAGCGGAGGGCATAGGCTTGAAGAACCACAAAAGTTAGACGGCGGAAGACAAGGAATTGTCTGGTTTAAGCGGTATTGTAGACATCAGAATGCCTGGCGGGGAAGAGTGAATCAAGGATCGGGCTGACTACATAAGATGGATTCGGATTGTTCATCGAGTTGCAAAGACCAAATGACCAAGGACCAGACCTGACCGAAATGGTTCATAACATGTGTGCACCGTGAGATCACGCGCCTGCTCATCTCTGGTGAACTCGATCTATTACACATGTTTAAGAGTTGCTCCTCGAACAATGCGGTGAAATTACTCACAGTTATCTGCCTTCCTACTTGGAGCGTCGTAGTACTAGCTGCTGTGTGTAGAAACCTCCGTGCGCGGTCTAGCGAAAGAGAAGAATCACCGCCGGCTTGAAGCCAATCTACGAGCGCAAACATGAAGTGAGCCTCACATGAGGGTGCGCGGTACCACTCGTCGATCGTGGGACGAATGTAGTCGATGTCGATAGGCTCTGAACTAAGACGACTGAATTTAACAACGATCCGCGGGAAGAGTTGTTCAACGGATGTAAGCGGCACCGGCCAATGATGCAGAATAAGCTCTCGGATAGACGACTTTGGGAATGGCTAAACGAGAAATGAGCTGGTCGCGGATAGAAGCAACACAACATTGGCTTGCCTTGGCAAGTTTGCTGAAGCCGAGTCCCAGGGCTTTGAGGCCGACTGTGTTGACACCAGGCGAATTGCCTTGTGCTGACTTCACGCCAAGAAGAAGTGATGCTACGAATATCTTCCGATATGCCGTGCGAAGTGCTGGATCACCGGTGAGCATTTCCTCGGGCTACGGTACATCAGCGGTGAGAAAATGTAACGTGCGACGCACATCAGCGAGCGTACCGTGGTATCCATGTAGTCAGAGAAGACATGCCGGGGTACAGTGATAGGAAGGGAGACGTCCGTGGGAAATTGTTTGATGAGTTCCGAGAATTTGTTCAGCGACGGGTGGAGTTGACAGAAAGTCTCGGGTTCCTCAAGAAGCTCTGAATGTTCCCCTAGAACAATTACAATGAGCACGAGAGGGTGGAGCTTGGCCGGCGGACCGCCCAAATGATGTAGTCGCATTGCTACTAGGAAACCAGCGATCCGCATGGTGTTAAGATATTCGGTGTGCTGCATTGCAAGAAAGGGGTCATTTGGGACCATCCATTCCCCGCGATCGATCCAAAACGGAGCTGATAGTAGGCGATCCAACGCCGCGTCAATGACCTCTCGGAAGGCGCCGCGGCCAACACCATCGCCACTAGTATTAAACTTTGTAAGCATACTCTCAGCAGAAACTCGACCAGACAACACTTACGGCTTGATCAACACGGTCTTGAGAGCAAACGTCCAAGGCGCTGCCACAGCTCGGAGCTCAGTGACACCAGGTACGTCTTGAGTTCGAAGCACAGAATTGCAGGTGTCATCAAAGTCGTACTTGACCACGTGCTGCGCTGAACGAATAAGGGTGGAAGCTGCAATCTGAGTGCTCGGTGTACAGATCCGAAGAGCCGGGGTCGTAACTCCACGTGGGTTCGTGAAGGATATGTACTGTTCGTCGGCGTGGTCGAAGTTGCTGGCCTGCCATGCTTTCACAGCTGACGACGTCGTTATTGCATAGTCGTCGCCGGCGTCAGTGCCATCAAAGAATTGTGACGTAGTGTAAACTCGATCGATAAACTCTTCCTCGGAGTAGGGACTACACAAGTCCTGCGAGGTCGAAGCAGGCTGGATGGCATCCACGGCTATCGAGTCAGTCGTCACTGCTGTGCTCCCTGATGCACAGTTCGCTGGGACCGGGGCCATAGGCCGGAGTGAGTTGGCAGAAAAGTCGACAACCACCCGGGAACGGGAGACATCCATGTTGCCTGAGGGCGTGAAGGCGATGAATGGGCGAGTAGATGTCTCAGGCGGCAAAAGGAAGTCATCATGCAACTGGTCAACGTCGATCGGTTGCGGTGGCCCGGTGTCTGAATTGCCAGATGTTCGCGCACGTCGTTTCGGTCTCTGCTAGTATGTATTGATGAGTTGAGCGAACACATTTGAGAGTGACAAACCTCTGGGGATGCTGTGGGATGAGTGCGACGGACGCGTGACCCGCTTGCCGAAATTAGAGCGCTGCCGCTGACCTTCTCGTCCGCGACGACGCTCCCACTGGCGGTAGAATTCTAAAGAATTTAGCTCAACTAGAAAGGAGAGGCGCAGGCCAAAAGACTGACCAAATCAGGTGCTGACGGACAGAGCGGCGTGCAAGCATCCGGAAAGGATACGACCTGTGCAGGCAGGTTGCAACGGCTGATGATGACAGCCATAAGGCGAGACCCCATGCATGCGTGAGGAGATTGGTAAATAGAGGGAAGCTGAGGGTGCCTATCGACAACCGCCTTGGGAAGCAAACCAGTCAAATCTCCACAAGCCGGACCTGTTAGCAGCTTAGTTCTTGGCCAGAAGATGAAGATCAGTTACTACGCACCAAGGACGAGCGTATGAGCAAATTCCGACTTTGGATTGGGTGGACGTCCAAAAAGAATCTTCAAGCTCGACAGCTTGTCGTAGTTGACGAAGTGATCTGGGACTTCGACGTTTGCGATAGGCTTCACCGAGTACGGCGCGTTAGATACTCTGCCCTTGGTGACCGTGTGAAACTGATAGGCTCGACCGAGTTGAGATCCCTCTGGAAAGTTAGGGCTCGTATTTCGCGACAGGTACTCAGTAAAAGCCATCTTGAGCTCGGGGGCAAAGTTCCTGCCTTTGTGTTCGTTGATGTTAAAAGGCGCACTGAACTGGAAGAACAGCCCCATGCCCTCGAGAGTATCGAGGAGAATGGGCCAGTCATTAAGAAAGTGAAATCTGACGTTGCGCCTCGTTATAAGCTGAGAGCAGTGAGTAAATATGGATCGACACTTGTATAGCTTTAGGACAACGTACATTTGCGGGTAACAGATAGACAAAGAAGACCGAAGGTGATGCCGAAACCGCTGCAGTCGACGAGGTCGCAGACGCTGAAAACCGACTGGGGTCTTTCAGCTGCACTTGAAACTTGTTCGCCTTGGTGCCTGCACGTATTTTGGGAGGTCCTAATACAGACGCGCCGGGTCTGGCAAAGCTGATGGCCGTGGAAGAAGTGGTTGCACCGCGCCGATCCAGACTTACACCACGAGTGTCGAGAATCACACGATGTGGATCACTAAAGGTGTCGGCCTGTGAACCTCCGATCCGACCCACAAAGCGATCGATCGCAGGTGCGTTCGAGCTGAACTGAGGGGTCGCTGCAGGCATGTCACGAACCTGTGCCTCCGCCTCCACTGCTTGCATCGACGCGACTATGTGGTCGACAACGATACTAGCAGTCAAGAAATGTTAGTCTCGGCGGCAAGAGTGTTGTGTGGGCGAAATTCATACCCTGTGGCCACATCTTTGATCCTATGTGCGCCGTAGGGGTGACTGCATCCAACACACAGAGTGCTGCGTTGCTTGATCAGCGGTTCGTGCTATGTATGAAATGGTATCAGCGTGTGCAACCATGCGTTAGAGAACTCCATTGAACTTACGGTCTGATAACATGGGCACATATCGCATTCACACGCGCCAGGGTCATGAGGCAGGCCGTGGCTGCCGACGTCGTGGCTGCATGCTAGGCAAACTAGGCGAGTCGTACTTGCCGGTGTGACTTTAAGCGGTCCCTTGAATCGCAGCGCCGGGCAGCCGCAGGATGAAATCCGACAGCTCGTGTATGCACGAGGATCATCTGCGCCGAGGTGCTGTGAAGTCATCTCAGAAAGGTCGATGCGGACGCGAAGACCTACTCAACCCACATCTTCTCTTTATACCCTGTCGGGGAGTGCGGGCGTGAGGGAACGAAAATGCAAGGGAATGCACCGGAATGATGGGAATTGCTGTGGCCAAGGACGCTCTGACGTGTCGACGGCCGGTGCCAGTACAAGCAACGGAACTATCCCAGCGCGTTCGCCGGAATGCAGCAGAATGCAAGAAAATGCCAATCTGTACAAATGTTCAAAATGCCGGGAAGTGGTTGAGTGTGCAGAACAAGCTGCGGTCATTGGCCATGGTCAAATCGCGCTGCACATCGATGCATTTCAGTGCCCTTCCTTTCACATTCTCGTACTTTCTTGCATGCGGTTGCGATTTCTTTCATCTACATCGACGCAACTCGATTTTTGTCCACGAAAGCCAGGGATAGGCGCTCTTGGAGCGTTGCCATCGGGCAATGCTGTTCTTCGTCTGTCATTGGTGGCTCCAACGGGTAACCTCACAACCTATCTCATCGTCGGTGTTACAGATATTCGGGTGCTTCTCGAGATGAAATGGTGCTTCTGTACTGAATTACGGAGTATAGGCGGATTATGCTATCATCAGTCGTTAGCACGTCCTATAATTCCAAAACGGGTTCTAGGGTGGCGCGAAGGAAGGCAGCGCGAGCTTCTTCGTTCGGCTCGGAAGCGACAAGGCTACGGTCGGTAAAGATGGCTGGCATTTGAGAGGACTCGGAGGAAGAGAGGGGCAAAACATGCGGCGACGGCCGAGGCGCTTCTTAGTCTGCTAGATCTCACCAACGAGCGGACATGAGCGTCGGCTGCTCGGTCCAGTTTCAGCTTCCACATGTTTGGAAACTTCCACGATCACATTGGCCTTACACTTGCTGTTCAGGCTCCAAATCTGCGCCATGATGAATCGTCAAAGTCACTACGTCCCGTTACTCCCCGTCCCTTTTGCCTTAGGGTGCGTACTGAAAAGAATGTTTACATGACTTCGAGGACTCCGTAATCATAGTCATGAACGTTAAACTGCTGGTTTAAGCAGCTCTGTGGCTGGCCCATGCTGACTCCAGCGGTCTTTGGCCCATGCTGCAGCAGCATTCGCCACCTTCACCACCCACCAACCCACCATCGCACAGCTCTCCTTATCTCCAACCTTATACTCATTGTGTCGTTGTCTGAAGCTGGGACCATGCTCGAGCTCGATAAAACTCGTACAGTGCAGTCGTCATTCCCGCAATCATCAGCATTACCTCGCATCACCCTCGCACCATGTCCTCTCCCATCTCTCTTCACCCTCTCCAGCCAGATTTGGATGCTCCCGCGCGTGCTCCCGTCTGGTCACCGTCACGCCACCAGTTCCCTCGACCAGCACTGTACCGTCGACACTCGACCGTCCGTCTCCGCGAGCGTACCAACTCGGTCTCCCCGACTCAAGATGTACGCCGCGACGCCCAGACTCAGACCAGCCCAACCCGTTGGGTCATCTCAGACTTTACTGTGGCTCCGTGGCGCGATCCCGCTTATTGGCCATCGATGGAAGATCATGGCGCGCAGTACGTCGCGTACATCTACGAGCACGCCTATGGCTCTCCATCGAACGACTATGGAACCCCACCGCTTCAGCACATCTCTATAAATCGTGACCATGGCTACGTCTCTCCGTCTTACGAGTACCCAACGACGAAGCACCACGAGAGAGAGACCGAGTCTGACGATGAGGACGAATTCGGCCGGCCGTCGTCCACCCTTCTCCCAGTCTCCCACGACTTTGGCTCACCCTCATTCGACCATCTCCCCACCTCACACGGGTGGGACGTGAGCCGACAGAACTGGAAGCTAGAGTGCGAGTACTACGAGCGTGGCGTTGAGTGGTGGGGTCCAGACTTCGACTCTTCTGAAGGCTACACAACTACTGATGGTCGGGAGGAGACAAACCCGCAGGATTCGGAAGAAGAGGTCGATAATTTGCTGTTCCTCGAAGACCCGAGCATTATCGATGAGCAGATTAAACGCGCACAGGTCAATGTGAAACGGCTCATGGAGAAATTCGAACGACAACAGGAGGGTGAGTAATATCATTCCTATAATAGATTTTCCGAGGCTGAAAGAGGGGTTTTTCTTCTCTTTTTTTTTCAGATTTCGAGCAGAGAGTGAAGCGCGAGCGTGAGGTAGATTCGGAGAATCCGAGCGTGGGCGAGTCGCGTCAGCCTGCGAAGCGCATTCGCAGCGAGTGAGTGATTGAATACGCACGTACCACCGGTCTGCTTTCTTGGACAGTCATTTTATAGCATCTCGCATCTCTGCTGGCAGTATTCAATAATATTATTCGTGTATATGATGCACTGTGTCGTTATGAGGTCTAATGGGTACCTACTATACATTACATCCGAGTCAATTGACGTAGTCGTGAATTCAAGTCACCAGCCCACAGAGATTGCGCCCAGTAAGATCAGGAATAGACGGTACCGATCCCTCATATGTGTTCCCGCCGTCAACCCCCCTCCCCCCTCAAACTGGGAAGTTAGCCGTCGATGTCACAATCCCAATTATTGGCACGCTTTCGGCGAAACAACATAAATTACCCAGCGGCATACATCAAGGTACACACATAAAACTGCGCTATCAGAGGGACATCAATATTAATCACTCAAACTGGCAGTTTACGTTGTAGTTTGCTTTGCTGTTGCTTGAGGTGGTTGCACGGAAGTTGATGTAGGTAGCGCGATCCCCCTCTTCGAGCATATCGATGGATGCAGCCCACTATTTAAACTAGGTCAGAGCAGTATCCAAGTTCATTGTAAAGAAAACGCACATGATAATGGTCGTTTCTCCGTTCACCATAAAAGAACCAGACCCATCCACTGCCAACCATGCGGACGCTGCCAGTGCCGGTGAAATCGCACGTCTGCACGTCGAAGGATGACCTGCACGTCTTTCCGGGGTCATTCGTGATATTTAGTCCCTGTGACTGTCCGCCCTCTGTGTCGAATGAGTTGGAGGTGGTGATTGAGTTGGTGAAGGTCAACGTCGTGGTCACTGATGCCGTTACGTCCGCAATGTCTGGAATCCCGACGGTAGCACTGATACTCGTTCCAAGGGCCAGTGAGGACTCTTGCGTGACCGTCGTCTCCGTGTGTTGCGTTGTACGTTGGTCTGCTGTCAGTGTAATCTGTCCTGTAGTCCCGATAATTGTTCCTTCAGAGGTCTGGTGTTGAGTTCTGCATGAAGGGCTGATATGTGTCAGCAGCTGAGTTTGATTAAGCACTCGCTAGAGACACATACTCAGCGTCAAGAGTGACAGGCTACATTTCGGGTGAGTATAGAGCGGATTAGACTGATAGTAGGTTAGGCTCACATTGACGCCACCTGTGCACAATATGGCGGGACTGTCACGGTATTGCTCAGGGTTGGCGTTGACGCTGTCCCAGCCATCACTATTGCGGAGTTGTAGCTTGAGCCGAAGTAGCAGCGAATTGGCCACAGCTGAACTTACCCCCAGTTATCCTTCGCATATTGCGCAATTTTGTCCCAACCAGGAACTAAGGCTGATAGTGAGTAACTGCACAGCAGAAGCTGCGATGTGGGTGCACTTACGCCTCTGAACATCATCGGAGGACATCGTAACGCAGGTGCCAGCGTCACGAGTGCGCAGGTTCGAGGAGGGCACTTGTCCGAGAATGTTCCCGGACGCGTCGTACGCAATGACAACGCCTAGCTCGACGTCGTGCGCAATCTTTGCGGCGTTGGCGGGTATCGACTTGAGAACCGGGACCGAGGCTGGGAGGGCGAGCGATGCGCTCACAAAACCGAGAACAGCGAGGAGCCTTGACGTGAACAGCATGTAGAGGTGGATATATGGGTTGGTTGGAAGAAAAGAGGAAGAAAAGTAAAAATGAAGTCAAAGAAATGGTCCAGAAAGGCTGGAGGGCGAAGAAGAGAATGAAGCGGTGAGTACTATGAGCTCTCAGGTCAACAGGACTGAATTTATATGAGCAAAGTGACCAGGGGCTGTGAGCTGCGGACTAGCAGACATCAATACATGAGTCTCACGCCATCATTTCATAACGCCGGGGCGGTTTGTTTGCTCCGCTCACTGTTACGATCTCTCTGGACAGCATCAAGATCACTGGACACGAGGATGAGCACCGACCTTGCGCTGCCTAAGTGCGGTTGTTCTTTGCTGCTACGACAGCGGAGCTGAGCAAATGTCCTCAGGTCGCGTCCGCCAGATGCTGTACCCTGACATACGCATACCATAACCTGAGCAATCTTTAGGTGTATAGCTGTGGAAGCTTCCGAAGACATGAACCTCCAAACGGGAACCGAGCCGTGGGATTGAATGAATGCAATGCCTGGATCTGCAACCAACGTTGGCAGTCCAGCGAGGCGATTCCCATCAGAAGCGCTGCAGTGAGAGAAAGACATACCTAACACCAGCGCTTTGAGTAGCGAACCTTCACGCGACTGCGCGCAGCTCAGTTTGAGAGATTGCTAGCTGTCACCTCGAAAGGGGCTGTGTTTCCCTCCGCCGCAAGACGTGGGTTCGCCCAATTCGTCATACTTCGCAACCATTCACCGGTGAACATTTTCCCATCACGAGCTCGCAATAAAACCGTGAGGAGTCTTTGTTTCTTACACAGGGATGTATGTGACACGGAATGACTGGTTAGATTTGGCCGAAGCTCAGCGGTCTTCTCAACAAGACACAGCCTGATTGTGAGGCCCACCACATCAGTACGACTCCTCAACCGACCGGATTCGGTGGTATAGTAAGAGTATTCTCTTCCGATATCGATTGGCAGAGGGAACAGGCTGATCAGGCCCGGCAATATCTGTTCTCAGGCTCACGATGGATGAAGTCGCTATTTAAATCTGGAGTGCTGACAGCAAAATATCATGCTTCATATTGTTTATACCATGACTGTCGGAGATTGCGTTCTCCTCGCCAGCTGGGTGATTGATCTATAATAAAAATCGGCTCCGTAGCGCATTACTAGCATTCTGATACCCGGTTTGAAGAGCAAGAATTTGAGGGGCGAGAATCAGACATGAAGCGCGGGATTAGTACGGGCAAGCGCTGCCACGGAGTGGCGAGACAGCCCAGGTTCAAGGTCGTGAAAGCGTGAGCCCCTGTCGAGCGCAGAAATAGGCAAGAAAATTCTGCATAGACAGAGGCTACCCCGGTTGAGGTGCCTTATTTGTGATTGACCATGCACATGCCATCACCGGACCTTGAACCACGAGGCTGCCTCTTGTCCTCCATCTCGGTATCCGCTCGTCAAATGTTGGCCAGATACCGCTCTTTTATATCTCCTAATGAGCGCCTTGCCAGCATTAAGCGCTTGATAAGACCGTCAGATGGCCAGATGGCGCAATCGGAGCGCCAGAGGACTCTCCCTCGGCACCCGGACGTGGTCCTCCCGATTGAAATCAGACTCGCCATCGCGCAGCACTGCTCGCAGGACCAGCTCTACAGCTTAGCTCTGACAAACAGCTTTTGGCTTGCCCCTTGCGAGGAGATACTCTACCAGCATATTAGCGTCTGCATCGATCTAGCCTGCGATGTGAGCAAGTTCGTACAGCTCTTCCGCAGACTAGCCCAAGGACTAAAGCGAGCGGAGCGAGTGGAAACCCTCTACGTCGACGTCAAAAAGGAAGCGTCAAACAGGTGTTGCCGCGGCTGTGCAAAGGAGTTCAGCTATTGGTGCGCGGACGAGTTTTTCCTCGACTTGCCCCCGTCGCGCTACGAGATGGATGAAAACAATCCGAGCGGACCGGCGATTAGTAATAAAGTTGCAAAACGCATTGCTCGTCGGGACTCGCGTTCGTGCTATAATTACATGGGAGCAAATAAGCTCATTGTTTCAGCCGCGTTCGCTCTCGCACTCCCTCGACTGTCCTCTTTGCGCGTCTTGTGTCTCTTTCCAAGCTTATCGGGGTATAATTCATTCTTGGACCTAGGTCTGAGGCGGTACCTCTCGCTCCCCGGACGGACCACGCTGCAATTTGTGCATCTGCACGCCAGCCTGCTGGACTTGCAGTTACACCCAAACTTGCAGCCGCTATCAAATATCACACCGAGGTTAAGAGCTCTAATTAAAGCGCTCAGTGGCCTCTCGGGAGCAAACAAACATGCCTCCCGCAGTTGCAGGCATCACCGTCCCAATGCAACGTCCAGAAACTGTCAGTCAAGTCCTCGCCGCTCGTGGCATTGCGACCGTTGAGATAGAAGCCAAGCTCCAAGTGCTGATGTTTCGCATATATCTCTACCACCCCACCACTGGCATGGATGTCGGCGACTATCTGCACTCTATTGAGGCGTTCGAGCCTCCCGGTTGGGCCGCCCGGCAATCGCTTGGGAGCTTCGGAACCGTGCGCATCTTATTACGCCCCGACCAGGTTCCCGCAATTGGCCGTCTTTTAGTGGTCGCAGCGCGATTCTGTCCAGCTGCGCTTCACGTTCATCTTGTCTTCTTTTCGGGAGGGTTCGGACCTTTGCATATCCCACCATTCACTGCGTCTCAACTGTTTGATGCGTTGGCTGCATTGCCCTCACTGTGTGCGTTCGAAGCGGATGGCGACCTTCGCGGCGTTCTGGATTTCACGTCCGCTGAATTAGGAAAAGCGGCTGTTCATAAGGGACTATATCATTTCCACAAATTTGTTATTGGAGGCATTCAATGGGATTTGTGGCCACTTTATCAAACTTACCAGTTCAATTTAAGTGTACATGCAATAGAATGTACCTAAACGATGTAATTTTGTTATTGGCCATTCCTTGTGGAGCGACGTGGCTTGGCAATGACAGTCGTGCAGGTATTAACTGCATGAGCTCGCGCTTCGAGTGGGATCGACGGTGTTGCGGCGACAGTGCGGGCGTTTGGGAAGTAGACTTGGAGTTGGCTGACAATGGCATACGTAGCTGACGACTGAGGTCGCCTTGATGGTGTCCTGATATCGCCCGACCTGGACTTGTCTAGAGTCGAGGCGGCTCTTGCGCAGCATGCGCACTATGCTTCAGCTAGCGTGTGTCGCCCACGCCGTATGATCGCGCCGGTGGCAAGCAGGGTGGATATGAAGAAAGATGCTAGTGCGCCGCTCATCCAGTGGTATAATCGGGTAGCCTGTCAGGCGCGCGACTGTGTGGCTCGCGGTGGTGCTCCATGAGCGACTGCACCGTCAACCCCGCACGCCGCATAGCCGAGTAAAAATCGCGGAAACCGGGCTCCTCCATGGGCTGACCATCGCTTGGACCAGCCTCAGGACCACTCGCCCGTCGCGGCGGTGGCATCATCATCGATTCAGGAACAACTGGCTTCTCGCGCGCTGGTCGCGCACCAATTGTGGATGCGTCGTACGGCTCTGGCGTAATAATGTGCTCCCGTTCATGCTTCCTTCGTCTAATTGATCGCCTGAGGACCGCGATGGCAAGGAGGAGGACAAACAGTCCGGCCAGTGAGCCAGCGACGATGCCAAAAACTGCACTAGGCCTCAAGCCTGCGTGGTCTGTAGGCGCGAGGCCCGTAGATGAAGGGGGTAAGCCTTGCATGCTGGACCGTGTTGGAGCCAGAGACGGAACCCACGAACCAGGGCTGACGTTGATGCTGACGTGGGGCTGGAAGTGGGTGATGATGTACTGTTAGACGTGGGGGAGGAGGTTCCTGCAGCGCGCCGCGTTGTACTGAGTGAAGACCTCCTTGCGGAAGTCGTCGTTCCTCCGTTGAAATCGCCGGATGTGTCTGGCGTCGTCGTCGTCGCGGAGGAGGAGGAGGAGGAGGAGGAAGTGGAAAGCCCTCCCCTTGGCTCTTGTCTACTGCAAACCAATGCTAAGTATCTCAGTCAGCTCAACTTCTAACAACTGTCCCGTAAATCGCACTGACTTGAGGTTGCGGTGCTGCTGTTAGGGCCCGGTAAGCCACGTCGCCCAGGTCCGAAGAGCAGGGCTTGCGTGACTACCATTTGGACATCCGCGCGTTTCGCATCGACGCCACCAAATTTCAGATGTGCAGAAGGCGGGTTGCACGGGTCGTCAGAGGGTGCTACTGTTGCACCGGGTTCCTCAACAGAGAACTCGAAATATATGCATGGGTTGCCGTTCGCGACAAGCCACGCATTAGGCGCGACCGTTTGGCCATTCCAAAGAAGTTCCATCGTAGGGTCGGAGGACGAGGCTGAAGTGGCGTCTGGGTATAGCAGCACACCTGTGAATTCGAACGATCGCATCGAGCTCCAACTCGCCATCGCTGTACTGTCAGTCGGTTTACGTCACGAGCCATAACGGGATTTCTCGCACTTGTGGGGAGCAATAGACCGTGCTCTATGGCGTGGTTGAATGCAACTAGCTGGCTCGTATCATTGCCATACTGCTCGGTGATACCTGTCTTTGGGCACTGCTCAAGCGAGAAATCGCCTTGATACATGTCGGCAATGGGGATCCAGTCAGCTCCAACCAGTGACCAGCCGAAGATATTGGGAGATTCAGACATTCAAAGGACAAAAGGAGCGACAAGGAAAAAGGAACGTGAGGAAGGACGCGCGCGACTCGCGAGAAGAATACCGGAGGGAGAGAGCCCGACAACGACGCAATTTTGCCGAGTGCTGTGATGATACGGGATTCACGCGCCGGGTCCAGTGATACGGCATGACCGACGAGCCCCCCGGAGACACTAGAAGCACGGGCGGCGGCCGTGATCATGACTGTGACTGCTCGAATGCGGGGGGCAGCGGAATATATCACTATTAGAAATTTGTCTCTTGCGACACAAGAGTGCGATGTACAGTGGGCAGAAGTTCATTGCTCCTTCGTCGCTGCATCCACAGTTTCGTTCGTCTCTTCGTCGATCTTCCGTGCCTCCTTATCCTCCGGAGACACGCGCCAACCCCCGATCCACCTAGAGAAAGACGATCATCAGTACTCGATGAAGAGTCAAAATCATATGCTCATCCACCCCTGGCGACGACGTCAAGCGGGGACGGGCGGCGCCGATGTTGTCACGGCTCTCACGACACACGACACAGGTCAAGAGCCCAAACTGAGTTACTGACTTGTCTTTCGGACACCTCGGCCCTCGCGCGAGCAGGACAACGAGCATGGCGCCGAGCCAACCCAGGCTGAGGCCACCGCTCGCGCGCCAACCGCCCGCTTCGTATACGCGCGTCCCAGCCTGCGTGCCGAGGACTTGTCCCTGAGCGCCCGTGTGTGTCAGCCGGTACGGGCGTATGTTGTAGTTGCCAAATTGGGCAAGCTCAGACGTACGATGAAGGCACTGATGACGAATACCGCGTTTAGTCTGGCGCGAGCTTCTTGAGATATCCTGACGACATAGTTAGGACTGACGCTGCACGACTTGGGAGTGTGCGAGTGATGGGATGGTAATTGGGCGGCTTAGGGTAAATGATGGGGGTCTAACGAGCTTTGGATATGCGCGACTAGGAGAGGAGGCTAACTTATGTGGGTGAGCTGAGACCGGGAACTGGGGCCAAGGAGAAAGCAAAAAGCAATGTTGGGACTTGGATGGTGCAGACGTACGTGTATATACGCGCAACGTTGCTGATCTGTTGCATCTGGCCGCCCGCGTCGAGTCCAAAAACAACGACAATCACAGCGGCAACATGAATTCCTCCAGCACCCGTCATGATCGCCTATATTACGCATGTAAAGGCTAGTTTAGTGAAAGTATTGAAAGTCAAAGAAGACAGGAAATGCGGACCTGAAAGACCGTCATGAAGAGAATCGCCGCGAGCGTCCAAAGCCAGGCGTTACCAAACCGATCCACAAG
Source organism: Auriculariales sp. MPI-PUGE-AT-0066 (assembly GCA_020744175.1). NCBI lineage: Eukaryota > Fungi > Basidiomycota > Agaricomycetes > Auriculariales > Auriculariales sp. MPI-PUGE-AT-0066. The sequence goes on from JAGTJP010000126.1 coordinate 38,512, forward strand.
TCTGAAAAGGCATATTGAGAAACTTGCTGCAGAGGAGGAGCTCAATCGGGACGACGTACCGTCCGCAGACTAATGCAAATACGACGCCGACAATACCGATAAGGCCAAAGAGACCGATGGTGACAGTTGAGTAATTGTACGGCGGGCCGCCGAGGATGAATGTCAGAGTAACCCAAAAGGATGTGAATACGGCGGAGCTCAGAAGGCCTAAAACATGGAAGAATCGTTGGCGGACCTGATCATAGTAACGAGAGGAAGATTTACCGATGATGCTGCATTGAACGAGCAACGGCTCTGTCACTGCGAGCTTGGCCATAGTCCTGTGTAAAGGTATCGTGAGGATCAAAAGTGGAGGAAAAGTTCAACTGAGGCGAGTCGGTCAGGGATGGGGAAGAAACCGCACCAGAGGATTCCGCCGTAAGTCAATCCGGTCCCGCGGTTTTTCGCCGGCCAATCTGGAATAACCGCCCACAGCACGAACCACATGAAAGCTTGGATCGAAAACGCGAGCCAGTACACGTTCCTTAGCAGATGAACGCACGGCGTCGGGGGGTTGTAGTAGTGGCGGCAAATCACGACCGGACGCACCTCCATCCTCCACCAGTCGAAATATCACTGGTAGTGTAATCTGCAACAGCACCTGCAATAACGCGAGCAAAGAGGATACCAAGTAGGAGTCCACTCATGACGATGCTCATCGCTGTCGCCCGTCGTTCCGGCGGCGCAAGGTCCGCCGCAAGTGGGACAAGGATCTAATCGAACCGGTACAAGTTAGACAGTCGAATGCATGAGTTGAAAAGAAGAAAGACACCTGAGGTGTAACGGTGAACACGCCAACGATGTAGGTGAGCCCTTCGAACATTCGAACGTTGGGAGCCATGGCAAGTCCGATTGATAAGGTACTGCTGCAAAGGAGCAGTACGAGAAGAAGTGGCCGTCGTGGTACGAGATCGCCCAGTGGAGCTATTAGTAACAGTCCCGTGGCGTAGCCAGCCTGAGTTAGCGTGGGGATGTTGGCGACATCGGTGTACGATACACCAAATGACGACGCGAGCTGAACTAGTCAACTAGTCAGATAGCTATATTCCAGCTTTAAAGGAACATACTCAGCAGCGGGTGGCTATAGTATAGGTTGCAGACAGCTGCACAGCGGGATGTGTAAGTGGCACGTCCGTCAGGATGCGAGAGAGCGCAGCATATATACATACTCATTGTACTAGCAAAACCAAAGACGCATACAAGCCACAGTTTGAACTCGAATGGTTTCTCGGGGTCATATTGCAGTCGCGTTGGGATAGGTAGAAAACCAAAATTTCGCGACTTGCGAGGAGTCGACGGATCGACAGGGTCTGCCGAAGGTGTACTTGAGAACGTGGAAGTTTGTTGAACATGCACATCTTTTGCGTCATCAAGATCCTCTTTCTTGGGCTTCTCGACCTCTGGTAGTTGGCTTTCTTCCACGCCTGGCACGGTTCGTTGAGTGGTACCTAGCATGTCGCTCATCGCTCCCTCAAGCGGACACTCAGCCTCTGCGCAGCGTTTAAATGCAAGATAATAGATGATATGGAGCGGCCTACGGTTGAGTAACTGGGCACTGGCGCGTGGGCGTTGGTGGTGGGCAGAGGAAGATCATCATTTTTGCGGGGATTCACGGCTCGATTCGGACCGGGCTGACCCATTCCGGCACCGCATCCGGCCGCTTACAAAATCAACCCAAGGCATTGTCCCTCGAATTTCTTGAGACGAGGGCCCTTGGAGCGTGCAAAGCAGGTCTTTCCGCCCGATATCTATGTTCGAAACCCGTAGCATCTTCGCACGTCGTACATATCTTCAGGTTCGGTATATGTACATCGCCTCAGTGACAATAATTTCATGCAATACAGGAGTTAAAAATTACCTATGACCGTCATCTGAGTATGATCAGTCTCAGATTTTTCTCGGCCGACGTGGCTATTGGTATGCTTGGACCTGTGGTTCGGCCAGAGGTAACAACCTTGAGAACTACTCGGTCAGGAAATTAGGGGTCGGGGCCGCCGACGCAAACAGGGAGTGGTGGGTGGGACGAGAGAAGAGCCGGGCGACGAGGCGGATGGCGGAAGAGGAGCGATACGCATCAGGAAAACGGGGCAAATGGGGGTACCTTGCTGCAGAGAGCTTGTGAGCAGTCATAAGCGGTGAAAGCGGTCAAAAAGCGAGCAAAGCGGCAAAGCAAGGGTACCTCCAGGTTCTGCTCTGACCGCTATCACCGCTCATCACCGCTTATGACGGGTTTTCCTGATGCGAGACCGCTTTCCTTTCCCTTCCGCTGTCCCTATTCCCAGACTTCGCTCGAAGCTCGCTACGAGCACAAGCAGAGAACAAAATTAAGGCTTGAGATAAACCTCAAGATTCTTTACACAGTCATCAAGATATTGGAGTTTCTTAGGGACATGTGGTAATCAGGTCAATGCAATGACTAATACAACCGCGGTCGATACAAAGGAGCGGTCAAGTCGACCCGGTGGTCGCTTGCACACATAGCATCTCGATCTGGTCCCGCAAAGACTCGTTTTGCGTATTTCTCGAACCTCTGATCAAGAATTGTCGGATCAAAGCCAAGGTAAACAACAAAAGCAGTAGCCTTTCGGTATCTACATTGTGTGCTCTCGTGGTACAGCGATGACTATCGTGCATGCAGCTTAAGCCGCGCTTAAGCCAATGCTGTGAACAGCAATGCACCGCAAACGGATGGGCCACCTGAAACAATGCTTTCAGAACAATCCAGTGCAGAACAATGGGATTGTTGCCATCCTCGCTGTGGTCCATTATACTAGTATCCTGGATATATAAAGCAAAGCTGTCAGTGCTCACTTGCTCTCCATCACACCTTACAATCCCACATCGGCATGAGTTCAGACGGTACCAACTCTTCGCCGCAGTCTGCAGCAGCAGCCCAACCTATATCACCTCCGAATTGGGCGTGGACAAGCTGGGAGCAAGCGTTACAACAGCAACCAGGCCACGCGCACACATATCATCCTTTTCTACCGTACATGCCTCGTTTGGCAGATCCTCCGAGTCTGCAAGCTACCCCTACCACTCCAACCCGCTCTGAGACCTTCGGAGCGAACCCTTTTCTGGTGGCAACTTCCCGTCCTAGTATTGCCGACGAGGATGAAATCGCCGAAGAGGACGAACTTGCCGAAGAGGACGAACTCGCCGAGAGAGACGAAATTGCCGACGAGGATGACTCGACGACTGCGACGAGGATGAAGTCGACGAACTCGCCGACGACGACGAACTTAACGATTCTTTTACCGCAGAGCGCGAGCATGAGAAAAACTCACGATACGAGCCTCGGAAGATCAACATTGTCGCGTTCAGACAGAAATTGGGTGATAGACTCCGCGCTGAAGGGTATGGGCGCTCTGAGTCGGATTCGATCCCTCCTCCCGCTCAGGATGCACCTACACCAGTCCCAACACATCGCTCGTTGCATACATCCACATCAACAGCACATCTCCCCCTGGAGGGGCTCACGGGTGATGTTATTATACAGACGGGCCATGCAGATGGGTCTGTTCTCGCACAAGACGATGAGGACCACGCACAAGATCAAGTGACAGTCGCCGTCGCGAATACGCACACGCAGCCTCAGAATATACGTTAGTATTTACGCTCAATTGTGTAGTCTCAAGCTGAACACCTCATTTAGCATCATCCGAGGCTATGGAACCGGAGCGCCGGCCCAGTATTAGTATTCTTACTCGTCGCAACTGCGTGCCTCACGTAGAAGTCCAGTATGCGTCAACTTCGTCGCACGGTACGAAACGAAAACGCAGCCAAGATAAACATGAGGAAGACGAACGGACTGCTGCCGCCAGTGACACTCCCGAGTCTGTACAAACCTCCGAGTCTCCACGAGCGGCGAAACGTCCTCGTATCGCATGGTCCGCGTCACACCCCCCGCCGACGACACAGAGAAACGGCGGTCCATTACGCCGTTCGCCACGCTTGAAAACCAAATCGAGCAAGTGAAGTTTCAGTTCGATATTCCCAAATCTGCGATTTGGGATTTTTACATATAGCGTTTGTTATTTTATTGAATCGATATATTATACATCGTCAGCGCCAGTGTACTACAGTTGCCTTAGTCCCATCTTTATATACACTTAATCCTAGCAAATCAAGGCAAGTAGCCATAAGTTAACCCGTGGGCATGTTTCGTATCTGAGAACAGCAACTACAGCATTTCGCTTTATCAAACGGGTGATGATGGAATGGCTTGAACGGTCTAAGCGGGTGGATGGGTCAAAGCCGTCATACATATCAACGTTCCTAACCTCGAAAAGCCAATCACCTCATGAAAACATCAGCCATGGAGGAGAATTGCGGGCCAACGCCGGGTTTGTACATTGTGAGCGGACACCGCCAGTTTTAGTTCCGATGGTTGTCCTTGTGTTTAGTCTTGCCAGCCGCTCTTGGACCACGAAACAATAGTCGCTGAGACACACGCCCAAACCTATCCAGAGTATCCTCTTCACCCGGCATTTCCTGCAGACATGACGGACGAAGACGGCGCCCTGGTGTCGAACACTCGTTCACCGTCATCCAGAGCGGCTCCCAGTCGGCAGGCGACCATTTCTCCAGTGCAGCTATTCCTCCCGCCGAGTCAGTACACGCAAACTATACCTATTCAAGTGCCTATCACACCAACCGATGCAATAAATCACAAAAATGAGGATGAAGCGGGGGAGGAAAGCGACCAAGCGACGATACCCGACTCCAGTCCTCGGTATGCACGCTAGCTCCGTGACCAAATTTCGATGCATACTGACACATATTTGGTCGTATCTCAGAGAGAAGCCGCCACGTATTCATTCCCCAGGCACTCTCGAGCGTGCGCGCGCAGCGAAGAAGGCAGGACGCGACCCGCGTGCATTCCTGCCGCTCCTGCGCCGGTATAGCTCGACAGGTGGCTGGCCCATGAACCAGATGGGTCTCTATGACTCTGCGCGATCCGATATACCCGAGGATCTGCGGCCACAAGAGGAGGAAGGTTCACCGGTGGACAAGAGGAATAGGCCAGGCAGCTCGGTGGACCGGGATGAGTATAAGTTCGGCAACCCCTACAACATAGATTCAGGCACGCAACCGGTACGAGAGGACGGGGAGACGGGAACGCAGAACGAAAAAGAGACGTGGGACATCGAGGACGAGCTCGAGATCAAGTCGATCGAAGGTACCTGTTCAAAAAGCACACATTCTGACATACGCTCATACCGTGCCAGCTCAACAACTTCAAGACCACAGCCAAAGCCAGGGAGACAACTCGTACAGTCGGCCGCGCTCGAGCCTTGAAGAACTGTTCAGCATCCTTCTGAACAGAACCCTGTCAGGTGCGGCCCACCCCGCTCCTGCGCGGCAACGACGCTGAAAAATAGCCTAGTCGAACGTAGCAGTGCTATTTTGAACAATAGGATTGATCCTATAGAGCGAAAGCTCGATTGGATTATCGAACACCTGCAAATTCATGCACCGCACGAGGAAGGGGTGCTGGTCCCTGACACGCCACCACCGCCACCTCTCCCACGCACAGGTAGCAGAGACTATTGGTTGGTGCATGGTCGAGTTCTCCCGGCGTCGAACGAGCGACAAGCGCACGAGTCTAGTGATGAAGAGGGTCCGCCGCGCGTGGTCAGCGTCCCACGACCGGGTACGAAGAGCGTCGCGAGTAGAGGGAAAGGGAAAAGCAGGGCGGAACGTACCCGGCGTATAGCTCAGCCTCGGGTGCATCCACACGATCTCGGGGACCGAGGTGATCGCGAAAGTCCACCGGGCGATACAGGACCTGGCACATCAACAACGACTACCCGAGCGGCAAACCCAGCAAGTCAAACGCAAACCCTCGCAGGGCCAAGTTCGAGAGTAACCACTGTGCGGGGATCAAAGCGCAGGGCGGAGGTGGAAGACGGTGAGCAGAACGAAGGCATATCAACGAAGCGAGCTCGCGCTATGAGCCGGAAGCAGGCGCCAGCGCCGTCTCAAGAACAGCGACGATCCGGTCGGCTCGCCAAGCCCTCGTAGTTTGACTGCAGGCAATTCGCCCACATTGTCTTCGCGGATCCGATGCTGGCGGTCGACGCCGGAGCTGCTGGTGGATTGAGATAAGAGAAACGAATTGGGTAGATGTACGATATGTTCGGATTTGTCTTGAGGACAAGGATGGAGTACAACTGGGATGCGGAACTAATGACACCTGTAAAGCATGTGCGTTGGACATGGATGAGTAACAGTCCGAGTCGTCAAGAAAGACACGGGCGGGCGGGCGAAGTGGGTGCAGGTCTGGGTTATTTGCGCAATGCAATCTGAAATGAGGGGACACAGGGGTAGCAGATAGCAGAGAGTCAGGAGCGGAGAGCGCGAGAGCGATGTAATAGGATTACGGAAAGCTGGAGGACTACATAGGACAGTGGGAGAATGATTACGAGGAAGAGTAAGCCGGTTGGCGTAGCTGGGATGGCATAGAGGCAAAGGAACGGAAGAAAGATGCAATATCACCAGGCTATCGTCGTTTTGTGTCGGCAAACGATACCCGACTGGTGCGAGTACCATTGCCACTGATGACACTCAGACGTTCTAGGACTGAGCGTACTCCGGTTGTACGCTCCTCCTGCGTCCTTGTTTGTGCCTGTCCACCGTACATGGACTCGGTCGATCCAGCACGCTCGAGCCCATCAAACTCCTTATATGGATGCTGAGAGCGGGGTTGTTTACGAAAGTGGACGGGAATAAGCGCAGAATCGGTGACCGAACAGGGGAGGGCGCGCGGTGAGTGAACAAAGCAAATGTATCAGCCTGACGACTTTACGCTCGAGTGTAGCAAACGCACCTGATCTTCTGTGCTTGCACTCCCAAAGGTACCCATCTCACCAGCCTTTCCACCGCCCGAGTTGTGGATCGACTCATTGATGCTCGATTCTGGCACCCCGGAGGGTGCGCTCCGCGGCAAGTTTCCTGTACGCGTGCCGCGTGCGACAGGATCAGCAAACCGCAGCTGTGATAAGCCAGAGATAAAACGGAAAGGCAGAAGGCGAGGTTAGCTTCATCTATACGAGGACGGGTGCGACATACATCGTCGCTGGTCATGGGGATGCTGACGAGCCTACTGGACATGACATAGGAGTCCTCGCTGAACAGGTTCCCCCGCGCATTGAGAGTGTACAACATGGATATTGTGTACCTGAATTAATTGAAATCAGCACGGCTCTTCGGAACCTGAGAAGGACACGCACAACTTTGGCGCCCAGAACTGGAATGCGATGAACAAGCTGTTGCCCGTCGGCGTTAGTTGGATGTAACAAGCGAGATGCAGCGTCGCGCAGATAGTCGGGGGCATGGCCGTCAAGAGCGTAATCCGTAATAGCTTCATGATAACGCTGTCTGTGCGCCGGATGCCAGTCTTGGAGCGATAAAGGTGGATAGAAGCTGAAGCGAGTAGGGTGTGTGATGCATGACGCGTGAGAACTTGTACAAATCTGGTCTGCCGCAGTTACGCACTCAGGACTGTTATTAAAACGTCTGACGCTGAAAATCCAGTTGAGTTTGGAGCTAGACAGTGTACGGAAAGACGCACTGAGGTTGCCAGTCAGCTGAACGATCGTGATTGCGTGAAAGGTGGCTTGTGCGCCAACATTAGGCTGAGCGGTTAGGCGAAGGGGCGACATGTAAGTACTCGGGAACTAGCAGGGAGCGAACATGCTCACAGCATGGTATATGCCAATCATCTGATGAGACAGCAAGAAAAATCAGAATGTGCGAAATTCATGCAGGAGCCGATAGTAGTAGTAGCCACTGGTGCTTACCAGTGCGATACCGCCCGCAACTCCCATGAGCAGAGTGATCATGAGCGGTAGAACGAAAAGCCAGAAGCCGTTCCATCGCAACAAACGGTAGAGACTGTGAAGAAGCGCGTTGCATTGAGTAAAATACACGCAATGCTTTCTGACTGACACGCACCGGTGGGCGAAGAACAGTTGAACGCCTGTCGAGATGAGCTGGGACTGAAAAGAAGGGTCAGCTAGGTCAACGCGTGAGTGGCCCAACGACCTACGGAAATAATTATGGAAATTGAGTACCATGTTGATCCCGCGGCAGCCAAATAGTCACCAAATCCCATCACGAGCTTGTGCCTGCAATGTGGACAAGCAAGGCACGGGTCAACACTTGGCTGCATGGACGTGCCGAGGCTGAGAATGGTATACGTATCGCTTTAACGTACCATAAAATGGCGCATGTCTGTATCGATTTGAGCACGTTGGCAATCCATACTGCATGCACGGACAGCCGCAAGTACAGCGGGTCGCGACTGAACTTTCCAAAGTAATCCATGACCTGTTTGCAGCGTTGCCTCGCAGTGAGCTGACTGATTGCCATTGGTTCAGTAGGATTGTCGCACCATAGCAATGATAACTCCTTGCAAGAGGAGATCGCCAACGCCTGCGACTGAATTTGCATTAGCGCACGGCTGACTGCGGCGTCGCCAGCAAGCGTCCGCCGTCGAAAAGAACGTACTGAACCACGCGCCAATCGTCCATTGGTGGTGGTCGACGATATACTGGATTTCTGGCGGGTAGTCGGTTTTAGTGGCCATGCTGGGCGCGTCGCGTCAGACGGATTCTGCTGTACGTGGGTCGAAGCCGCAAGCCCCGACTGGCGAGTCTCGGTGCGGAAAAGAGTGAGGCACAGATCGCAGGGCGCAATGAATGGGAGGAGGCAGAGAGCACAAGACAGGGGGTGTCGGGGGCTCAGGCGTGCAAACGCGGCGTCTCCGCTTTGAATCCATCAGACGGTCTCGAAAATTTGATTCGCGACCACCGAGACAAGATGTGCGTCTAAGCGCGCGCGATTGAATTGAAATCGGATTACCATGGGATTACTTCGGCTTACATCAGAAGAGGAAGACTCCGCGTTGAAACAGGAGACAAGGTCACCATGTTGTCATCTCGGGAAGTAGCGCGACCTTGCCCTGGTGATACAGACGCGCCAGCAAGCATTCCAGCGACCAAAACTGTTCCAGGCACAGCTATGCCTTCGACATCGCAAACAACCACGCTTAATCTCCGACCGAGGCAGCGGCGAAGCTTAATAATGACAAGCGGCATTTGAAGCGTAGAGCCATGGCTGAGATCATTTACTTCATACTAAGGCACTCACTGTTTTGAGGCCATTATTTGGGTATCAGGAGTGTTGAACTCGCCTACAGAACGCAACCCCTGCCTAAGCCCGCTCCGGGCGCGTGCCTTGCAGACACGATTCTCAACGACAGACCCTGAACCTTTGGTTACCGAATGCCGAAGCTTAGGTGACACTCAGTCAGAGAACGAGAACCGAAACACTATTCAGGAGCTGGCTACGAGGGTTGCATCCGCGCGCGTGCGTAGTGATGGCTCTATATCGCAGAAGAGTTGGCAGCACATGCTCACGGATGCTCGCTTGCGTTTGCAGCCAATGATCTCGGCCTCGAATCAAGATTTTGGTTGCAACTCGCGACCAAGATGAGAGGGGGTCACACATTCCACGCCCAATCCGCAAACGACGCGCGGGTGTCAACCGTAAATTTGGGGTTCATGAGCAGGACCGGGCGGCCCGTGTACACGGTCATACTCCGTGATGCGCCAGGGCGTCTCACATGCTGGAGACTCATTTCAGTAGAAACCACACAAAGCAGAGAAGTCGATGGTCAGAATCCATAGCCTCGCGACATTTCTGCAAGGGGAATGTAGTAGCTACAGTGCAGGACCTAGCGGAGTCGACATTCTGTGTTATAAATCGGACCCGAACAGTCAAAACTGCCATCTCCACCTCACGACCGGCGTTCGGTTCTTCAGGTACTCCGAGAGATGTGGGTACCGAGTGCATTTGCACCGCGCGCTTACAACTGACAGGATATTTGTGTGACCCACAAATACCACGAAGCTTAAGGCACAGATTCTCACGACATAAACTCCGTACCGAACCACTATGTGTATCCCAAAGTCGAGACCCGGGAGGTGCATCATTTTGATATTCCTGAAGATAAGTACCAGTGAGTGCAAGTTGTAGATTGACGTGCCGATACATTCTAAGCTGCTGGGGGGAAGGACCCTCTGCCGGTGCAAAACCATGGCGTTTATAAACAAAACATAGTATAGCCAGTCAAACTTTTGCTTCAGCTGGATGTGCTGTGAAAGTAAGAATGACGCAGGATAGTTGTTCCAAAGCACGTGTTGCTATCATCGTACCTGAGGTCGGGTCACGGCAAACCAACCTCATCTTAAGCTAAACGATGTAAAGAATCCCCTACACGCTTGTTCTAGATAGTAGTAGTAAGAAACCGGCCGACGGCAGATTCCTACTTTCTCTGAACAATTATTGACCATGACGGCCTCGTACAAATGCGCGAAACTCTCCCACCACTTACATCTCACCCATGACGCACCGCTGAAGAATCGATGTCGGCTGGCATAAACACAACTTTGCACCAGCGAACTTGTTACCCTCATCAGCGGATCAATCGGTCGATGGTGTTCCGTTGACATGAATTCAATGCGAGCAGCAAGAGCGGCGAACTTCACCAATTCTTTCTAGGCTCACACGGGCAGGCAGATGAGTGTATGCAAAAGAGATAGATCGTATTCGCGAGAACCGGTCATCCCGATAATTTAAAAAGAAGGCCACAAAGTCGTTTTGATGCTCGTGAGACGCTTAGATGCAGTAAGCGACACCGATCTGGAGGTTGGAGCAGCCGGCGTCGATGCTCGGGTTCTTCGAGAGGAAGGTGCCGACGTCGAGGCCGTGGGCGTTGGCAATCGCCCAGCAGGAGTCACCCGCGACGGGAGTAACGGTCGTGCAGCCGCTCGACTCGCCGCCGCCGGAAGGCGGGGGAGGAGCCTGCTGGGTAGGCGGAGGCGAGCCGCCGCCACCGGCACGGCCCTGAGCCTCAGCAATAAGCTGGTTGGCCCAGTCAAAGCGCTGAGCGTAGAGGTTGCCGAGCTCAGCGCGCTGCACACCCTGTGCGACCTGGTCGGGCGTCCAGCCCGGGTTGGCGGCAGCCATGGGGATGGCCTGCTCGAGGAACTTGCCCGCCGCGTAGTACGGGTCCTGGCACTGCTCGACGGTACCCCAGCCCATCGAAGGACGCTGCTGGAAGGCACCAACGGAGTCCTGGTCACCGCAAGGAAGGTTGTTGCAGCGCGACTCCTGGATACAGGTCTCAAAGTTGCTTGCATGACCTGAAAGAGGGCGTACTTTATGAGTTGCCTGGAATGTGAAATCGGGGAAGATTACGTACAATCATGTTGGCACCCATGTCCATGGCCGCCTTGTAGACGGCGTCAACGGTGCCGGGGTCGGCATTGGGAGGAATGCTGTCAATGCAGGCCTGGTCGTCAAGCTCGATACGCTTGGAAAGCGGGATGGCCTGGACGGCGCAGAGCGCAAGGGCAAGAGTGAAGAAGCGAGACATCGAAGCGAAAAGGTGGCAAAGAAGAAGAAAAAAAATGAGAAGGCGAGAAAGTGAAGTGAGGAACACAGTCGAGCGGAGGCCTGGTCGCTTTTAAACGACCGTATCTGCTGCGCGCCAGCTGGCCCTAGAATCGTGATGGTGCATGACCACGCGCCTCGATGCACATGGCCTCGCATCAGGCTGGGTCCCCCGCACATCTGATGGAACCGACTCACGAGAGCCCATCAAGCCACGCGTCATATACGTGCCTCAAGTCAAGGCAGACATATCAACGTAAAAGAAACTTATCGATGCCCACCCCAAGCAGGAAGCGAAACGCTTGTGAGAATATGACACACGCCGGATAGTTCTGGACGTGTTGTCCCGGAATAGGCGATCCATCAAGGATTCTCGTTACGCGCCAGTCGATCCATCACCCGGAGGCTGCGCAACTCCGCCGTTGCTACCAACTGCGGACATGGCCGTGTAGAATGCCGTCAGTTGCAGCATCTGGCGGATAGGGAAGCAGAAAAATAACGTGGACCCAATGCCAGCAACAAATCGCGACGCGTACTCATCACCGGCCGCTGATTAGGCGCGAAGGCAAGTCCCAACATGGGCAATCATACCGTGTGTAATCATGCCCGAGCTGACGAGAGGAGTCGTTTCGCCAAGAGCAAGCAAGCAAAATGGCATTACGCGCGGTCATGCAAAGCCGTTCGCTGACATTCAGTACTCAGGCGCATTCTAGATTGGTTGGTAGAGCGTAGAGGGGCTGGATGGAGTCGAGATGGGAACTAGACTCGCGTGGCAGTTCGGGCGGTGCTGGCACCCTCGTAGCTGACAGCAACTTACGACACCGACGGCTCCGGCGATGCAGTTACAGACAATGAAGTTCAATGTCGGATGTGGGGGTGGGCAGGATTCGTAAGGCAGAAGCAGTCATGATCTCGGTTGATGAGTTGATCAATGTTAGAACCAGCGCCACAGCTGGCGGCGTGAAAATTCAGTAGGAGCGTATCAAAGCTTTCGCGGAGGTTAAGCAATGTCGTAAGAGTTGTTTTGGGTGCTGCGGCAAAGTTTCGAAGAAAAGTAACAGGGGGGACATCAACGCGAAGATTGCAACAAAACTCCGAGCACCCTGACGGAACCTAGCCGAGCCTTTCGCGAATGTATAGAATCTGTCCACGGTCACCGACTTTGGCAGTGCACACGTCGTCGTCTGAATGTGGCTGAATACACATTTGGGTGCTAGTGAAACCCTGATTTGGTTCTGGACTTGCACGCCGTCGCACAACCAGCACTGCCTTATATTGCGGACCAGAATATCTCAGGTCATGGGGGCATTTACCCCTTAGAGAACAGCATGAATATTTGGGAACAAGACCTGAAATAGTGGGACTAGTGTTACTGCAATGTTTCCACCAAAGGAACATGTTTGGTACATGTCCGCTATGGAACCAACATATCTCATGCAGTATATTAATGTAACATGAGAGCTGAAATATTTGCACTATATTTTAGCAGGAACATGCTAGTTCACAGGTTCTTGTAGACCTGCTATGTACATAGGTTCAGCGCATAGATTCAAGTGAATTTATGTACATACGGGTCTACAGAACCTGTGAACCTAGCATGTTCCTGCTAAAATAGTGCAAATATTTCAGCTCTCATGTTACATTAATATACTGCATTGAGATATGTTGGTTTCCATAGCGGACATGTACCAAACTGTTCCTTTGGTGGAAACATTGCAGTAACACTAGTCCCACTATTTCAGGTCTTGTTCCCAAATATTTCATGCTGTTCTCTAAGGGTAACATGCCCCGTGACCTGAGATATTCTGGTCCGCAATATAAGGCAGTGCTGGTTGTGTCGGGTCAGAGCGGGACGGTGCATGCATCATTCCGCACTGATAAGCCGACATAAGATGCAGGTCATCCACAAAACTTATAAGTCATGACGAACTCACTCTTTGCGGCTATACACAGCTTCAGCCGCAATAACGAGCTGGCAGGTCAATTCTCGACACGGAAGTCGCGAATGAGTACGAACCCAGTTCTATGAACAACGCACACGACCGATCCACCCGTGCTTGTCATCAATGGCTGCGCGGTGCAAGTGGTATATCGCCGTGTTGCGTTAGAAATGACACCGGGCAGCGGACTAATCCAAGTCCTTCCGTATCGCTCAACAATGTGGTTAATTCCGCGTCCAGGATACACGCATTCTGAGAGGCTCCGATGTCTCATTTAGGAAATGACGCCTTGATCAGCTGTTGACAACATGTAAGCCAAACAGAGTCAAGCATGAGGCAGACAGGCGCCAATAGCCGCCAGCGACGGAGCTTTCTTTTCCTTCACTCCAACCAATTACCAACCATCCGAAGCGATGCCGCGCAAGCCTCCGGCAGATGATATCACATCATTCCAACAGGTACTCGGCTCCGCGGAGAATATCATCGCCGTATGTGGCGCGGGATTGAGTGCAGCGTCTGGTATGCCGTCTTGTCCGAGTCGCGATCGCAAAGATTTCTGGTTACTGAGAGCTTCTCCTTCTTCATGTCGACCGCTGATAACGCGCTTGGTTATACACAGGCATCCCGACCTTTCGCGGCGCAGGTGGTCTGTGGAGGAAGTACAAGTCCACATCTCTAGCCACTCCAGAGGCATTCGAAGCAAACACAAGCCGCGTCTGGCAGTTTTATCACTATCGGCGTGAAAGGCGAGTTCATGTGGAAGACGCAGTATATTTGCTGAAGGTGTCTCTTGTTGATATGTATATGTGCACGCTCCACATCACACCGCCACTATTACTGTTAACAGCGCGCTCAAAGCTCACCCGAACGCCGCACACGTCGTTCTCGGATTACTGACTCAAGCGTCCACACGTGCCAAATATGCGCCGAAAGCAAAGTCGTTCAAGATAATCACTCAAGTAATGTCCTGTTAGGCCGATTTCGATTTCTCCACTTTTACCCAAGCCTTGTTAGAACGTCGATGGGCTTTCTCCTCGCCTCCATGCATTACTCCCAAACCCAGAAGAGGCGCAGGAAAATTTGATTGAGATGCATGGAAGGATTCACGAGACAACTTGTCTTTCATGCGGGGACACGAGGTATGCGGCGCGTCCTTGGCATACCGCGTCGAATCTGATCTGATCTGACCGTACACGGTAGGTTCAACACAGCCTCACCTCTCTGTCCTGCACTCGGTGGGACCGAGCTTAACTTTGATGCGCAGAGCGACGTCCAGCCGGAAGTAGACATCCCGCTGAACGAGTTGCCGCGCTGCGATAAGGACGGGTATGTATGCGCCATTGCCGGCTCCGTCCTCGGGCTCGTCATCGTCATCATTAGTACTCACCCGCGCTGTGCTGCAGTTGTGGTGGACTCCTCCGTCCGGGTGTTGTCTGGTTTGGCGAAGATATCCCACGTCTAGACGAGCTCGACGATATCGTCTCTAAAGCCGATCTCTGCCTCGTCATCGGGACCTCCTCCACAGTGAATCTATCCGCGGACTGCGCAGCTTCCATCTAACTTTTGATAGGTCTCACCGGCGTCGCATTACGCGTATGATGTAGAATGTCGCGGCGGGAATGTCGCCGTGTTCAACCTCGAACGAACACGCGGAGACCGGGAGGCGGACTTTCTCTTTATCGGTGGGTGCGAGGAGATGCTGCCTCGAGCCATTGGGATCGAGCAGGAGGTCCAGGCGTTTATCGAGCGGACGAAAGCGACTACAGTGGCGTGACGCCGCCCGTACCTCTCCTGTACCCTAGTCGGGACACAGGCTGACTTTTAATGTAAAAAGAGGTGTTGAGTGGACTTTAGGATGTTGTGCGGTATTTCGTTCGCCGGTTTGGTGTAAAGCAGAACAGTCGTGGTAATCAAGCGCTATTTCAACATTTGTAGTTTGCTGCGTAACCTCCTCAATAGCTCAAAAGTAGACGTTGTGTGCGCGAAGGTGTAAGGACCGCGGTTCTCGGCCTTGTCTGAGCTTCGGAGCCATCGACTTTGGAGCGATGAGCCACATGGACACGAGGAATGAAGGCGTGGCCCAACGGTGTGACTTCTCCCTTAGAGTGATTAGTTGTCATATAAAATGCTCACAAGACGTCCGCAGTCATAGTGACACGGCCAGCGGGGCGACGCAGCTACACCGTGCGCACGGCCGTTACACAGCCGGAACCGAGCACACCCCGAAACAGGCCAGAAACACAGCAATGTGTAATCGCTGGGGCGAGTTTGCACCCGGTTGGAGCGAAGGCTGTGGGACTTGCGCCGAGTGTCATGATTTGGCAAGGATTCACGGGTGATTAAAATAAATCATCTCGCTGCGACATCTCCCGTCACGCTCTCATGCCCTTGATCGCAGCAAACATGCAATTTCAATTCTTTGGAAGTGATACTACATCGGTGAGGATATCTTAGAGAAGAAAATCCTGGTCCAGTCAGATCAAGGATAGGACGCACTGTGCAACACAGTCTAACAGCAACCTTCTCGGCAATGCCCCTGAAAAGAGCGATGCTTAGGAGGAGAAGAAGCATAACCGGATGGGCGCAGTCAGCGAGTAACAATTTGTCCTATGTCAAACACAGCTGCGCGGTGCTGACGGAAGAGCACCCGAAGGGCTTATAAAAGCATACAGCGCCGACATGGTTTTGCTCCTTACTTCACTTTTCTCACCTTTCATTTTTTCTTTCTTCTTCTTCTTTGCCACCTTTTTCGCTACGATGTCTCGCTTCTTCACTCTTGCCCTCGCCCTCTACGCCGTCCAGGCCGTCCCCCTGTCCAAGCGCATTGAGCTCGACGACCAGGCCTGCATTGACAGCATCCCGCCCCAGGCTGATCCTGCCACGGTTGATTCCGTCTACAAGGCCCTCGTCGACATGGGAGCCAACATGATCGTACGTTATCCCCCTGTCTTTCGCTGTTGAGGTGTGGCTCATGAGTCTCCTTACCAGGTCATGCAAGCGACATTCGAAACCTGCATCCAGGAGTCGCGCTGCAACAACCTCAACTGCGGCGACCAAGACTCCGTTGGTGCCTTCCAGCAGCGCCCGTCGATGGGCTGGGGCACCGTCGAGCAGATCCAGGACCCGTACTACTCGGCGGGCAAGTTCATCGAGCAGGCCATCCCGATGGCGAGCCAGAACCCAGGCTGGACTCCTGACCAGGTCGCTCAGGGCGTGCAGCGCGCTGAGCTCGGAAACCTCTACGCTCAGCGCTTCGACTGGGCCAACCAGCTTATTGCTGAGGCGCAGGCTCGCGCGGGCGGCACCAGCCCGGCGCCGCAGAATCCGGCCCCGGCACCCAGCGGCTGCACGAGCGTGACCGCCGTTGCGGGAGACTCGTGCTGGGCCATCGCCAACGCGCATGGCATTGACGTCGGTACCTTCCTCTCCAAGAACCCGAGCGTCGACGCGGGCTGCTCCAACCTCCAGGTTGGCGTTGCCTACTGCGTCTGAGGAATGCGAGCACCATCGTAGCAAATTTTTAGTTTATTTTTTTAACTTATTTGAAATGATCTTCATACGAATGAAATCACTGTTGCATGATTTCAGATTCATAATCTCAGACAAACGCGGTGCAAATGAAGAGTCGGTGTTTCCGGATGCGGCTCAACTTTTCTTTTTTTTCGCCGCCAATTTCAAATTCGAGAACCCTTCTCTACTCCATCGGGTGAGAAACGGAACTCTGTGTTCAACGCGGAATCGACTAAATGATATGTTGATTGGACGTTCTTGTGACCCCGCACCGAAGTTACGACAAAAGCGTCGCTAGACCGTGCATCCCCTCATGTTTCATTGTTCTCTTGCACCTCCCCGTATCATAGTACCATTGGATACTTATTGCGCCCGCCGCGCGAATGACTTGCTCGAACGAAGAACCCTGACGAAATAAATAACCCACACAAATATCCTTCTCACGCACGATTTGGGCACCGGTTATCGAGCCTCGGAGGACGACGTCTTGAATTTCGGCTGCCTTTGTAAGCATGCATTGCTACATGGTCGCGCAGTACATTTCCCGTGTGTTCAGGGGGTTGGCCGAGAGTTCGAACTTTCCTTTATGCCTTCCCAACCAGGTACTTTACATCCCCTTTCTTAATCCTTTCGATGCTCCTTCAAGTTTAACAGGTGATACCGTCTCCCCCTTTCTTGCCGCGTCTCTCCTCACGTCCCACCGCCCCTGTTCTCGCATCTGCAAGCGAGTAGCCAAACGCGCTTTTTTTGCCCTTGCCAACAACGCGACGATTCAAAACAAATGTTAGATGGGCATTGATCGGATGACTGCCTCTGTACCTAGTGCTCACGCCTAAACATTGAACTCCGCGTCGCGAGTTACACAATTCAAGTCTCAGATAATCGTTATCCCTGATCTCGCATGACTCCAATGAGTGAAAATGAAGAGGTAGGGTACATCGACTGCGACCATGAACATCAAACCGCACTACGTCATGGTGTATGTTGGGCACGAGTGAGTGAACCGCACGCTGTACCACGGCATTCAGGTTCCGCTAGTTTGTTTTCCACTTGACAACTCTTGCGGGTTGACTTTTTCGTCTAACTCCGTCACTTGAATTAGACTAGGTCAGCGACCTTTGACAGACGCCAGCCGGCGTAATCGCTCCGTGTTTGCTGCTAGTGGCCATGTGGCCGAACTGTGGCAGGCATCCACTCGCTCCTACTACATGCAAGACTCCATGGGATAGTTTGAGGCAGCGCTTCCCGGGCCTAATTCGGGACTTTCTTGAGAATGTGACGTTGCCGCACGGGATCGGTTTTGTGCTGGCTGTCCACAGACTGTAGCACAGCACCTTACTTGGACGGTATCTCAGCCCTTGACCCAGTGATTTATCAAACGGAGTGGTTTTCTCGTTGGCGCCGTGATGCGAACTTGACCTCTCTACAATGATAAAGAGGGGCAATTTACGTTCGAGCGAGCATAATTGATTTGCCTGCACAGGAAAGTTCTACCGTCGAACGCATCGAGCAATGCTCAATCGTCACGGTCCACACTACATCAGCATAGACAGCGTTCATGATCTACTTTAGTTCATCGCAGTAGCAGCCAACATAGTTAAAACGAAGCGAAATAGTTTGAGAGCGCGGTGTTTGTATAACTTCGCGACAAAGGGGCAGTCCGGCTACTGAGTGGCCGGTGGTGGAACGCTGTATGCAGCCACCGCAATCTAGCGTGGGTACCCGACCGAGCTATAAAGCGAGAGCGAGAGAGACTGCTTGTTTTCCACTCACTTCATCTTCTCACCATCTGATTTTCACTTATTTTCTTTGTCACATTTTTGATACGATGTCTCGCTTCTTCACTCTTGCCCTAGTCCTCTATGCCGTCCAGGCTGTCCCACTCTCCAAGCGTATCGAGCTTGACGACCAAGCCTGCATTGATAGCATCCCGCCCCAGGCTGATCCCGGCACGGTTGATGCTGTCTACAGGGCCCTCGTCGACAGGGGTGCCAACATGATTGTACGTAATTTTCCTCTATTTCACATTCTAGGTGACTCACAAAGTGGGCTATTCAGGTCATGCAAGCGACTTTCGAGACCTGTCTCCAGGAATCTCGCTGTAATAACCTTCCTTGTGGTGACCAGGACTCGGTCGGCGCCTTCCAGCAGCGCCCTTCAATGGGTTGGTGCCCTGAGGACCCGCAGTTGTGCCAGGACCCGTACTACGCGGCCGGCAAATTCCTCGATGGGGCTATCCCAGCCGCTGCAGAGAATCCGGGCTTTACGCCAGACCAGATCGCACAAACTGTCCAAAAGGCCGAGCTTGGAAACTTGTATGCTCAGCGATTTGACTGGGCGAACCAGCTCATTGCCGAGGCCCAAGCGCGCGCTGGCGGAGGTTCCACCCCTACATCGCCCCAGACTTCGCCGTCCGGCGGGGACGGGACCACCAGTGACCAGACTGGCGGCTGCACCTCTGTGATAGCTGCTCCAGGCGACTCATGCTGGGCCATCGCGACCGCTCAAGGCATCGACGTTGGTACCTTCCTTTCAAAGAACCCAAGCATCGACGCCGCCTGCTCCAACCTTCAGGCTGGCGTCGCGTACTGCGTTTGAAGATCCCGAGCATTAATGTGACCCTATTCTTTTTAAATTATTGAACATGGCCGTTTCCCCAAATAAATTTCAGCTACGCACGACTCTGTGTCCTACACTCAGCAAACTGATATTGAGGATTCACTAAATAGTTGAGTCCCACCAAATACTTTCACCCTTAAAATCGAGCACTAGTTGAAGCATATTAATTGAGCCATGCAATGGAATTTGCCAAGCATTCCCACTTTCCAAGAGTCTGCGTCCGTGCAATGAATTATTCCTGCTCATCTTCTCGCGCTATCTCTCCCGTCCAAACACTGAACCATGGAATATTACTACTGCAATGAATCAAGTCTGACGACTTATTTTTTCCCCATAGCTCGCTCGCGTCCACGGTCGCGTATTACAGCTATCCGCGCTTTCAAGGAGTACACAATCTATGCTTAATGTGATTTAGTGGGTTTATCTGCGTCTGCAACAGCCTGAGCTGCACTGCTGGGCTTCTTCTGTGCCGTTGCAGGCAACTGCGTCCCTTAGAATGTCGCATCTGCAATCCTTTGCCAATTCCAACATTCACATTAGAAACACCTGCAAAATATTACGAGCTTGTAGGAGATAATAGAGCTAGAGAAGCTCAGCCGTTGCTGAGGCAAAGACTAAGAGCTCGGAAAGCGAAACAAAACCGCCATTGTGTGGCAGCTGGAATGACATTCTGAAGGATAAAACCCACATAAATACACCTTGAGTAACTAATAGTCGTTAATATTGCAGCAGTCAGAGTCCCAACAGTTGAGAGAGCATTATATTACCACTATACTCCTGATGTAGCTGTTGTCACTTGTTGACTGTATAGCATACATGAGCTAATGGCAGTCTTCCCATCAATGCAATGCTGACCGCAATAGCAAATGGTCTGCTGCGTCTCATTCAAGTTTGATGGAGAAAGTGACTACTTCGCCGTTATGGTTGTCAACTTCGACAGGGGCAGCTTTAAGCCCTCATGCCGACAGAAGGAAACAACTCCCACATTTGTAAGCGATTACTCCAGATTAGATATTGAGATTACTTCAGCTGTATTGTATATGTGATCATGATTACAAGGAAGCTTCACAGTCGGGCACCAAGCGGCGGGGTTTAAACTCGGACGCAAGACCTTATGCTAGGTCAACCCGAACCCGCTTCGGCTGCAGGACTACCTCTTCATCTTCATGATCGTATCGTCGCTTGCGCAACATGCTCATGATACTGTTGAAATCTGGGAATTGACACTCTAATCAGCATGGAACCGATTGTAGGTGAAAGCGCAAAGCTCACGCTCTGTCTGAGACTGCTTGAGCTCCAGTAGGCTTTGTTTTATCTCGGCAATATCTTTCTCGAGACGTGTACGCGAGCTGTTGGCCTCAGCTATATTGAGTGGGCGCGCGACCGAGTGTGATTGGGTATCAGGTCCTAGGGCTACAAGTTTTGGATCGATCTCCATGACAGAGCTTTCTTGAGAGTCAAACTTCCAGTCCGAAAGGTGACGTCGAGCCCGAGTAGGAAATATTCCGGTGAAGAAGCCAGTTGCATGCTGCTCTGGATGCTCTTGGCTGACTGAACCGGAGCCTGGAGTCAGTGAAGGTGTCTGCACCTCGTGTATGCTGTCCTGTTCGATTATATCACTGTGTCTGTTGCTCTCCTCCTGCGAATCGGGAACGATCTCTTCGGTCTGCTGGGCAGGTGAGTATGTATCATTGTCCGCCTGCCGGTCGACCCAAGGCTCGCATTTACTTCTTGGGACCACCCGGGGTCGTGCTGCATCCCGCCGTCATGCTGTGTAGTCTCTTGAACAACCCTCTGCTGTGAATTGTCATTCATAGGAGGAGTGCGATAGCCAGGCAGCTGCTCTGGCCATCGGTTCTCAGTCTGATCGTTCGACCGGAGCAATTCCTCATAAGACCTCGAAATCCGGTTGTCGTCGGCCTCTGGAGAGAATGAACGAACAGTGTCCTGAGATGGTGAGTGCGGCATGTCAAAATGTGAGGGTGCAGAGAATTCAAGCATACTCTTTTCGTGCTTATATCTGCAGCCGCTATGGCCGTTCTATCGCTTCACAGGTAGCCACTGATCACGTCTGCACGACACGGCACCACTCCGTGACCATATCCTGACATCTACCTCGCTTCAGGGTCCTGAGACGCGACAGGTCAACGCATGAAAAATAGTAATTGCAAGAGAAGCGGAGGTGGGGCTCCGTAGATACAAATTACATAGACTGCTGGTGCTCCTTAGCATCGTAGGTTACAGTATAAATTCGAACAGAACATAAATACATAGTACATGTCTAACTGTATAGTGGACGACCGGTGGTGCGTGCTTGGACCGATGTCCTCAAAGATACGCCAATCCTGCATAGGCAGCGACAGCACCAGCAATGAAGGCAGGCGCTTCCAAGCGAATGCGTTTCGCTGTGCGAGCAAGTACGCCCTGATGACTGGTCATGGACTCGGTCTCTGGCGCCTCTTCCTGGTCATACTTGCGCTTCGACCCACGAGTAGGGTATGCATCGGCGTTGGTGAATGCCACTGGCTTCATTGGAGATGGGTCGAGTAAGGTGTGGGTCATGTCGATCTGCGGTGCGGCCGCGTACGTGTTGGGCCACATGGTCCACCATGCATTGCTTGCGCTTCGGCCGCGCGGTGTAAACCCCTTCTCAACGCTGCTTTCCACGCCGTAGCCTCTGCCGTTAGACTTCGGGCACGAATAACCACCATTTCCAATCTGAGCTACGGGAGTTGTTGGTCGGAGCGATAACGGCTTGGAGATCCGGGAAGGAGTGGCGAGTGGGTGAGTCGACTCATTGTCAGATCCGTCGACGCTTGAGCTCGGTGTCGGGGGTGCCGTCAAAGGAGGTAATTGAAGGCGCATCAAGTGGGGTGGAGTGGATGGTTGGAGCGAAGATGGGTCAACGAACGGAAACGTAGGCTTTGAAGCTACAGGTGGTACGGAATCATTGCGATAAGAGCTGTAATCCATTTCAGCACGCCGGATAATTCAATTCAGAGAAAATACACACCGTTCGAGCGGCGTGTCACACTCAATCGTGACCCAGCGACAGCCGTCCCAGAAGGTGCCGTTCGGTGGGCAGTATGGTTGCCTACATGCTCTGTCAGCTTGAGCTCTGCGAAGATGGGAGTTATCGTACCCAGCCTCATCCACGTTCGCATTGTCGTCAGCCTCGATCCCCTTAGCAAGCTCATCCTGTGACGGTTCGTGGACCATTGGACTCATCCGCGTCTCAGCTGACGGTATGTCCCGTAGAATGTCGATCGCCATGCCTGAGCTCGGGACGACCTTGGAATTCCGCATCTCGATGACGTCCGAGTCCGAAGTGCTGACCAAAGTAGGCTGGAGATCGGGCGTCCGCTGCGACGGCGAATTGGGCGGGGCGTCAAGACTTGAGGACTTCGCCCTGGCAGACTTCGCGGTAGGGATTTCTTGAGGCTCGACAAACGAGAACGGGCTCTTCAGGCTGTCCGTGCGAGTGATTGCGGTGGACACGACCGAATGTTTGGTATATTCGGCGTATGGAAGCGTGTCAGATACCGCTTGTGTTTTTGTAGAAGAGACGGTTGGAGAAGAAGGAGCGTTGGAAGGGTCGGGTGACATGGGCACGTTATCGACCAGCTTTGCAGCGAAAGCTGGAGACGGCGTAGCACGTTCCGGGACAAGCGCAGTTGGGCGCAAAGTCTGGGGCGGAAGTTTCGTCCAGGTGGCCTTTGGCGCAGATAGGCGGGCCGTGTGGACAGACGGCGAGCCCGCCTGTAATGCGGCGAGTGATCGGTCTTCCCACGAGCGACCGGCGCCGGCTACAGCGGGAGGCGCAGACGATCGCAGCGGCACGCCTGCGAGACTCCGACCTCCTGTCGGACTGAATGCTTCAAACGACGCTGCAAGCATTATGCGCTCATCCTCCGTCAAGCTGTCGTTGACTTTGGTTGAACTGGTCGTCTCGAATGGGCGGCCTGTGCTTTCTGACGTGGCTGCTAACAAGGCTCGCTCGGTCGAACTTAGATTGGTCCAATGAATAGACGATGACGCAGGCGGGGTGGCGGGACTGGTCGTGGTGCCCCCGCGCTGGCGTGCGGATGATAGCCACAATTCAAGTCCGCTGACGGCCGCGGTATTCGAAGGTAGTTGGGTTGACATCAAAATGTAGCCTGATTCTGGAAAGGAGTGTGAGTACACGAGAACCATAGGAGAGAAAGAACGACTGCGACTCACGACTTCCACTGCGGGAATTAGGGGCAAATTTATAAGGTATGGACTACGCGAAGGCTTCGCAGAGTATGATAATTCAAACACGGGGTGATATAGTGCTTATGGGTGAGCTTCAGCTGCTGGTGGGGTGTGGGAGGGGGAGAGGGCAAGCGCCGGATGGGGGGGTGGCGCATATCCGTTAGCAAGTGTCACCAGCTGATGGGAATATAAGTAGCGGGGCGGTGATTGCCTGGCGTTGGATGTGGGATAGTCCGTCGCGATCAGCCCGGCTAAGTCGGCTAAGGTCACTTGGGCTGGTGTAAAAAGCGAGCTGCGATCGAGATCTGAATCGAAGAAGAGGTCAAAGTGGGCGTTCAAGAAGGGGCTGATAGCGAGTTTGGGGATCAGAATTAAGAGCAAAATGCAGGGTAACTGCGATGAGTGCAAAACGGCGTGGCAACGGGACAGATATCTGATCAACCGAATGACATAGTCTAGCCGGATGCGAACCGCTCTCAAGCAGCCACACGATCGACCGTTCTGCCGCCATGCGCGCTGACACGTCGACAATCGTCACCCCTCATCCCCAGAGCTACAGCGTCACACCCGCAAAGAGCGGGTATCTATTATAGCTTGGACCGCAACGCGAATGATATCCACAGGAAGAAACCGCACGCCAAAGAAGAAGGACTGTACATGCACGTTGATGCTCGGAAGACGGGGGACGGCGCGGAGGGACGGGATAAACAACGATCGAAACGCGGAACAGGAAAGCCTATGCGGCTGGTTGAGCGTTCGCGGGTGGCCCGCTCGGGCGCATGATTTCTTGATAGATGAGCACTGTGCGAAAGTAGAAAAGTCAGCCTTTCCCATACTAGAAGCTACGCTAATCAGATAAGAATGAACGTGAACGGTGAAAGAAGTAAGGTTGAACAGACTTCCATACACGGAAGGAAACGGACAAGAACCAACGACAACGATCGTGAACGAGTTTAAGAAGTGAAGCGGGAATAAGGAATGTGAGGATGGGGCTGGAGCAAGATGGGTTTCAAAAAACACTAAACCATAAGCTGGTAAGCCGCGCAATGAGAGCTCGGACACACTAGCGAGCCGATGGGAATGACAATGCAGGCTAGCGCCTGGTGTTCATGAGCTGTAGAGGTGTGCGCTCCCGCCACGCATGGCACGAGCTGCCCGACACCGAATACAGCCCCACTGACATTGAGCCACCCGGAAAGCAGTCAAGTCAGGCAGCAGTCACATCATGTGGCATGTAAGGAAAAGACGGGGCACGAGTGGGATGCAGGCAGGTATCCGTCGATCGGAGGCAGCGGGTGATCGCCCTGCACGCGCGCACGCAGCCCACGCACCTCCGCACGGTAGTGGGCGGCGGCGCGGGTCAACCTCGGTCGCAACATGTCATCCCACACAGCGAGCAGTTTGAGGTGATTATACGATTCGACGGGTGAAACTGGTGGCCAGGGGGGTTGGGGCCGTACTCTTGCAGAGTTAGGCACACTTTGGCAACAAACTACGTCTACGTCTTGGGGCAGGATAAGTCAGTATTTCATGGAACGAGGTTCCGCGCTTGGTTGGGACATTATGTCAGTAGACGGATGATCATCTCTGCGATTAGGCCGGCGCACTGGACTGCTCTTCCAAAACTCTGAGAGGGAAGAGGAAGTAGAAGAAACGAACAGAGGCGCGAGGAAATGACACTGAGCATAGGAGAACCATTACGCACCTTTGAGATGTTCCTTCTTCTGCTCCTTGCCGTTGTCGAAATCGAAGAAAGACGGGTCGAGCGGGGGCCGTTGGCTCGTCTTGCGGGTCGTGGTACGGCTGTTAGAAAACGGGGAGAAAGCGGTCAGCGCTGAGATTCGGAATGGGCTGTGGTTGCGCATGGACGATGCGGAGCTCAACTCAGCATTGCCGCGCCTGTCGGTCAGCCTGTGCCAATTTCCAACGACCCTTAAACCTGACCGACGAGCATCGCAGCGCGCGAGACAGACGGATGTGCAAGATTATTTCGCCAACACGCCTACATGCATCCGCCCCCCCCCATGGCAGCGTGTTTGCGCCGTCCACGTCCACGCACAAGCGCCCATCGCAAATAGAGTCACAGAACGACGGAACGCAGAGACGTCAGGCCGGAGCGGTCGACGTCCATCACCCAACCACAACCCAAACCACCGCACACCTCACCCGCCAACCCAAACGAACACACTCACCTCGAGGTACGGATGCGCCAACGCGGCCTCGACGTCGATGCGGCGTTTGGGACTGAACGTGAGGCACTTTTCCATGAGGTCGAGCGCGAGCGGGTTGGCGCCCGGGAACAGCTGCGCGAGCGGTTTTTTCTTGCGGAAAGGGAGCGCGCGATGTATTCGCCTGT
>JAGTJP010000127.1:0-64152 GCA_020744175.1 Auriculariales sp. MPI-PUGE-AT-0066
CTTACAGGCAAACGACGATACAACATCAAGCTTTGGAAGACCTTTACGGACTGCTTCAACTGCTTACCAATTGCCGCAATCATTGACGAGAAGATCTTTACTATGCACGGTGGTCTCTCGCCCGACCTACAGTCGATGGAGCAGATTCGTCGTGTCATGCGACCCACCGACGTACCCGACACCGGTCAGTTGCTGCCTACTCCACTCGCATTTTTTAGTTGCTGACACTCAACCTCGTTCTCGTGTCTTTCCTTCTTGACCGTAGGCCTGTTGTGCGACCTGCTGTGGAGCGACCCCGACAAAGACATCACGGGCTGGAGCGAAAACGACCGTGGCGTGTCGTTCACCTTTGGACCCGACGTCGTCACACGCTTCCTGCAGAAGCATGACATGGACCTCATCTGCCGCGCACATCAGGTCAGTGTCGCCGTGCGCTTCATGCCTGCTCGCTCACCTGACCGATGCCTCCTTCTGTTGTCCTCGTCTGGCCCACGTTTATCTCCATCTCGATCGCTTAAACGAAACGGGGCCAAACTTTGCTGATCATTCTACGGTGCACGCTTACTGGCACACCATCCGCTTCTGCTCTGGCCATGTTTACGATCTGCAGGTCGTCGAGGACGGGTACGAGTTCTTTGCAAAAAGGCATTTGGTCACTCTATTCTCTGCACCGAACTATTGCGGCGAGTTCGACAATGCAGGTGCAATGATGAGTGTGGACGAGAGCTTGCTATGTTCCTTCCAGGTGCGTCATCCATACCCGCCTGGTACAATGACTGACCGTCTTATAGATATTGAAACCCGCTGAAAAGAAGAACAAGTACTCATATGGCGGGATGGGTGCAGGGCGGGTTGTCACACCGCGCAAGCAGAGGAAGGGCGGGGCGTGATATCTCCTTTTCTTACCTACCCTGCTGGCACTACACGCAGAGCTCAGCGTCCCTGCCCGTGCGCCGGCTCGCGCGTGTTACTCCACTTCTTTGCTGCTAAACTTCCTGTTTCTGGCCAGCGACCTTTGGGTGCGCAATCCGTCACTCCGTCCTCATCCGATGCTTTCATGTGCATGTACTACTTCCCCGTCTTAGGCTCATCCTCATTCCTTGTTCTCAGTACTGAAACGATCAGCAACTCCCGCTCTCATTCACGCTCTCAATCTCGTCCCGCTGCATTCCTTCCATATCTGCATTATCATCCGCCGCGCTTACCATATCACCATCGTCGTCCGCGACTTCCTAAACCTCTGACACCTCGTCGTGCGCACGCTTGTCCTGCGACGCGCCAAGTGCCTTGTCTTCGTTATCTCATGTGCAATTAGCGATCCCTCCAAGGTGTTGTGTTCATTGGCTTCCGTGACCTATTGCAATACAACGAATACACTCTGTATTAATGTATGACCAGACGGTCGTCAGACTACGGGGGGTTGTTCCCTCGCCGCGGGCACCTTTCACGGACAGGTGCGTGGCAATGCGAACAGTGCTCACTAAAACCCGACCCTCCAAATTGACGTAACTCTTAATACTTATGTAACGCTAGCATGGGACCCCTCTGAAATGTCAGAGGAAGGGGCTCTGTTTGAACACCGCTGCTTGGTGGCGATTCTCCCGCATGTTTTTTTTTAAAAAAAACCGTATCTTACCGGTCAGATACGACAATCTACCTTTCGAGCATCTTTCTTGAGTGCGCATCCGCTTTGACGGACTCGCATCGTCATGCAGTGATCGATATCACCCCGGTGTCTCGGGCTGCGTATGAGGCGTCCGCGGGTGTTTACAACATAGGAAGGCGATGACGACGCTAGCACCCATATTCTAGATATCAGGTTCTCGCTCACGTATTCTATATGTATATCGTCGGCGTTGAGAGCTTCAAGTGCGTCGCGGCCGTCCTTAGGTAGTGGCTATCAGTCACTACCGAGGCAGCGTCCACAAGGCACACTCTTTCCTCGACGAGCTATGGGCCATTGTACACATCTATTTCGGATCTGAGCCTAATGTGATAGACATACTTACAGGTTGCAGCGTTTGTCGGCTCAAACCCAGGCGGAGAGCTGACATATTATACACTCCTTAGCCCTCAACTTACAGATTGTCTTTGAAAGCACAGAGAAGACAGTCTACAACTTGATCAAGTCTAATCGGAGCAAAGTAGAGTCTGGTCATCGTTACAAACATGCCGTCTCATTCATAGATCTGGGGATTCGGTTCGGCTCGCAAAGCCACATTGAACTTCTGAAACAAACATATAAATTCACTCTGTCTTTATTTGCACTGTGTTACTTAGTTTCGCGGTATGGGGAAAGAGCGCCGGCTGGCGGCGGAAAGTGCGCGCCGCGATCGTTGGTTCGCGATCACGCTCGGGCACAGGGGATCCCATGCGTGCGCACTCTCCACATCGCCTCGCGTGCTCGGGGCCGGCAATTCCGCTGCCCGAGTGCGTGCCGAAGCCCCTTGTGCGTGGGCGGATCGGGAGCCAGACCCCCGGGCCGCCGACGCAAACAGGGAGTGGTGAGTGGGACAAGAAAAATGGCTGGCGATGGTGCGGGTGGCGGGAGAGGAGCGACACGCGTTCGTTTTGCTTCCGCCGCCCCTATTGTTGGGCACGGATTGCTACGGGTTTGTAAATGAATGATTACTTTCAGAATGTCTGCAACAATCTCTCATGGTCCAACGGTTCAAGACACGCGCCTGTCAAAAGCGGTTATTAGACTGCAAATTGCTCGCGCGTAACCCGGGTTCGACTCCCGGTGAGGGAGTTTTTGACCATCTATCGAGAGATACGCTTTTGTGGGCTTGCATTCATCTTTGGAAGTGATACTTGATATTTCAGACATTCAATCACTGGTGCTTGCCGCATCGCTTGAGTTGGAATTGGGGCTTTGAGGCTGCTGACCTTCCACCTCTTCTCCTCGCGTTGTGTATGTGACGCGCGTTTTGGTTGGTGCAGTGACTCTATATCTCGGTTGGTGTGCTGACAACCTGGAAGGGACTCTGCAGGTGACTGTGTGTACAAAGCATCACTCAACCCTTGGTCAACAACCAGACGTGATTCTTCAGCGATGCCTCCTGAGCCGCAGTAGATTCGCCGCCCATCCCTTTATAGCCATCATCACCACCGACAAAGGTACCTTGCGGTAATAAGGTCTTCGTAATGCAATTGCTCGCACGTAACCCGGGTTCGACTTTCGGCGGGGGGGGGGTTGAACTCAATTTTATGATTACGTTACGGCTTTGCTGCCCCCGTCAGGCGTTTACTTACCAGCTCGGAGCTGGCCGCCGTCGGAATTGTTTTGGCTCTCCACTCTGCACTAACGCAATTCTTCAACTTTCTCAACTGATCTAGCGGGAGCCACGGGCAGCTACTATTTCACATCGGCTCCACAGCTGACGCGAAATCCTCAGTTAAAACGCTCGTAACCCGGATACGACTCGCAGGTTTGATCCCGGGGGTTATATGCGACTGTAGATTACTCATAGTCGCAGTTTTGGTGAGCAGCTTTGATTCTGTACTCGGTGACTGCTATAGTCCCCGGGATTGCTGTCTAGTAGCGAAATTCGGCTCCAGTCCCAGTTGACTTTGAAATTCCGCAGCTCTCGCTCCATCTTCCCCCATCTTGTGCCTGGCCGCTTTGATGACTGATTTATGTACGTCAGTTCTCACGCGAAATGGTGTGCATCATGGACGGGGTGTATCACACCTCAAACTTCGTTGGGGATGTTACTATATACATGTTATCTTCGGGCTTCTGCAATGTCGTAACCAACGCTCAACCTCAACAAACCAGACGTGTATCTACGGCCATACTCACTTCACCGCGGTGGATTTACCGCACATTCCGAATAGATCAATGTTCCCACCAACGAGAGCTCTCTTGCGGTTCTGTTCTCTGTAAACTAAACAAACATGTCTCCCGCTCATTCCCTAGAGCAAGCTTCTTGTGTTACTGTTTTTCCGGTCATGCCTTGAAAAGCCTACGAGGGAGTATTGATTCGGCCCTTCAATCCTCCAATGGCGACCGGATTCGTTGCGATCCAGGCTCTAAGACAGATCGGTGGCCTTTCCGGGGTACCAGCAGTTCAGGCTATCTTGGGACCGCCAGCCTTATCTTTGAATCTGCAAAGGTGAGGTTGCGAGCAATTGCGCCGCTTTCAACTGCGTTGAAGAAATGAACTGATCTTCGCTCGCCACATTGCGGCCAGGTCGCCCGCAGCAATCGGCTCGCGTGCCTTCGCGTCGTGCAACTTGTGAAGGAGACCTTGGAAATTGTGCAATCTGAGCTCAAGGATGTCAGCGCTGAACTGCCCGGTGAAGCTATCAACAGCCTCGAGCGGCTGCACCGGTATGATCTAGCAGAAGCATTTACCCGCTTCGCTCAGTATGCTTCTGTGCAGGGCCTTAACCGGGGTTCTTGAATTCTTACAGCGTCAATCGCAGCCGGGTGTAGTGCGACGCCTTCTGGATCAGACAAACGAACGGCAGGCGAGGGAGGAGCTCTCACGCGCCCTAGGCTTATTCCAGGTGCGGCTTTTCATGGCGGCATAGAGACTTATCTCTTATGATGTTTCCCTTAGTCCGAATGCGCCATACTCTTTCATGTCCGAGTAAATAGCCTGCAGGAGAGCCGCACAAACATGCAAATTCAAACACTCAATATCCTGGATATCACAGCAGGCCGCGCAGCCAACGACACTTCCGGCGAGCTGCACAAGCGGTGAGAGATCTCAAATCTGTGTTCCGCCACAACTCATTGCGCCTTAGAAGCCTGCCTTCTGCCGGCCTTCTGGTCGGTCGAAACATGGAGCAGCGCACCATTCTAAACCAAATACATACAGCTCCGGCCTCCTCGCCAGCGAGAGTCATTATTCTAGGTGGTGGAGGGATGGGCAAGTCGACGCTTGCGCTAAGCATTGTTAATCACCCCTCCATCGTCGAAAAGTTCGGTGAACACCGCTTCTTCGCATCGTGTGAGAGTGCTATATCCGCCAGCGGCCTCATCTCAGACCTCGCATCACACTTCGGCATCTCGGGGGACCAGTTGCAAAAGCGGCTGCTGGCCGCTCTCCGGTCAACGAAGCTTCTGATTGTCTTGGACAACTTTGAGACACCTTGGGAAGTTTTGAGCCAGCGGGCGGCAACTGAGCGGTTTCTTGGAGAGCTATCTTCTCTCACAAATGTCACCCTCCTTCTCACGATGCGAGGCTGCGAGCGGCCTTTGGGACATCATGGACGATACCTACTCTGGAACCCCTCGGGCCACTCGGACTTGAAGCATCCCGCCAGATTTTCTGCACTAGTACCAATTTAACAGGTGACGGAGAGGAGGTGACACAGTTTCTCAAGCTTCTTGATGGTATCCCCTTGGCAGTTGCACTCGCCGCCAACATGGCATGCACCGAGCCCCTTGCTGATATACTACAGCGGTGGAAAGAAAAGGGAACGAATATCCTTCAGGTGGAGCGCTCAGGCGCAGGCGCCGTTACCCGCCTGTCCTCGCTTGATGTCTCCATCAAGCTCTCTGTGGAATCAACTCGTATATCAAACACCCCTGGCGCATTCGAACTACTTCAGCTCCTCGCTTTACTACCCAACGGTTTGCCGGAGAATTATTCTCATCCGTCTTTTAAATCTATCCGCCGGTCAGCTTCAGCCCTAAAGAGCGCTATGCTTGCATATGCAGATGAATGCGGTCGTTTGCGCTCTCTCTCACCCATCCGTCTTTATATCCTGCGCCACCACCCGCCTTCATACTCTCTCATTGCCCCGCTGGAGAGAGAGTATCAAGATTTCACAGCCATTATTCACAAACTGGGCACATCGCATACAAAAGAACTACTCAGCCAACTGACCGCTGAGTGGGCCAATGTTGAGTCTGTTTGCGGCTACTGCCTCGACAATTTCCGGGAGCTGAGTGGGCCATCTCCGTGGTAACCAAATTCGAAAGCGTGCTCTTCTTCGCTGGCATGCCCGAGAGCCCGCACCTCGCACGAGCACTCGATAACCCTGTCGCCTCTTCGTGCAGCAGGTTGCCGTTACTCTTCGTCAGATCCGCCGTGCTCGGACTAAAACCGAAGAAATCCACCTGGCCCACAGAGCTTTAGACCTCGCTCAAACCACAGGAGATGATAACTTGATCGCAGAAGCCGAATACCTTCTAAGCGCTGCGATGTCTGCGGTGGATGCTGTAGAAGTGCTTCACCGAGCTCTTGCCAGATACGAACGAATGGGTGATCAGTTTTTGATGCAGCAAGGATCCTGTTGGATCTTTCTTGGGATCAGGGCACTTTTGACCGACAATCTCAGTCAGGGCCTCGAATTCTCATGGAGGGCGGTTGCATGTTTTGAAGCCGTCGACCATATCACAGGCATCATTTCCGCTCAAATCAACATGTCCAACATCTACATTCGCCAAGGATCAGTGCGGAAGGCCGAAGCGATTACACGCGAATGTCTTCGCTATTGCTTGACCGTCGGCAGTGCGGCACCCCTGAGGCGTGTCTATGAGAGCTTGACGTGCATTCTCATGACCCGCGGTAGGCTGAATGAGGCGCTTCGCATGAACGAGATCTGCTGCCAATTCAATATCCGCTATGGCTCAGCAACGACCGTGGCGTTTCAAATGGGAACCCGCGCGGATATTTTAACTGATATGGGCTGCATCATAGCGGCCAGAACAGTATTCAATGCGCTGGCAAACTCAACTCCAATTGCTCGCCTTGGCAACAACTCGTGCGTGATATGCGAGAGGCCATGCTGGCTCGCGTTGAAAGGAACTCGCCGAAGTGGCGACCCTGGCTGCAACAGGACTTCGACTGGCGCGGAGGCTGAAATCCACTGAGGTCGAGGTTAACCTGAACAGTATCTTGATCGAAGCTGCACTAGATCAAGCACAAGAGGCACGCGATACAGGTTCGAACACGATGCATGCTTTCGCCACAGCGGCTCTACACAGAACCATTCTGAGCCTAGCCCTGTGCTCACGCAACCAGAACATGAACACCCTCGTGACTTGCATCGTACTCCTTGGCCGCTCTTTGGCCGCTATGAAGCTTGACTCAGATGCGCGCGCAGTTCTCACCTGGGGGCTGAATGGGCCGCGCGCGCCGACTTCATGTTGGAATCGGCAAAGGCACTCGTCGCCCTGGCGCGACTCACGAGCGAAACAACAGCAGTCACAGACAAGATACACGAGGCGTGGAAGCTCGCACTGGATGCCGCGCGTGGAGCTGACATGGGTGCATTGGTGGCGGAGTGCGAGTCGCAGTTGACATGAAGACGCAAACTACATGCACACGACCTCTGAACCACTCAATTTACTGGTCGTTGTCAGATATGGACTTCAACATTTCCGCCCGGTTCTTACGCGTTACATTGTTTCTTGGGCTCAAAATAGGCCTACTAGTAATGTCTCAGTAATTTTAAAAAATAGCAATGACAGATAAAAGAACGCAAATTAAGCTGTCCATTGATAATTGCACACGCTCATCATTTTCTGAGAAAAAAAAAGTTTGGTGAGCTCGGATCTTGCCAGTCGCCGCTTCTTGTTTTCCTGCTGTCATGTTCTCGACAATTTACTGGTTCCATTACGGACTGGCCGCTGTACTACTCAGTACAGCAACCCCTACACTTGCTGCACGGCGGCGGCTCGTTACAGTTTGTTCGCACTTGGATCAGGAGTCGGCGCTGGCTCGTTGTGCCTGCGCCGATCATCTGTCTTCACGAACGCACGAAAAACGTCTTAACCCGTGGCGGACCTTTCGCATCTTTTTGAATGTGAAGGAGTTGCTGTTGCAGATTACCCGCAGGTGTTCGACGTTGATGAAGATGAAGTTCTGTACTCAGTCATGCCGGCAGGGCTCGACTCGAGTTTGTTGTCGACGAACTGGTCGTTCTCGTCAGACGTCGCGCGCGTCGTACAGTCGGCCAACTTGCAACGTCTGATGATCAGGAAGGCGTGCATACAACGGCACAAGCGGTGCGACTGGTGTACATGGGCACCGGCAGTGCGGTTCTAGCACGCGCGCCTGTTCGACAATCCCTCGAGCGTCTCGACGAGGCTTTCAGTCGGGCTACGGCGCTCTCTCTCGTTCAGTTAAACCCGGCTCCTGCGGTGTATGGTCACTACGACAAGAAAGGTCACAAGAAGTATCTCCGAGATGTACTAGACAATCTCACATTTAGCGCAGAAGTGGCACGCGTGGTGTCTTCAGTGAAATCAAGCTCAATCCAGGCCGACCTCACGTGGCTCACGGGTGAAGCGCAGGAAAGTCCCATTTGGACTCGTCATAGTTTCAGTGATGGTGCACTCGTGGCCGCGGATTGGCTACTTCAAACCTTCGAGCGTGAAGGCGGCGCGAGCTGCCACTTGTGGCACTACGGCCAGGGCTGGGCACCAAACGTTGTGTGCGACTTTTCTCCGGCGCATGGCACGGCAGAAGATGCGCCAATGTACATCCTCGGTGCACATTACGACAGTCGCGGTTCGTTCGGGCAGACGCGGGCGCCAGGTAAGTCGCCGCATCGCATTCCTTTCCAACGAGTCAGGGTGCTGACACCTGCCCGGTCTTCAGGAGGAGACGATGATGCATCTGGCGTCTCGCAGATGCTTGCCATTGCTCGGGGTCTTCATGCCAACGGCGTCAAGTTGCAATCGCGATTCCGGATAGTTGCATTGCGGGGGAAGAGCAGGGACTTGTAGGCTCTGCTGCTTACGCCGCAAAACTTCGAAAGGATCGACACCTGTCGCGCTCATGATCCAAGCGGACATGCTAGGCTACCACGTCCCAGGCGAACCAGCGCAGCTTGGTCTCCCGGCTGTCTATCACACGCCGATTGCATCACATCTCGTTGGGAATGTCAGTCTGCTCTATTCGCCTGAGCTTCTTGTGGGGATCACGCGTGCGTGCTGTAGCGACACGCAAAGCTTCCTAGAAAACGGCTTCATTGCAACGGAGATGTTTGAACGTGCTGGTCCCATCGCCGATCCGATGTACCACAGCAGCGGCGATCTCATCAACAGGATTGGGTATGACGTTGAGCAAATTCGTTCAATTGCCAAGGTGACATTTGCGACGATTTACACGCGGCAGGATTTATCGTGGAATAGCAGCGGATTTGTTAACTATGTACAGTACCTCGTATAATCAACAAAGTCTCCACCCAGTGACCTCCATCTTGGTCCCCAGCATTACATACGCATTCTTTGCGTGCGTGGGCAGGTGGGGAAAATGATCCTTCCGCACCCGCAGACCGGATCCGACGAGTTTCGGCCGGATTCGGGCGCAGATCTTGTTCCGCTTCTCTGCCGTTCTGAACGCGTACACCTTCTGGACAGCCTACGCATGAACCGCCTGTTATGATCTCTAGTCTGAACGAGGAGTGCAGTATCGGCGAGAGTCGGGTAGAAGTTGTAATAAATCGCGTCGCGCGGCAGACGTCCTCACGTATATAACGACGTTGTGTGGAAGACCTGACTACCGTCCTCATAGACATGGTTCAGGCTCTCCTATCAGTACCAGCTTTGGCTCTTTTGGCAGGCGCGCAAGTTGACGCAACGCGCGGTAAACTATATTCTCCCCGCCAAAATCCAACCTTTGACTGGGATGCGGTATGTCACTCGTCCTAAAGCTCTCTCTCAAAATCTCAAAATAATCGCAGCTCGCTCCTAGCGAAGCGCTTGTCTGGCAGTCATGCTACTCGACATTCTTCTGCGCCAAGCTCGCAGTGCCGCTCGACTATACCTCCAATGAGACTTCTACGGCGGCAATTGCTCTCATCCGTTACCCTTCAAAGTTCAAATTTGACGATCCCCAATGGCGCGGACCCATTCTTTACAACCCCGTGAGTTCGTGTTTGATATTGAATCGCCGTTCTGACGTTCCATGGCTTTGACAGGGTGGGCCGGGTGCTTCTGGTGTCGCTTTCATTCAAGCTGTGGGACCAACCATGTCCTCCATTATAGGCGACGAGTTTGATCATGTTGGGCTCGACCCGCGCGGTATATAGTACTTTGGCCACTCAAGTCCTTCTGGAACTGAATGTTCTTCCAGGCGTTGGCTTATCGACGCCACAGCTCAAGATTTGGCAAGCCGTCGCCGAGCAACGTGCATGGGTCCAGTCTTTCCCGAACGCACTGAACGGGGACAACCTTGGTCGTGGTTTTGTGGCAGCCAAAACCCTCGGCAGCCTCGTTGAACAGCGTACCAGCCGTGAGGCAAGCCTAATGTCGACGGCGTTTGTTGCACGAGACATGCTTCGCATCGTTGAAGCATTTGGTCAGAAACAGCTGCAGTTCTACGGCTTCAGCTACGGCACCGTGCTTGGGGCCGTGTTCGCGGCCATGTTTCCGGTATGATTGCATCGCATCGATTTCCTCTGTCTGATCATGCTATAGGACCGAGTCGGCAAGATCGCAATTGATGGTACGCTTACGGGCTCATTTCCCATCTCCTGCTCACTACTTTCTCATAGGTGTGGTTGACGTTGAAGACTACTTTGCGGCGCAGTGGAAGACGACAATGCTGGACACAGACAAGGCGCTCAACGCTACCTACGATGCTTGCGCTGCTGCTCCATCTTCGTGTGCCCTCTACGATCCGAATCCAGTCGTTATTGGTGCTCGAGTTCGCCGCATTTTGAACCAACTCAAGCGGGAGCCGCTCTTCGTTCAAACATCACCCACTCGCTACGGCACCTTAGACTACGGCTTGGCGAAATCTACTCTGGTAACCGCATTGTACGCTCCTTACGCGTACATTTCCACCGTCTTCGCCGGTCTCGCGGCTGCTGAGCAAGGCAATGGTAGCGTACTGTTCGAGGCGCTGCTCGCATTAAATGGGATCGGTGCGCCTTCCGAATGGCGCTGCTCAACGGGTGAGGGCGGCTTCAACTTGGAGACGGAAGCGTTCGCGGCCATAGGCTGCGGCGATGCGGTTCAACTTCATGACAACCTGCATGATCTGGAGGAGTACTACGGCGAGATTTCGCAGAACTCGACTTTTGCCGACGTTTCCAAGAGTCGCGCTCTCTGCGCGTACGTACCCACAACGTCTATCTCTCGGCGTGCTCATGACCTGTCGCAGTGGTTGGGGCGTCCAGGCAGCAGAGTCTTATAGAGGTTAGGATCGTCTGCTCAAAGCGGAGATCAAACTTGCTCAGAGAACTCAGGTCCATTTGTTGGGAACACGAGTACCCCTCTCCTAGTTATCGGCAACACAGCGGGTGGGTGATCATTCCATTGCGCTGAAATACGAGGCAGTTGACAGGTGATTACAGATCCGGTCACTCCGCTACAGTCGTGAGTATTTCAATTGATCGCTCCTGACCGCACATCGTCTTACTATCATTCAGTGCCAAAAAGGTGGCAGCCGGCTTCAAAAATGCTGTCGTGCTGACCCAGAACAGCCTGGGCGTACGTGGTTCACTACCTTTCCAAAGTCTTCGCCTCACAATTCATTAGCACTCATCATTGGCAGCCGTTTCGACTTGCACGCTTGCCGCGGTCCGCGACTACTTCCAGGCTGGAACTCTTCCACCAGCTGGCACTGTTTGCGAGACAATCAGCACCATCTTCCCTGCAGAAGCCGGTGTCGTCACGAGGAACGTCGCGGACGATATTAAACTTCTTGCAGCTGCCAACGAACTGGTTCGTAATGCGCAGCTATCGAGGCTTGGCATCGAAGGCATCCTATTGTCTTGATCATTTCAAGTTCCTGTAGTCACACTCTGTTGCTATTTTACAACACACCACTCCCATTCAGCCACTGCTTTGCGGCGAGACTTGGTAGATCTCATCTTCCAGCTGTTCATCTCGTCATTCGATCCCGCACGACACGTCATGATTGCGAACGCGAAGCTTTCTGCTAGAAATCAGCAAGGAAAAACATTAAGCACCAGGACTTCTCGACGCTGTCGAACAACCGTGTCCGGCCGGGTCGACGTAAATAAGGGCGGACATTAGCAAGTGGGCCCACTGTGTCGCCTCGAGCCCCACACCATGCGTCTGCGAACTGCAGGGTTGTTGCTACTGTCTGCCAGTCTCACGGCCGCGTTGGATGATGGACTGGTGGGTTCGTCGTTGTCTTCGAACATTAGTTCTGAGTAGCTTTGCCAGGCGAGCGCCCCACAGATGGGCTGGAATCATTGGAATACGTTTGGATGCGACCCCACAGAGGATATCATCTTGCAAACGGCACAAGCGCTAGTGGACACCGGACTAAGTCACTTGGTTATAAGTGTACGCATGTGGAAGCAGCTCAAAAGAGCCCTGTTGTTTAACGGCAACCAACAGACATCGTCGTCGATGACTGTTGGCACGCCGAATCACGCGATCTGGATACCGGCGCGCCGAAGGAGGATCTCACCAAGTTCCCGCATGGATTAAAATGGCTGAGTGATCAGCTGCATACGATGGGCCTCAAGGTAAGTTCTGCCCGAACCCTTGCCTCGAATTCATTGGCTAAGTTGATCGCATAGTTCGGAATTTATAGCTCTGCAGGAACGCGAGTACCTCTAGTAAAATCAATTTGCCGCACTTTCAAGCTGACCTTGTATCCTTGTAGGTTCACTTGTGGCGGTCACTTCGGAAGCCTCGGATACGAAGAGATTGACGCCAAAACCTACGCTGAGTGGGGTGTGGACTATCTGAGTGAGCAGAAGACAATCCCTCGGCCGATACTAATGTTCCTTATTCTAAGAGTACGACAATTGCAACAATGAAGGTCAATCTGGAACCCCGAAGCTCTCATATGATCGCTTCAACAAGATGCGAGAAGCGCTCAAGGCAACAGGCCGTCCCATTCTCTACGCCCTCTGTAACTGGGTGAGTAATCGATAGTCCTAGTCTGCACGCAGCGAACTCACCTGCGATATCATCCTCTCTAGGGAGAAGACCAACCATGGAACTGGGCTGGTGTGAGCATGATGCACCGAGCTTGTGGGAAATGCACATTCAACACTTGTTCACGCAGACTATTGCGCACTCATGGCGAATATCCGGCGACATTCACGATGCAAGTCATGTATCTGCATGGATTCTGGAAACCCTTGCACTGATTCCCATCTCCAGGAATTCAGCGGTTTCGATCCACGCTGCCCGTGCACCTCCATGCTAGACTGCAAACTTCCAGGATGGCGTGCGGCAGCATCTGCTTATGAATTCAAACTACATGGAGCTGAAAGTTCTTTAGATTGTTCGGTGACTCGCATCATCGATTTCGCTGCGCTTCTAGTAGCAAAGATAGGATCAGGACGATGGAATGACATGGACATGCTTGAGGTGCGGGAAAAGGTTCAATGAACACGCAACTAGCCGCTCATCCAATCACTTCACCGTCACAGGTTGGCCGGGGAGGAATGAATCAGGAGGAATACAGCAAGTCGGGGTTCTTTATACTTTTTTTGATACGCTGAGCGCCGTCGTAGTCACTCACTTCTCCATGTGGGCATTCCTCAAGTCTCCGCTGATCCTTGGCCACGACATTCGAAATACGGTCAGTTTCTACTGTAGCAGTTTTTTATGCTACTGCTCACTCAGACCAATGATTAGGACAATACGACGCTGGAGATTATTACCAATGAGGAAATCATCGCTATCAATCAAGACACCAGAGCCGCGCAGCCTGTACGCAAGATAAACCGGTTGCTCAAAAGCTCTGCTGGAGAGGAGGATGGAACACTCAGCGTTTGGACTGTCAGTCTTTCAACGTATCCGTGAGTACTTGTATTATCCTACAACTTACGAACTAACGCTGGCTCTCACTCGGTTTCGCAAGAACTAATGCTATTGCGGTTCTGAATACGGGTAGTGAAACGCAAAGTCTTACACTGGAATTCGCTGAGATTTGGTCAGATGCGGTCAGTGCGGGGCGTCGGCACGATCTACACCCATACTGACGGCCGCTCATTCTACCAGGCAAACCTACAAAATCTAACCTACGACTTTGTTGATTTGTGGCAAAAGAATGGAAGTGGGAAGTGGGGTCAAAGCGTTGGGAAGTTCAGCCAGAGTTTTGAAGTATCGGTCGAGCCGCATCAGACCAAAGTGTTCAAGGTGATCGCACAATCATAAAGTGGGTGCTTGGATGTGAGTTACATAGAATTAGGCGATTTGTTCTAGAAACTCATCCAAAAAGGGGAAGGTGCGCGAGAGTGGGAAGCTTGACCTTGCGCACTAGTTCCTGAAGGGGTGAAATCAGTCGCTGCTCGGCAACTGACAGTGTCGCAGTGACTGCCGCTACAACATCATCCTCAGGTGGGAAGATACTAGTGACGATATTGCACACAGTTCCTTCTGGAGGGAGTGTTCCTTCATGAAGATATTGGATAATGTGGTGAAAAGTGCAAGGAGAAACTGCCGAAATGGATGCGTGCTGAGAAGATTGGTCAGGCAGTGAGTGTAAGGAAGCGCATCATGCTCACGCCGATGGAGTCTTGAGTTAAGACTACCGCGCTGGAGAACCCCCTGGCCATCTTTTCGGCACTATATGAAACAAGATGTTAGCTAATCCTTAAGATCTGTCATCGTAACATCACCTCCAGAGCGGCGTGACTGGGTCTTTAAAAGGGGTTAGTAGGCATCCATGTCATTGAATTGCGCATACCCGCAGTGTTTCCAACTACCAAGACTGGATGGCTCGTATTGCCGCCGAACGGTCCTGCAGAGTTCATGGTGAGCATGGTTTTGCAAGCTGAAGCGATAATACCTCGGAAGGATTCAGTAGCTTGCATCTTCCAGCCACTACGCGGCGGAGGAAGTTTTAGTCAGAGCCACCCAGAATCTAAAAAACGTACGCGCAAAGGGTGTGCGGGAACCAGGTGTCGCCCAAAGTGGACATCTTCTGCAGCTCATGGTAAAACGTTTCCAGTTCGTGGGGAGATTCTCGGACAGGCGGTGCGTCGCCGCATGCAATACCACCAAGAGCTTCCATGCTGAGCAATACTGGCACCTCGTCCGAGGGATCTCTGTCAGCCTTGCAACGCCATTCAGACCCTGCCATTCCGCGAGGGTAGAGGAGGTTAAACAACGGTCGTCCGTCGCCTTTTTCGGCAGCTGCAAAAGCGTTGGCTGTGATAGGGAAGAGGGCGTATGGCGAATAGAGCATTTTAAGCAGGAGGAGTTTTGCCGAACCGTAATCAACGATCCCATAACGTGTGTTGAGTGAGGCATCTGAGTCGAATACCACAAGTGGATCTTTGTAGAGGTTGCCCAAGATACGCTCAATGCGAGCGCGAACAAGAGGACCGGATGGCTCGTATAGCATGCAATGCGTCGGTGACAGAGAGCAAGCTTTCGAGACCAAATCGATTGCTTTATCTGCATCTCGCAGGTTGTTGCTCCAAGCTCCAACGAAATAGTCGTCCAAATCAACGATACCTATTGAACTGCAATTAGAATACAAATAAATTATTGATATGAGTTTGCTCACCGTCAACGACGATGCGTCCAACACGATCCTTGTGAAGGATGAGCACTTTTTGCAGTCGCAGACTGACAATGCTGAAAATACTCACAGGAAACATGGTTGCAAAGACCAAACCCAGGACACTGCCATAGCTATAGCCAATAAATTGCAGCTGTGGCCAGCCAAAAGCTTCTGTGATCAGGAGCATGTCGCGCGCAGTGAATGAGGTTGACACCAGGCGACCGATCTCAGTATCTCGGGCCTCGGCAAGGTGCCCGAAGATCTTGAAGGACGCAGAAAATCGGACGAGATCACCATTCGACGAATTGAGTGACCTAGGTACTGAGGAAGCCCAGGTCAATGCCTCGGCTTCGGCACGCCAGATATCAAAGTTAGGATAAGTCAGCCCTACACCTGAAGAAATCGTCATGAGGCAAGCGGAAATCAAAGCCTCAGGCGTCTCACCACGAGGGTCGAAGCTAATATGATCAAATTCTTCGCCGAAGAGCGACTGGAAGAGCGCGGCAGTGGAACGAAGGAAAGTAATCCCAGATCCTCCTGGGCCACCCTTCGAGAGCTCGTTGAGAGCAGAGTGTCATCTTGTGCGCTTGACTCACAGGATTATACAGGATTGGACCTTTCCACTTGGGATGTCCGATTGGATACTTGGAGGGCAGACGAATCACGGCGATTGCGCCCTCACGGCTGTCCGACTTATTTGTGTAGTCCAGTGGCACCGACAATTTAGCGCAAAGCATGTTCCTGTAGCACTCGTGCCACTCGAACGTCTGGTTTGGTTTTATCTGCGCTTATGTCAGGGAATCCTGCTGCCCACAGGTGAATGGTGATGTGCGTACGCTATCCCAGTTGAACGGTGAGTCCGAGACCGCATTCCATTCAAAACCTGGTTGCGCATGCCTCAAGTGCCACCCTGGTATATTGTTTAGTAGTGCAGTTATCGCAAATGCACCCAACGCTGCAATGGCAAAAGTTGATGCACGGCGGCCCAAAGGTTTCGTTCGTATCCTCGCTGCTGCATCCGCCGATTCAACGTCACGAGAATGGAGACCCATCTGTACAAAATGCGAGTCGCGCTCGGTACGGACGCAAGTAGCCAGGCAGCGTATTTAAGCAAGCTCGTGCCGTTATTTGTAACATCTGTGGTGGAGAGCAAGTGACAACACGCGCTTCCTAGACAGGCTGCGGCCTGCGGAGAATGTGGCTGAAAACACGGGGCGGATTGCTCTTTCCTTTAACCGCAGCAATTAGCTCGGCTTGTATTTCGTTCAGCCCTTGGACATGTGGAGCACGAGATTGCTTGGAGGAGATAGAAAATGTACAACTGGACATTGACGTTACAGGGCAGCAGAACAGCGAGGATAGCGAAGTACAGAGCGATGGATCAGCATGGAGCGAAAATTTCGATGAATATATTCAGGACGGCTGGAGTTTGGAGATGGTTTGACGGATGGTGCCAAGAATATCGCGCTGGCGCACGGTATCTTCAGGCAGTGACATACCTTGGACAAGCTTGGCTAGGTACGCGAAATCTGCTTGAACAGGTAGAGGCACCGCGCTGCGAGCCTTCCCCTCGATCTTCTTCCTGAACTTGGCTGCGAAATCGTCCGAAATGGTTTTGGCGCGTTCAACGACATCTAGAGGAACGCCTGCAATGCTGGCAACATGGGTACCGAAGGAGCCTTCTGCGACGCCATCTACGAGCTTATAAAGGAAGACGAGCTGGATCATCGTGAGTCAGAGGAAGTTGCGAGAGCTGTGGTAATCGGTCTTACTTGTCGAGTATCTGGGTCAACGCGAGTAGCCATATATTTCGTGCATATCTGCGGATGGTATGCGTAGTCGTCTGTCAAAGACGAGTAGTGGGTGGCGAAACAAGAAAGCGCTAGGGTATGCGTTGCCAATTCGTGCAGCACCGCCTGCAAGCAGCATGAGAATTGACGTCATTAAATGATCAATCACGTACCCCAGCAATGGCCATGCCGTCAAAAGTAGAAGTTCCACGGCCAAGCTCTGTGCCTAAGGTCAGGCCAAAGACAGCATCGGAGCAAGTTGGCGTTCATACCATCGAGTATCACCAGTGAGCGTGGTGTCGCTTCCTTGAGAATCTTGCAACACTCGTCCATCTCAACCTTGAACGTTGAAGAGTTGGAGAACATGTTGTCGTAGGCTCCCATACGCGTCATGATCTTGTCCACCGGACAAATGCGTGCCGAGTCCGCGGGAACTAGCATTCCTAACTGAGCCATGATCACACCGGCGGCCGTCATGCGCATCAGCGTTGACTTTCCGCCCATATTTGGCCCAGTGAGCAGGATGACCCTCGGCGCGTTGGCACTTCCCAGTTTGACATCGTTCGGGATGAAGTCGTCATCGCGCCGGAGACACAAGGCCGGGTGCTTCAGGTTAACGAAGTCAATGCTTGCGCGGTCGCCTCGTACAATGTCTGGACGGCAGGTCGCACCGATTGCCTCGCTGGCCTTGGCGAGGCTGAACAGGCAGTCAAGTTCGGCAAGCATGCGGACAGCGCGCAGCCACACGCCACGGTCCTGGTCAAATGCAGCGAAAACGCGTTGGACGAACTCTTTTTTGACGGAGACGCGGGTCTCGCGAGCCTCCTTGAGTTCGCGGATCAGTGGCTGCAGCTCAGGAACGTCGTATCGTTTGAGTTTCTAGGTGGTTGCTCCCTACATGAGTCGGTGAGCGTCTGACAATTCGTTGACATACCTGCGTGCTGTTCGAGTTCGTCCAGTCCTTTGGAACCTTGACGCCAGGTTTGATCTCGACAATGTAAATCTCCTGCAGTCAAGGTCAATCGGTAAGATCTGGCTAGCTACCCAGGACATGACAACCTTCTGACCGATGGAGCTGTGATGGTACGAGACTTTGGTTCTGAAGCCAGATCAATAGGCGCGGTCAGGAGACTACAAGAGAGATCTCACCCAAGTTGCTTCTCCAGTTTGACTCGCCTCGTCTCTAACTCGCCCTCAATTCGCTCGATATCTTCAACGACAGCATCGAACGCATCGTCCTTGCCTGGTTGAGGAGTTAGGTCATCTAAGAATCAATTTTACGTTAAGCGCGCCGCCAAGGTTCGTTACACAAGACATCACCTTTCTCAGCCTGGTACAGCTCCTCGACAGCTTCGATATGGCTAGTGAGATCGGGAACACTCTTGAACAGGCGATGAATGCTGTCCGCTTTGAGGTCCATTTGGGACTCGAGCTTATCCAAGTTCCCGTTGAGAGCCTTAAAGGTCTAGAGCACATACATTAGCGAGATCCCTTGATGGGAGTTGGAATGGCTCTCACC
The DNA here is from genome assembly GCA_020744175.1 of Auriculariales sp. MPI-PUGE-AT-0066. NCBI lineage: Eukaryota > Fungi > Basidiomycota > Agaricomycetes > Auriculariales > Auriculariales sp. MPI-PUGE-AT-0066. The sequence goes on from JAGTJP010000127.1 coordinate 18,726, forward strand.
TCCATGACCTGCAAAAAGCTCTTGATGCTACAGGTGCCGCCATGGATGCGAGCGAGCTATACAACCCCGTCAACGTGCTAGCCAAACTAGAATAACGATCACAACAAACTAAACGCTCAAGATCAGGCACGCCGCGCATGAGCTTTGAGAACTGGTCCGCAGCATTTGGATGGGCGATAAGATCTTCCACAGCGTCGAGCCTGCGGCGATTTAAGCTAGGAATCTGGGAACAATTGTGTCAACGGGACCAACCTTGCGTTGATAGAGTCCACGTTGCATAAAGGGGCGCAAAGCCAGATGCGGAACAAACGCTTGCCTACATACCAAGCAGCCATGAGCGAGACTAAATAAAAAACCTGACAGAACAACGGACCAAAAGGTGTTACGCAACGACCCAAGAGATGCAGCAATGAGCCTTCGATGGTGCCATCGCTATTCGTCAGAACCTCCTGCAGACGTCGTAAGTGGATCATTCCTCGTCGACGGGTGAGCATCCACATACCAGGTGAGCCAAAGTCTGCCCGTCTAGTAGTAGTGTGCCGCTAGCTCCGTCTGCACCGACACCGCGACCACGAACCGGGTCCAGCACATTGAAGTTGCGCATGCTGAGGATATTCTTATCAATATTGAGCTGTCGAAGGTACGTGATCGCGAGGCCTAGTGAGCGAATCGCCGGCTTCTCCACCAACATGCCACGAATCGCCTCCGGGAAGCCCGCGTACTGGTCATCATCCATAGCATCTTCGTCCGGCGGGAACATCGTCTGTAGCTCCGCCAGCGTCTGTTCGTAGGTGAGTACGTCGCGCTCATGCTGCCAGCTCCATTGGCACGCGGCTGGCAGGGCGACCTTGAGCAGCCGCGTGGTATCGTGACCGAGGTTGCCCTTGACGTGCAGCAGCTCCTTGGCGCGGACAGTGCGCAGCACCGTCTCGAGCCGCGTCCGACACACGTCATCCTCGAACGCGCACATGTTGAATTCGCCTGTCGCACAGTCGAGCACGCACACGCCGAAGCGCCCACCCTCGGCCTCGATCACAGAGACGCAGTGTCCGGCCTCATCGTCCGTCATCACGTCTGGATCGACCAGGGTGCCAGCAGTAAAGACCTGGTTGAGTACGCGGCGCACGATCTTGTCCTCTGCAGCTTTCTTCTTGCCCTCCACCTTGGCGAGCCGCATCTCTGCGCCGAGCGCAGTCTCGCCCTGGGTGACTTTGCCGACCTTGTAGCCTTTTGACAGGAATTTGACAACCCAAAAGTTGAGTGAAGACTCGGGCACGCCGACCATGCACATTTTAACGCGATCCGTGAGTTTGAGATCAAACTCTGCAACGTCTAGTCAGCGCCAGGATCATGGTAAACGCTTTAATTCACCTTGGTTGCCAATCCTCGCGTCGTTTTCGTAGAGCTCGAAGAACTTGCTGTAATGGTTGTTAAAGACTGTGCTATGCTCGAGCGAAACTTGCTCACCCCTTTTGAAAAAAGAGAATCGTATCGAACTGCTTCTGCTTGATCTGGGATGCATGATAAGAAATGACGTGGCGTCTAGTTCACGACCATACCTCCCAGAACTGCTTCTCGAACGGAGTGAAGCTGTTCCTATGAAAGGTTCAGCGCAAGGACAATTGGCTAAAAAATGAAGGTGGATACCAAGCATTAGGAGGAATCTTGATGGTGCGGGGATCGTACTCCGGGTCGTTTGGACGGCGGCCTTCTTTCTAAAATCGAGTATGAGCGAGGCCATGACGAGCAATGAATGAACCCATACATCTTTGACGTCTTTCAGAAAAGAATAGCATTCCTCGTTCGCCTTCTTATCGTCTTTCTTGTCTTGCACGCGCTGCTCAGCTTTTGTGAGAAAAACGTTGTCCGAAGAGGCCATGCGGCTGCCGCTTGGCACGCTTGCTGCAATGCTTTTGCTGGACGATGATTTCGCCTTGGTCGACTTGGCCGGCGCGGCTTTCTTCTTGGATTTCGGCGCCGATTCCACAGAGCCCTCGTCCTCAGAAGCATTATTGTCCGAGGGTACGTGAACGTCGGACTCTTCGCCGCTCGCAGCGATAAAGTCGTCCTCATCAACCGACTTACGACCTTCAGCAGTTCAGTACCCAAAGCAACACGATCTGCATCGAAGATACCTTTTCCGAGCTTCTTCTTCACAGGTTCGACGTCCTCTTCGCTGTCATCGTCGATACCGATTATGGACGGGCGCGGGCGCTTCGTGCGACCTAAGCGAGACAGATGAATAAACAATTCACAACGCCCCAACAGAACTCACGTCTCGTGGCCACCGTGCTTGTTGGCGACGAAGGCGGCTCACCGCCGTCTGAAGAACGAGAGTAATTGTCTTCCGAGTCAGTTTCAGCCTTGCGCTTCAGCCTGCCCTAAACACAACATGAGGACTCGATCGCGCGAAAGATAATGAGGACAGGGATACACTCACAAGGTTGGGTTTCGGGGCCAAACCCTCGTCGTCAATCATGTCGACATCGATAGGTTCAGTCGCATCGCTCGAGGGTGGCGTATCGCGAACACTCGAAGCGCCGCTATACGCGCTCGATTTACTCGCAACCGACGATGAGGTCACCTCGCGGGAAGCCTGAACCGGCGTGACAAGCGGCTTGCCCTTGGCCTTTGCCGCGGGGGTGACCGAAGTGCTTGCTAAGGCTGAGCTGGAGGATGCGGTCGCGGTTGGCTTTGCTGAAGGAGATGACGAAGAGCCAGCATCTTCATTATCCTTTTTCTTGTAAAAGCCAAAGAGGGTTTTCTGCTTCGTTTGCGGCGCATGCTCGCCATCCCTGCCTTTCGGTGCGGGCGCCATGTGTCCAAAATCGGGAGGCCGAGCACGCGATTCGGAGTTTTCGCGCTTTGTATCCGAACGGCTTCCGCCGGTGGAACCCTGTCCACCATTTCTTGAGAACATTTCACATCGCGGCCGCATTGTCTGTCTCTGCAACCGCGACAAATGTGAGCTCCCGCTTATTCTGTGTGCTCAGTCAAGCAGTCTTTGCTCAAAATGACCCAGCACTGTGTTCAAGCCGTCGTACTTTTCATTAGAATCGCCAACCTCATCGTAAACCGCAATCTTCTCCCAAACGCCTATGAAGCCGCATTTACACATTCTGACAGTATGTGAGCCACACTGTTCCCTGATAACTTCACGATGCAGAGACATACATCGGCAGCCGCACAGCGAGTATGAAGCCCGTGGCATCAAAGGTAATGATACTTTGCAACGGCCAACCCACAGCTCGTTAGGAATAATCATCCTCCTTGCCCGACTCGCATTCGGCCTTCGTATATTTACTGCACCAACGGGCTCTCGGTGCTTGACAGCGGCCGGAGCGCTGAACGCAAGTGGCGATCTTGGTGTACCGTTAGCCTGAGGCGGGCAGGCCATGCCATGAATGATCACATTATTAGATTGCCTTTATCCTCCGCTATGACTCGTTTCCGCTTTGCACCAGCTTGTGACTTCGACTTGCGCGGTGTAGGGCAACGAGGTCAAGTCACTCTCGACCATTCAAGGTGATGTGGCAGCCGCGCCTACTGCGATGGCCTGTCTATAACTAATGATGAAAGAATTCTGTGCAAAGTGTTCTAAGCAAATCAGTTCGTAAGTATATGTAATGGCTGCGTAAGTCTAAGATTAGCTAGATCCTGTCTCTTGTTCACGGTCAGGAAATATATCAATCCGCAGATCGTAACACCACCTTTGGCCTGCCAAACCAATCAGCTTACAGAATGAGATGAGATAGACAAACGTACGGTCCAAAGTATACCGGGATTCCCTCCTGCCACCAGCCATCCCCGCGCATAGATGCGCGAAGGACCTCGCCACCATCCCCATATCCCATGACGACCCTAATGCGATGGTCGCGCAGCTCGGCCAGTTTGGACGACAGTATATCTGGCGGTTCCAGCCCGTTGCAGCACACCATCAGTCGTCGAAGGGCGGGGAGTTCGAGTGCGCCGAGGAGTCTGCCAGCAAGAGTTGTATCGCTCTTGAGCGCATTTTCGCGGTCCGTGAATTGTATGTGTAGGACCGCGAGATGTGTGAGGACCGGGAAGGACTCTCCGCTGACGACCATCGTCTCCGGCAGGAAGCAGTAGAAATGACTCATGATAAACAGCGCGTCAGCCCGCGGAAGAAGCGCGCGCCGAAGTTGGGCTGGATTTGGAGATGTCGTGTTTGCGTCAGGACGAGGTGTTCCAGATTAAGCGAACACGGCAAGACAATGTCCTGGTCCTCCGCCCTGCTCACAAGCCGCGCAATATAAACCACCGGCGCAATAATGCGCTTGAGTCCCGTACACTCGTGGGTGATACGCCACATGGCGCTGAGGGCGGCGTCGGATGACCGAATGAACTGCTCCAGCACGCCGTCCGCAATATATAAGTTTTGGACGGTCGTTCCAATGAATTCCTTATTGGCAAAGCGGAGCGTGAAGAGAAACTGGTCGGTCTGGCGTGCCGACATGAGGGTCACTGTGCGGTAAATTATGGGTCGTACGACCCGCGAGATGTCTCGGTTGACGAGACAAAGGTCCAGCGCAACGCTCCGGTCCCCGTTGGCAGCGCATTCGAAGATATGCAGAATGAGCTCTTGCGGAAGGCGAGCGAAGCAGAGCGGCGGCGTCGTGCGCCCGCTGTGCTGCATCGAACGACCGAGTCGGCTAATGCCAAGGCGCCACCGGCTCAGAGCGAGATGTTAATCGCATCGAGTTTCTCAGGAGAGCTAACCCTGCTCACAATATGAACCCATATCTCTGAAATAACACTTCACAGGTGTCGTTGGCTTCTTCTCATCCAAGTTGCGCACGATATCAACCTTACGAACAATTCCACCCTCACTCGAACCTGAGGCGCGATCATCTAGATTTCATGTATGAATTGTACAAGGTGCAAATTCACATGCAGTCACTTGTATCGGTCAAGAAAAATGTCCTCCACCTGGCGAATGGCCGCTTTGACCATCACATCGAGAAAGTCGGCTGAGTACTTTTGTCCGCATACAGTGGACTCACAAACCTTTCAAGTGTTTTGTTGTTTCACAGTGCATAGCCAATATCTCCACAAATAATTAAGACAAATTTATTTTCCATCATTACAAGATAGCTGTCACTGTAGTCTACATATTATAGATATGTTGCGAGTTGGGAGCCTTTCAAGTGTCACCTCATCACTGCGACACCCACTGCTCCAGACAAACTTTTCCTCCCAACTCGCAACATATATATAATATGTAGACTACAGTGACAGCTATCTTGTAATGATGGAAAATAAATTTGTCTTAATTATTTGTGGAGATATTGGCTATGCACTGTGAAACAACAAACACTTGAAAGGTTTGAGTCACTGTATTCCGCTGACGCGAAAGCCCTTGTGTCACTAGGGTTGTAACCTCGCGTACACGATTATTTTCGTGCACAACTTTCACTGCGGCATATCTTGTGAAACAATGAGAGTCTTTAATGACTACAAGAGGACGAAGTGACGGTGCGGTACTCAGCGTAAACTTACCCGGTGGTGTCGCTCGCCATGCGCAATAGCTCACCCCGGTGATCAGTTGCGCACCCATCGCCCATCTTAGTAACACTTGTCAGGAGCTGTGAAAATGTTGATAACTTCATACCGTCAAGGTAGATTATAGAGTCAAGTTGTCCTTGGCGAATCTTACAATATAATCGACACTCCGACACATGCCCTAGGTCTAATCAGGAGACATTGACAAGTTTGAGTGCAGTTTTAATATCCTCCGGTATTAATGCCTTTTATCTCAGTATCCTGCCCATTATCCGTAACCCAGGTTACGCTACATTTGCCGTTCGCGGCTCGTGCATCAAACATTCTTCCCGTTACCTGTTGCGCCTGTAACGATCAAGTAATGTAGCTTTCGTATTTTTCAGCCAGACATATGAAGCATACAGGGCAGAAATTCACAGTATGTGACTAGTTTCAACGCAGCAAAATCTCCTCAACACGGGGAAGAGCAGCTCTGATATCTTGAAACATCCCCGAGTTCTCTGTTTCCCCAAAACCGCTAACGCTGAAGCGACCAAGTAAAGGGGACATGCGACCAAGGTCTGTGGCTAGAAACCGTATACTGTTTAATTTCCGGGTCACCTTGGTCAGGCTCGGGGTGAAAGTCAATTTGAAAGTCTCCAACTTGGGCAAGTCCCATTGGCCGGTGACGGAGAACACGCTCGAGAGGTTAGCCAGTCTCAACGAAAGATTTCGGAGATTCCGATGAAATATTGGTGGCGCGTGTCCGGAGACATCATAATGTGTTGAGCTGGAATAAATCAAGTTGAACCGTTGAAGCCGTGGAGCAGAATTAATAACGTGCTGCATCGCAACGAGTGATACTGAAGAGCCTCGCATAATCAAATCAACTTCGGTGAGAGAGGGAAATGCGGTGAACGAGCCGTTCTGTGCGGGGGGGAAATTCTCAATCCGCAGCGCCGTGACCCTCTTGAGAGCGGCTTCTTTGAAGAAGTTCTTTATGTCGTCTCGATCGTGAGACCACGAGGGGGAATATTTTTTCTTGTTTCGAATAGTCACATTCAGCAGCTTTGGGATGTCGTGGCCGCGTACGAGCCCAAGCACATCCCGAGTCTCTCCACTAATCGGCGATCCCCAGTGGCGATACTCCGAGCTGTTCTCGCACTCAATGACAATAGTGGAAACGTGCGTCAACACTCGTTTAATGACGCAGTATAGCCCTCGTGGCAGTACTTGCGTATTCCATTGGTGACCGAGTCCTATCTCAACTATTAGGCTCGTGTTGCGCTGAAAGTCCCCGCACAGCGCAGACTGAAGCTGTAGGAGAGGCAAGGGATCTGGATTCATTGAAGAATGTATCTTAGGGAGACGGAAGTGAGTCCAGAGCTGAGGAGTGCTCCTGGTAATATCCCGCCAGCGGCCACAAACGGTTCCCAGGTAATAAGGGAGCTTCGCTGCTCCAAATGGTCCACGCTCACCAACACCCATCTCGTGTAGAATCTCAAATATCTGCTGGAGGATCTCTGTGGGAACTCGAGGTTGCGCGATCGAGTACTTCGCAAGACGTTTCCGCAAAGGCATAAGTTGCTTGTTTACCGCACCGAGCTGGTCGCCGGCTACTTTCGCCTTACCGGCAGCCAGGCCCCGGATACTCTCCAAGCGGGCAGCTGTAACGCATTCTGGGTTTCTATCCGATGCTCTTGCATGGATCCTATCTGCTATGGCGCGTTTGGTGGCGGCAAGATCAGCCTCAGCGGCGAGTTTACGACGCAAGAACACAAGCGCGCGCTTCTCTAACTGGTCGATTTCGCAAAAGAGGCGAGTCGCCGCCGCGCGGGACGCACTTGGTCGGGGCAAGGTCACGGGGTACGAAATGGACCTGGTGGTGGCGGAGGATGCCAGGTTTGTGCGTGGACGCACACCCCGATTGGGAGACTGGGGAATCATGTAATCAAAATACTGCGATTGACTTCCAGGAATTGCTTCGCAATTGAAGGGACGCAGCGAGAAGCAAAGGATACAGCGCTTGTCGCTCAAACCCGGACGTGTTATGTGACTCGGAATCTCAATTTGGACGTGGTGAGAGATCTGAGGGCGAACGGGACATGTTTCTATTTAAGTACAGTTTGAGCAGGAAGACGATGAGAGGGTTGGAAGGAGCTAGTTAAAATGTACAGGCGGATACTTAACTTAGTCGGGGCTTTGAGTTCAGTATAGAATCACGACAAGGAAACAGTTATACTTCGATCCCTTCAAACTGATGGTTCCAAGCCCAGCGACCCTCGAGATAGCCATTAGCGGTGTCCTCGAGAATAATCTCGTTGCGTTTCTGCAGGTACGCGGTCTTATCCAACATCTTCTGACGCAGCGTTGCGACCTGCTCCGCCTCAATGGGCGCCTCAAGAAGCTCATACAAGTCTTCGACCGCCTTCTCAAGGTCATGTTGGTTACCCTCAAATAGCGCCTTGGCGTTGCCCTCCTCAAGATAGTACGCCATTGCGTAAGTCCACTTGAGCGTCGTGCGGCACAGCACAATCTCGTCAACCGCCCTGCGCGCAAACTGCACCTCGATCCACGAGAGCTGGCTCATCTTCTGCATCTCCTGCATCTTCTTCTCCGTCCTGGCGTACAGCTCGCCCGACAGCTTCGCAAACCCCTCGTGCTGCGCCCAGCGGTTGAAACAGTGCAGGTAGCGGTCGAGCGGCGCTCGCGATGTCGCCTGTGCGATACGCGCATCGGTCGACGACTTCTCATTGAACCGGGTGCAGTTGTACCACGCCCTGTCGTGCTCGCTCCATGGGCCGATGCACACCCAACAGTACTCGTGCTTGCATTTGCGACAAGTCATGTGATTGCACCCGCCGTTCTTCTCAATTGCCGCATGACACTCGGGACACTCCTGGGTGTTGCTCTTCATCCAGGTAGCGGTCTCCGAGTCTTCGCGGCATTTCTCCAGCCACAGCTTGGCAACTGCGCAGATGAGCGGGCGGTGGTCGCCTTCGATTGGACACCCAAAGCAGAACGAGTGGTTCTTCCTGCAGGTGACGGTGGGCACGACCGTCGAGAGCGATGACAGCGGCGCGTCCATGCACGATACCGCGTACTGACAATCCGGCGCTGGGCAGTATTTGAGGACTTTCGCATGACCCACATAGTCCCGCAGCACGAGCTCATCAAAGCGCTCACGCACGTCGGCGTCGCATGTCTCTTGGACGAACGAGTCCGGGACGAGGGCAGTGCAATCCTCGGCCATGCAGCGGATGTTGCATTCGCCCTCGCCACTGATCTTGCCGCGCAGATATTCGGCCCAGCAGTCGGAGCAGTAGTTGTGGTTGCATACCAAGGCGAGCATAGAGATTGGCTGGTCGTCACAGCAAACGAGGCAGCCCACAGGGGGAAGTACGGCTCCGGAGTCGATAGGGTTGGCATGGCGGGCGGTATGGCGGATGACGATGGTCGACTGGCACGAGCACGAGGCGAGTGCGGATTGGATATGCGAGCTTGTGCTCGTGTTCGAATCCTGGGGTACCTGTATCCGGATGCCCGCCGCCTGGAGAACCTGAGCCGGGTTCTCGACGTACTTGTCGATGAGCTGTTCGCGGTTCCAGCCCGCGTGACGAAGCAGCAGCGACGCTGTACTCGCCTGCAGTAGTGTGAGTAGGGAATTGGACTAGGCGTGCAAGCAAGACGTGCATCAACCGAAAGCATCTCCATGGCGCGTGCGGACTCTGCTTGGATGATGTTCCAAATGTCTGCCGCCGCGAAGCATAGATAGTCAACCATGTATGACTTCTTGTCCGTCGCCAGCAATGTTTTGAAGTCGAACACGTCGTCTGTTTCATCCAGAGACAAGTCTGCGAGCAGAGTGAGCATATTTATGAACACGCGCAATCGGCCAAGCTCACCGTCTTCTTGAGTAATTCTGCCTGAGTAGTGATAATTCGGATCGTCATGCAGGTTGTGCATTGTAAGGCTCTGCATTGTGCGTGCGTAGCGATGGCGTGAGTTTAGCCGTGGTGGTGATGGTGGGTGACTGAGGGAGAGAGGTGCGTATGAATGTCCACATACGAGTGAGCCAGTGTATCCGCGTGCCCAAGATGCGGCGAGGGGCAGGCGGTCGTGCGGTAACCGTTTCCTGCAGTCAAACGTGCTGCGTTTTCAGGACTTATTTGGGGGTACCTGAACACATGCAAATGTTGTGTAAAACTGCACAGAGGAAGCAGCCATCGAGCAGAAGGGAAGAGAGAGTCTGGCCGCTCGGAGCAAGAAGATCTGGTCGTGTTGCCCAAGAAACTATTGAAAAGGAAGTTCGTGCGTGCTGCTCGAGCGCGGTACACCAACGGGTGGGCAACAAAAAAGGGACCAGGAGTGCTCATGCGTAAGAGGCTGGAAGTTTGGCAGGACACACCTTCCAGCTCTGTCGTGCTGGTGGTGCGCAAGGAGCGATGAGGCGACCATCGCGTTGGCGAAGGGATCGATTGCACTACCCACGGGACAGACGTGAGCCGCCCGTAGCACTCACAACGTTTGAACACGCTGTGACACGAGGCGCAGGAGCCCGTCGATACCATGATCGCACTCACAAGCAATTTTACCATAGATTCAGTGCGTGCGCGACTAGTTCCACCCATCCTCAACGATGGCCGCAGGCTACACCGTGAGGTATCTGCGTATGTGACCGCATAGCAGGGTCCGCGGACGGTGGTATTCAGCCACATGCAGGCAAGATACGGCAGGAATCGTACGGCAGATCCCACGGGGGCGCTCTCAACTGGGATCATCTCCAGGGACCTCAAGTTTAGCGAGGGACCAGGTTGCGCACGGCACATCGAAATAGATTCATGCCAGATATGGTGTAAAACCCACAACCGTGCTTAGCGCCAACCAGGCGCAGGCGCAATCGAGCAAGAGAAGTACAAAGACTCGGAACGGAGTTTTCACACTGCCTCCGCCGATCTCAGAAGCTGGTGTGAGAGCCCGTTGACTCGAAATATGAGCGCTCGATCAACGTTTCGCCAGATTTCGCCTGAGTTTGACAGGTGACGCACGTCGTGGAGCCGACGCGTATCAAATCGAAGTCAAGACGACGTCGACATGGGTTAGCGCCGCTGAGTGACTGACTGAAATCCGCAGCGCTGGTACCGATTTGTCATCCTCGACCTCAGCCTCGTGCTCGCCGCGCTGGTAAAGCGGCTCCATGACCTTGTTGCGCCTCGCAACTGCCCACCTCTCGTAGATGGCTAGAATAGCATCAACATCGACTTTTCCCCGGGCCGCTGGCGCGCCAGCTTTGGGTAGAGAATTCCCCGACCGGCCATCAACTTTCGGAGAAGCCCTTCCGCCCTAACCACAGAAATGTCAAATCAGCCGTTTGGTAGCACATACCATAACTCACCCGACACCATGAATGAAATAATGAGATTTGCGTTTTCGGAGCATGGGCCGGGACTGCCAGTGCCTCCCTTGATCACTCATGCGGCCCGCCAAAAAAAGCCCGAGATAGGAAGTCTGTTACACCTCGAATGATATCTCGCGAATTAGAATAGATATCGAAATTCTGGCACTAAAATCGATGCGAAATACAGTAAAATGGCCAAGAAGAAAAGATGAGAGGTTGGGATGAAGAAACCATGGACTAGTTAACCGCGCGATATACCCCTTCTTCAGGGCAAGAGTTTCTCGGTGGTTGAGTGCGGCCCGTCTCGTAGAAAAATTTCTCGGCGCCAACAAGATTGCGACGGCATTTGAAATCCCTGATCTGCACAGGTATGCACTCCCTTGGTCCACTCAAAAATCGAACCCCTTGAAATGGCCGAGCGCAGGGGGGACATCCGACCACAAATAGTCCAATCGTTTCCTCAACACAACAGTGATTGTGGAACTCTCTTACCCCGTGTCATCCCTACCAGCGGCCACAATCCTGTACCAATGACTGTCCTCCTCACTCCGTATAGCATCCTCTTCATCTTGGTCTTCTTCTACACCCAAACAGCTGGGGCCGCCTTTACACACAACTCCGTTTACCACCTTGATCGGATTCGCCAAAGTAGCACCGGTGGGTACTGTTTCTACCCGGGAACGGCTCCTCCACCTCGTCAAAGTACATGCCGCCACCTCGCGCTGAAGGCGTTACTTCACGTCCACACTCTCAACCAGCAGGGACCCGGACTCTCCATCGTATACTACGACCTTCAGGACCTCACCGTGCTGGGCGGTACCAACTGGGAAGGATGGAACGCCACCACCGGTCGGGTCGGCTTATGCCTCAGTGGGATCATCGAAGGTATCCAGGACGCCTACCTCACCGTGTGCCGCTACAGTGAGCACGATGACGACCACGATGATTCATCTGCACACATCGCCGAGTGCGTCCTTCGTCGTCCTCAAAAACGCGTCGTCGACAAATGCTACTGGCCGCCTCCGTCGGTCTCCCAAGGCTTCCAACTCAGCGACGAGGCCAGCAGCGCTTTAACCATTCTTGGTGCCATTACTGCACTGTTTGGTCTGCCCGGCGCAGTGTGGGTTGTCATCAAGTGGGTGAATGATCGCCGCATTCGCAATCGTCGCCGTCGCCGTCGTGCGGCTAGGCACAATTGAAGCGCGCCACAGAATCTAGAACGTCAGATTAGTTTGGTTTCTATCTATGTGGTTCCGGGAATGGTTAAATTTTGAGTGTGGCTAGTTCATTTCACCTGCAAGATTTTCTAGATAATGCGCGCCCCGAACCGTACCGATGCTATTTGAATCTTGAACTATATGTAAATAACAAGGACTACAAATTCTCACCATTAAAGCCTCATGCCAATTACATAGCTTGAATGAAGGTTGGCGTGCCTAAGGGCAAGAATATGTAGAACAACACTCATGAAAATGACCGTTTGCCTTTGATCTTATGAGCTGCTCTTAGTCATGCCCCTTTGCGCATCTGCCGTCTGGGGATCGCCGGTTCGGCTCGGCTCGCAAAGCCACATTGAACTTCTGAAACAAATATATAAATATATTCACTCTGTCTTCATTTGACTGTGTTACTTAGTTTTGCGGTATGGGGAAAGGGGCCGGCTGGCGGCCGAAAGTGCGCGCCGCGATCGTTGGTTCACGATCACGCGACCTGCGCACTCTCCACATCGCCTCGCGTGCTCGGGGGAGGCAATTCCGCTGCCAGAGTGCGTGCCGAAGCCCTTGTGCGTGTGCGGATCGGGAGACAGACCCCCCTCAGGCCGCCGACGCAAACAGGGAGTGGTGGGTGGGACAAGAAGAATCGCTGGCGACGGTGCGGGCGGCGGGAGGGCGCGACACGGGCTCGCTTTGCTTCTGCTGCCCCTATTCCCAGACCTCGCTACGAGCACATTGCTTAGAAATTGTGCATAAATCACTAAGAATTGCCAAAACTTGGGATGAGAGCGCGGCTGATACTGGGCAGGAATTGTACAGATGGACGGACGATAGTCTGCGAATTTGAGATGTCGATCAAGTTCAGAGGCATATAGATGGTACATTGAACGGTTGGAATATATTTCAGACTTCACTCACTGCTCCATCCGGGTTCTGAAGCGCTTGCATCTCCAAGTCTGACGCGCGGCGTCCAAATGAAGTGGCAGGATGCGCGAGGGCACGAATCAGAGTGATTGCCCGATCTCGCTGCTCCGCGGCTGCCCCTTCGGTACGAGCATCGCCATATCTAGAACTCGAAGATGATGAGAAAATAGCTGCATCAATTGGCATCGGGGTGCCCGGTCGTGTTCCAGCGATGCCTTCTACAGTTCTGCTAGAGCCGACGGGTGTCAAAGTAATGGCAGGCACAGGAGGCTTGACGCCGAGGATCTGGCGCAGCTTGAGTTCCGCTTCAGCGCACTCTTCACAAGGAGCAGCAGACTCGATCGCATCCACGAGTTTCCGCTGGCTTGAGGGATAATAGTCAAAGTCAGGATTACCCCAACGTGCCAAGGGTGAATCCAGAATGCGAGGCTTCATGTCGATCCACCACTCGGGATCGATCGTCATGGCATGAATTGCAAGCTGCACGAAGAGTTTTCTATTCCCAAGCAGCAGCTGGATGCCTCGATCATCGCCTGCCAGTTCATGTAGAAGCGCCTTCGCTCGGCCGCTTTCAAGGCCCACGCGAGACAGTAGAGCCAGTGTGACTGCGAAATGCCATCCTGTACAACAATCGACATCAGTGAAGCGGCTGCTCATGCTCAGATAGAGCCTCCAAGTCGAGGTCGTGGTGCACCTAGTCGCGGGATGCGGGTGAAACAAATTCAGCGCGGATTCCCGCTCAAACTGTTCGATCGATGGACTTTGACGCATGTAGTCGACAACGAATGTGTGAGCGTTGCCAGGGTACGACAGCTTCCATTGTCTAATGGTATCATCACGACCAAAGAGCGCAGCACGCCGTTCCAACAAATGAACGATGATCTCCTCCTGCACTCCCGACCAACGGTGAGCGACGTCTGTATTCCACTGGTCACAGACAAGGTTCCATGCAGAATTGATCTCGGCTGCGCCGCAGGATTGCACGAATTCCGGGCTCGTTGCAAACGGTAATAGTGCGGATTCGAGGTCCGTCCAGTCACTGATCTGCCTGGGAAATACGACACGATATGCCTGCCTGATAGCGTTTTGGTCACGAGCTGTCAATTTCAGTGTACCCAGTTTGGAGATTATCCAAGAGAATATCACAATCATATACTGGTGCCACGGTGTCAGCATACTTCGGCCGGTCAGGTGCTGTGGCAGCACACGCAGCACAGTCTTGCAGGAGTCGTCATCAGGAAGTCTTAGCAAAACTGTGTCGACATCCTCTGGTGCACAAAGACAAAAAATGACAAGAACCGCGGTGACTCTAGACTCGGTGATAGCTTTGATTAAGCCTGCATCCCGCCCGTTATGCTTCGAATATATGGCGAGTGCAGTTCCACCGAATAGAGTTGCCCAGTATGGATCATCTGCGGATCGAATGGCCAGCTGTAAGATTATTTCGCGTGTCAACCACTCCGGTGGGTTGAAATTTTCATCCGAGCACCGTGATATCAGCTCGTCGGCGAGGAGTGGTACATCGTGCGTCCGAATCGTTTGAAGATCTCTCAAGCGATCTGCTGCCTCGCGGTTTACCGGACTGCCGACCACTATCCATGCACGAAGAACTCGACCGATTGAAGCAGCTCGTTCCGCGGTATTGGCCTGTTCGGCCCGGGTCAGGAGTTGAAATTGTCGATTGATCGCAGACGAAATGTGTGCACAGCCAAATGAGCTGAGCTGTTCGGGGTTACGGCTTTCGAAATCAATGGCGCCAATGGCATCAATTCCAGCGACAGTGTCGGTTTCTGTCAGCTGGTTTTCTGGGCCGAGTATCCACAGAATGACTTGGTCTGTAAGCTGCTCTCTGACCGACCGTCAAACGAGACTCAAAAGTCGTCAAGATCCTGATGGAGTTACCGCGCCATAATGAGACAAACACTTTCTCGAGCCGCCGGAGGAAGACAGAATGTCCATCACGCACACAAAGGGCAATGATGTCGACGAACCACGCGAATGGCGCAAGAGAAAACGCGACAATGACGAGCAGGGTATTCCAGCAGACCACGAAAAGTTGTTGGGCGAGGTAGTGCAGCCAGGCAAAGGGGACGTCTAACTGTAACGTAAATGGCGTTCTAGTTGGGCATTCGGTCCAAATGAGCGGAGCGATGGTGGACGCTAGATAAAAGCCAGCAGTCACGGCTGACATGACGATAATCACAGTCGTTATGATCTCATCCAGAGGATGAATGAATCTCACTAGGCCGATGAAGAAGAGAAAAAGCGAGATGTGAAGCAGTACCGCCAACAATGAGATGAACGGCTCGACACCCCATTTCGATAGACCGCGCCGCAGGGCAGAGTGACGCCAGGCCCAATGTTGTGCATCCTCGGCTGACGACCTCATAAGAGACATGTACTGGACCAGCCATTGTTTGACGAGGATCGAAAGGAGAGAAACGATCAACGCAAGCATTAGGCTAGTGAACCACAACCCGTTGATCCAACGGGCGTCATTATCGGGCTGGAAAGGGGCCGTCGGCAAGTCAATACTGCTGTGCTCGGCGCCTTGGAGATGGGCGAGAATAGCCAGTAAGGCCACCGCTGTGACCTTTGAATAGTCGGGCTGAAGTCGCTTTGAGCTGATTCGAACTTCAGTCATGGCCATGGGATTAATCAAGAACGTACGACTCGATGAGCAGCGCCGTCAGAACTGCAGAGAAGAGACCCGCCTAATGGGCACATGAGCAAGACATTGCAAAACGGATACAACACGCACAAATACGAGCATGAAGTTTATGGTGTCATTCCAGCCATTCACAAGATCTTCGTCCTTCTCCGTAACACGGTCGCGATAGATCTTGAACAGACGCGCGTTCGGCCCATGTTCCTCGCCATACTTGTCTGGTGGGTATCTCCTTTCGTGTTCTGTGAACTTGCTCGGATCCGGCAGGGGATAGCGCTCTAGTCGTGTAATGTCAGCACACACCGCGCTGGGAATTGTTTGGTAGCTCACTCTCAGGTAACTCCTCCCAGGGAAGCTCGACGCGCTTCAGCTGGCTGGCAGGCAAAAGACTCGACGGTTCTTCAGGGATCGTAGCGTCTCGAATGTGGCCCAGGGTGGCAGTCAGGGATCTTGCCTCATGTTCTCCTCCCTCCATGCACTCGTCCATATTGAAGCCACCAGGCACAGTGAAAGCTATTTGGGGACGCTCGCGCACGCGACGAGAGATTAGCCAAGAGTGTCAAAGGCAAAGAGGAAAAGCTGTAAAACCGGCTCATCCTTGTGCCGAACTGGGATAAATGGAGCACGGTTCTCAGGAGTGCGCCGCGAAAACACCATTTCACGAATTTCTTTGCTCCCGCTTCATTTATTGTAGCTATTTTTGAATATAATCAGTTCAAGGTAATTTGCACGGTCCCTGCCAAATTTTCATCGCGTTTGAATGAGAAATGAAGCCTTGAGGAAAGGAAATACGCTGGTGCAAGGAGTCGGTCGAGCGCTTTTCTTGACTCCGCAGTCGCGCAGTCCATTCAGCAAGCTACAAGGTGAGTAAACTTGCACGCTGAACAAAGTATGGCACCAACTACATCGCCAAATCATTTCATTTCATAGAGGTGACAAAAAGTACAGATTATAAGTACCGTTACACTTTGCTCTGGCGAGCACTGGCTGGCGGGTCAAACGCGCTCGAGCGCCATCCCTCGCTCTTCTTCTCCGCATCACGCTTCCGCGCCACCGCATCGACAAAGCTCTCCACCGGGTCCGGGACACCTTCACCCTTAACTTTCTCCTTCGCCTGCTGACCCTGCTGCTGCAATTTGGCGGCCTGATTCTGACCGGTGCCTTGCTGGTTGCCAACGCCGACACCGCGAGCGACGGGCCCATGCTTATTGCCGTCAATGATCTGGGGAGCCGCACCAGCCGCGAACGCCGTATCGGTCGCGGGGTCGTCCTTGACGAGGCCGACACTCGTCGCTTGCAGACCTTCGAACATTCGGCCCTCGCGCGACATGCGGCCCAGCGCGCTCGTCAGCCCGCCGATGTATGCGCCGACAGTTGGCGCTCCGGTGTCGCTGAACACAAGCGCGCGCTGGTGCACGTTCCACGCAAACCCGTCGAGGGCCTCCAGCGAGAAACGTACGTACTGCTCCAGCGAGGTCTGGAGCGCGCTGACGAGACGAGTGCGGAATATGGGCTTGAAGAACGTCATCGCGATCGGGTGGTTGGTCTTGCTGAGCGCGGTCGTGACATCGTCGAGCGTGACGTTGACGTGCTCGATGCGGTGGAAGCCCTGGCGCTTGCGACGCTGCTTATCGCCCGACGCGGTGGGAAGCAGGCCTATCTGAACGTCGATGTCGATGCCCTTTTGGGGAATAGTGACGTCGAGCAGGCCCGTCAACGTACGGCCATTCGCGCTTTTGTCGCGATAGTAGAATGAGATCTGCTTGAGCTGCACATGGACGCCCGTGAAGTGAATACGAGTCTTCGTACTGATATCCTTGGTAGACTCGCCCGCGGCGGGACCAGGAGCCTCGATGTCCACGCTGGTCTGGTTCGTGATCTTGACATGGCCAGGCAGGATTTGAAGCGACTCTAGGTTCATGTTCTCAAGAACAAACTCGGTTTCCGCGTCAACGTACTCGGTGCTGCAAAAATCTCAGTCTCCATCGTCAACCGGCCGGTGAGATACATACCGAGGAAGAGGGATTTGCTTGATAAGATCAAACAGACGAGGAAGTAAAACGTCTGAGACATCGTGCCACAGCCAGGAAGCCTGGCCGAGTGCAAACTTGCTGGCAGTTGGAGCGGCGCTTGCGAGATCGCGGGCGAGCTTGAGATGGGCCTCCTTGAGGCGGTTGATTGAGCCGTCCTTGCGAATCGCCTCGTTGAACTCGCGACTCTCGCGGTCGAGACGCTCGACATCGGTGTTCCACTTGCGTCCCTCCTCGGTGTTACGGTCCTTGAGCTGCTTCCAGCGATTGTTAAGCTGCTCGCGGCGTTGGCGGTACTCGTCTGACTCGATGTAGCCTGGCTCGTCCATGCTCTTCCGGATGAACCCCTCGTAATCGTCGAGAGTTTGACGAACCTCAGGGTCGTGGCGAAGGTCGGCGCCGCAGCAGCAGCGGCGGACAGAACGTCATTCAGGCTCTTGCCACCAGCGAATCGCTCAACAACGGTGCGTAGCTTCTTGAGGGCGTCGGGAATGTTCCCGTCCTGGTCGCCAATGATCTCGGCGAGCTGGTTCTCGATGTCGTCTCCATGCTGACAGCCTGAGCACGGTCGATGGAGCGGTTCTTGTACTTATCGTAAATCGCAAACAACGTGTCGACCGCGCGGCGGTACTCCGGATCGTCTTGAGCGCGTTCCGCAATCTGATAAGATTGACCAAGTCAATTTGAAGACCGGCAGTTAAAATACCTGATGTTAACGCACGCGATAGGTAGCCTCGTCAAGATGAGAGATTGTGGCGTCGTTTACGTCTTGCGTACGGCGTTTGACGGTCTGACCAGCACCGAGAACTTGGCTGCCTCCGTCCTTGACGGTGTCCATGCGATTCTCGAACTTGGCCCGCGAGTCCTGGTCGACATCCATCTGGTCTTGCTTAGCTGGTCGTCATCGCGTTCTAGAACCTTCTGATCACGCTCTCGGAGATTGTCCTTGGCCTCGCGAGCGGTGTGTTCAACGGCCTCGGCAGCGTCGGCACCTGTGAGGCGCGCCAAGTGAGCAACTTCGCCACCCCAGTTGACGTTGCCTGTGAACGCCTCGAAAGCAACACGGAGAGCACCAACAAAGTCGGTGGCATCGCGTATAGGCTCGGACTGTGTGGCCTGATCCTTGGAAAACTGAGAGCGGTCGGCTTGGCTGAGGGCATAAATGGCATCTTGCAAAATGTCGTCGCCGTTCTTCTCATTGGCAGTCACTTGGTATGCTTCAATTATCTCGCGGAGGTCCCGGAGGAACTTTTCGCCGTGTTCGGAGAGCTTGCCACCGGATCCGGCGGCCTGTGACTCGAGTTGGAGGAGGTTTGCCTTGAGGAGCCAGTTGGCGAGCTCGTTCGACTGTTTCGTCGCGGGCATCTTGCCCGAGCTAACGGCAGCGGAGAGCCCAGTAGTAAAGTCGATAATAGTGGTCATTTTGATTGTGTCGTGAAGTTCGTGGGTGGAAGCGAACTGGAGGTAAAAGCGGAGAGGATATATACCTCAATTGGCGCATACGACGTATTGCAAACGTCACTCCTTCTCGAACACATTCCTCGCAGGTGCACCATGTCTCACATCCGCGGTGGGAATTGCGAATGTGATGACATCGCCAATGACAGGATGATGAGGACAAAGCTACAGCAGCCGTCGACAAGCAGATGATAGCAGGAATACGCAATGGGTGGCGCAGTGCACTGGGTGGCGCGCACTGGGTTTGAATGCTGGTGCCTTCTAGCTAGGCACAGAAGAGTAGATCCGTCTGTGATCTCGAGTGCTCCTCATGCGCGAGCACATGTACACCTGCTGCTGAATGCCGGCGCTGACGCGGCTGAAATGTTGGAAATGTCACATAAATGGCGCGTTTGGGCTAGACCTCGATGCAGAGCCGTTTCATGAAGGAAAAAGGCCTGGTACAGCTCCCATTTGACAGCACTTAAAGCCCTAAAGTGCACACAGCTAAATGCGGCATAGAGGATGGGCGGCGAGGAAGTGAGCTGCGGCGCAAGGACAAGGGGTAAGGCATCCGGGGACTTCCCTCGAGCATCTAACACAACCAGCACTGCCTTATATTTCGGACCGGAATATCTCAGGTCACGGGGGCATGTTACCCCTTAGAGAACAGCATGAAATATTTTAGAACAATACCTGGAATAGTGGGACTAGTGTTACTGCAATGTTTCCACCAAAGGAACATGTTTAGTACATGGCTGCCATGGAACCAACATATCTCAATGTGGTATATTGATGTAACATGAGAGCTGAATTATTGGCACTGTATTTTAGGAGGGACATGCTAGGTTCACAGGTTATTGTAGATCTGGTATGTACATAGGTTCAACACATATATTCAACTGAATTTATGTACATACCGGATGTACAATAACCTGTGAACCTAGCATGTCCCTACTAAAATACAGTGCCAATAATTCAGCTCTCATGTTACATCAATATACCACATTGAGATATGTTGGTTCCATGGCAGCCATGTACTAAACATGTTCCTTTGGTGGAAACATTGCAGTAACACTAGTCCCACTATTCCAGGTATTGTTCTAAAATATTTCATGCTGTTCTCTAAGGGGTAACATGCCCCCGTGACCTGAGATATTCCGGTCCGAAATATAAGGCAGTGCTGGTTGTGTAATCACGATGATTTCGCCCATTTGATGTTCAACTTGCGGTACAAGCTCACTGCATAAAATTCTAGAGTAATATATGCGGCTCATCATGGTGCACTGATGGAAATGTGGTACATTTACTGTACAAAGAAGTAAAGAATAAAGCTAGTAATGCCTTCGTGCCTTGACGGGTATCAAACCTTCCAGAACCCAAGACTAAGTACCGCATATGTTTGGAACACGACATCTTATCTGTGATTACATAGCGGAGCCGGTGGAGCCAGAAAAGCAGGGAGGAGAGGAGCAATGACGGGACGTGTCCCTTCAAAGCCCACTCGCATACCTGGTTCGCCGGAGCAATGACGGGGCGTGCCCTTCAAAACCCACAACCTAAGAAAGAACTAGATTACTTAGAAAAAAGGCGCTGACCCGGTCTGGACTAGCGAAGGCTATAATGTTCGCTTCAGCGGGTGAAATTGACCATCAATCGTATCTGGCTCCACCGCCGCCGCCGCCGCGAGCCCGAACAACATAGCGCCAGATTATCTTGAAACCTGCACACATAAAGGTGAAGATAGCGATAGCAAGGCCAACGATGGCGAGTGCAGCCTCTGTACGACCACTCAGCTTGAAGTCGTAGGGTGATGAAGGTGGCAAGTAGCAACCATCTACCACGCGCTGCTGTGGTCGGTCAATGGAGCATTTCACTGCCTGGGCTGTTCGGCTACTGTGATCGTCGTCGCTGGTGGCGTAGCGGCAGAAGGTCAAGTACGAGCCTTCGATGCCTTCTATTGAGCCACTCAAGCAAACGCCAACCGGGCCGCTAGTTGTATTCCATTCCCTCCAGTCGGCCCCACCGAGTACGCTGAGGTCTTGCGTGTCATAGTAGGATATAGAGAGTCCAGGCCCGTGCTTGTTGTTGACGTGGATGTCAAGTAACATGCTCAGCGACTGATCCATGCATGACGCGATGCGACCAGGGAGTGTCCTCGGGTGGAAACAGTATGTTCCAGCTGAGTTCGGGCGAACCTGATCGAGGCGGTACGCGGCCTCCCGAGTGAACGCAGCGGAGGTCGTGTCTGTGATGATGAGAAACAGAAATATAACGAGATACTGGATACGAAGATTGAGCAATGGCACGTGGAATGGATGCCAATTGACGTTGATCTGCGCCGTCGAATGATGGGGAATGCAGGCCCGCATAGCGCGCAGGTGCAAAGCAGATCGTCCAGAGTCATCGGGGTAAAGCAAAAGTGGGGTTGTGGGAGGCGACATAGGCGTGTATACTTCGTTAGTTGGCATGTGCCCAGCTCATGCCACGCGGAGGAGACAGGGGGCAATCGGAGGTCTAAAAGCCAGCCTGTTTTGTAGTCGGCCGCCCGCAGCCACATCGTGAAAACAAGAAGCAGCGCCTTGCTACGCGAATTTCGCAGCTCACAACTGACGCGGGTTAAGCGGCACTTTGCGACCGGAACTGGCGGGTTCAGCATCACCGTCACACCGTGTGCGCACAACATATCTGAACCAGATGATATAAGTGTTTAAAGAATTTCATGTTTCTTGGCAATCATCTCCAGTTGGAGACATATCCCGTATATGCGTCGCCGATTCTGCATGGACGGCGAGCGCTGACACGCGCGCGCATAAGCGTGCCAGGGGAAGGCCGAGTCGTTCCGAGTGTTCGTACACTTCGCATCCCATCGTGCCTTCTCGAACTCGGCTCCAAACGCCCGAGGCTCGAGCTGCTGCTTCGCCAATGCATCGATGTGGCGCAGAAGCTTTGCACGCAGTGGATAGCTGAGGAGGAGGAGCTTGAGCGCATCCTGCATGAGCAGCGGACTCGCTATGGCGAGGAGCAGCTCGAGGGGGAGCTCTGTCAGGGCAGGCCCGGGCGGGCTTGCGGCGGCCGCTCCTGCATTGCGAGTGTACAGTGGTTGGTAGTCTTGGTATGCCTCCGCGATAGGGAATCTACAGGTCATCAGTCAGCCGCAATACGAACGATCGTCTTTAGGTGGACCTACACATCGGGTCTCTTGAAGACGTAGATCTTGCCTGTGCCTAACCAATAGTCGTGCACGTCTTCTGGGTCAACCATATCCTTGCGCAAGACTTCGGCGAGCTTGGGCGACAGCTCTTCATCTAAACCAGATTCATAGTTGTGCAACGGCGAGACGAACTGCTCCTTCGAGTTTGTGATGGCGCCATAATCGACCCTATTGATTTCTCTTGTATACTCGATCCCATTCTGTGCGCGGAGAACCGCCCAGAAGTTGCCGATTGGGTTCATGAGCGAAGGCGTAATACACGGTTGCGTTGATGGTGGAGTATCCTTTGTCGTCATCGTTGGCGTAACCGAGGCCGCCCAGCTCGTGAAACCCGCCGGGACCAAGGCCATTGACGAGCCGAATGGTCATCGCCTCAATGGCCTCGAGGCGGGCAGCCTCGCGTGGTTCTGCTGGCAGTGCTCCGTGATAGATCTCCATGGCGTTGATAATGGGAACTCATGCGACCGCTGCCGCAGATCTGCAATGCTGCGCGAACGCATCATCTTCATCGTTCAACAAGAAGTGTTTCGTTTTTCCCTCGGGGAACTCATGCGACTGGAATGGGCTGTGCAGGCTCGCAGAGACCTGAGCGTTGCTGCCGCAGATCTGCAATGCTGGGTATGAGTCTGGATCCAAAATACAGAGTCAGGGAATAGACGTACGAAGCAATAACTGTCGAAACCGCCCATTATCTACCAGCTCTGGGAGGTGCGCGAGATTGCCTTTGTAGGGTGTGGTGCAGGAAGTCAAGCGATGGCCTGGTCATGAGGACAGACGGAGAAAGAAGGCAACAGGGTCCGACTCCGTCCGTCACGGTTCCCTTCCGTACCTACCCCTGACCGTTACTTACGAGAAGAACTCCTATCAAGCAAAAACGAAGGAGCCTTTTGACGAGAGTGGCAAGGACTATGGACAATAATACTATTACAATACTACAGACTAGTTCAAGCTCCCAAAATATCCTGCAAAGGTCGCGCGACACATACATTACGAGCGAACTGATTGTATAGAGTACAAGAGCTCAATCGAGATGACGGCTGCGCTGGCTGGATGCATTGCGTCTCTTCATCCACCTTAACACCGCGCACGCCGGGGTGAGGACGGCCAAAGCTAGACCGACGATCGCAAAGGCAGCCTCTGTGGGACCATTCAGCTTAAATTCGTATATGCCACGTGGAGGTGCGTAGCAGCCGTCCACGACACGCTGCTGTGGACGGTCGATGGCGCATCTTAATGCCTGGGCTGGTGGGCTGCTGTGGTCGTCGTCGCCAGCAGCGAAGCGACAAATGGTCAAGTACGAGCCGTCAATACCCTCTATTGCCCCACTGAGGCACACTCCAACTTGTCCCCTGGTGGTGTTCCACCCCTTCCAATGTGCTCCACCGAGCACGGTGAAGTCGAACGTATCGTAGTACAAGATCGAAAGACCAGATCCACGCGCGTTGTTGACGTGTATATCGAGCAGTGCGCTGAGGGCATGATCGAAGCACGAAGTGAGACGCCCCGGGAGTGTTCTAGGATAAAAGCAGTATGTGCCAGTGGGGTTTGGGCGAATCTGGTCCAGGTGGTATAAGGCGTCCCGTGTAAATGCGGCGGAGGCGGTACTGATGACGAAACCTAGACCTATCAACAAAGCGTAAAAGAGTGAGATTGAAGCGGGTTTGGAAGAGACGATGACGCGTCCACGCAGTGTCGGAGTCGTCCAAGTTGAAAAGGTACAGTGAACGGCGAGCAACTGTAGACCCCATCGCACGAGATGGGAATGTCCGTCGTCCTGCTTGTGGTATAAATTGGGTTCGGCTACTAAGTGGAGTGATACGCCCGTGCTGAGGATCAAGTCCAGCGGGAAATGTTTGGTGTTCGCGGGGCGCGGGTCATGTTCAACGGGGACGGACCGCATATGCCCGAGAATCGGCCCTATGCTAACACAGGTTTCCCGTATCCATTTCTTGAAGCGAGTTACCTGGCAGCCGATTGTCGCGAGATCTACGTCTCTAGACGAGGCCAACTCAAAGACAGGCTGCAGCCACGTTAGCCCCCATCCAGCCACGGAACGTCGTCACAATCGTGACATACGGCACACATACCGCATTTGGCAAATTCATGATTTGGCGAGTCGACCTTGTCGAGCGTGTGGTGGTGGTGAGCTGCCACTTGAGCTCAATAACACGCAGTTTGAGCCAGTACAAACCGAGCTTGATGACATTGTCATCAAAATATGTTGCAGCTCGGCGGGGAGTGTGTCCAAGTCCTCCGGGCTTTGCCCTACGATGCAGGGAATGTCGTCCAGAGTCACGTGCATGCAACATGAATGTGTTCGTCGAAGGGGCCATGTGCGGCGCGGATACTTGGTTTGCTGCCATGATCCCAACTCGTGCACGATCAAGGTCGTTCGACGCTGACGGTTTCCTGGGACCGCGGGGCGTCGGAGAAAGGAAAGTGTGAATGGCGCATACATTTAGTAACCGCAGCGGCGTTTTATGCAAACAAAGGTCAAGCCCGACCATCGCGTAGTTCGGCGATCGTGCAATTTGTATTGCAAGTCTCCAGATTCATCGCGCTACTTTGTTCATTCTACATCACGAGTAAAGACTATTCCGACACGCTCGCTGGGTACAAGTTATTTCCGCAAGGAGGCGGGGGGGGGGCAGCTGTTGCTTGGCACTTCCCTGCAGCTCCCGAACCTGTGCACTCGAACCCCCCCCCCCCACACGGTAATTCACGCTGGGGAAAAATTCATTTTTTAAAATAAACGACAAAATGAAAATATGTGTATTCCCCACCTTATTCGCCTAATTGCGCACAGCGAGCGCGTCGATAATGGGATTATTTTGCTCGTCGTACGGCCCGATGGAGACGAGATCTTGCGCAAACGTGTAGTCTTCGTCGTCTAGAAAGAATGGTTTCTTTTTTTCCTCGGGTACGGTGTCGAACATGTCTTGCAGACGCCCAGAAACATTGGCATTGCCGCCACAGATCTGAGCCCATGATGTAAGCAGTTGACACTGGGATATATCGTATACACTCACGAAGCAATAGCTATCAAATCCCATTTGACGGACGGTTATGGAAGGTGAGGAGGACAAGTGTCCGTCAAGGGTAGGCGATGCATAAACCACATTTCGGTGAGCGGGCGAGTGTCCTCGTACCGGCGCACGCCGTCACCTTGGACCGACTGGGACGCGATGTTTGGACGGTGTTTTGACGTGTGTTAAACAACCTTTCGACCGCGTCTGCGTCTGGAGCGACGCGCGGCCTCTTTCTCGCGTCCTGCGCGTCGGAGACGCGACGGCTGCGTCGCCGCCCATCACCTACGCCGTCGGCACGTACCGACCTCCTGTTCAATCGCCGGTACTGCGCTAACCAAAACGTCCGCGAAGCCCTCTGTAGCACCCTCGGCAGCACCAGGAGCAGCGTTGACGTCGGGCACAATGAATTGGACGAGGAGGGCTTTGGTTGCGGAGCCTGCGGCCGCGGCGCCTCCCGAGGATGGAGGAGCAGAAGTGGGAGATGCGGTTCCTGGGGTTGTGGTGCTGCTCGCCACCGAGGTGGTACCGGTCGAGGAAGTGGTCCCATCGACGCTAGTAGAAGTCTCGATCGCAGAGCCGCTGCTGCTCAAGGTAGTCGTTGCTGACGAGCTTCCCCGCGTCTTCGTCGAGGTCCTAGCAGAGGTCTTCGTCGATGAGCCAGCTGAAGTATTGGTGGAGGTTCCGGCAGAAGTTCTCGTGGAGGCGCCCGCAGACGTCTTTGAAGAGGAGCTGGCAATTGATTTCGATGACGAGGCTCCCGTGGACGTGTTGGCAGTTGGCTTCGTTGGAATGGAGGACGGTACTTTGGACGGCGGAACTTTGCTGCTGGAGCTGGAGACAGTAGGCTTGGTTGGGATGGCAGTCACGGGCTTGGATGACGTTGAGGGAATTGTCACGGGGGGCGTTGGAATGACACCTCCGAAGACAGTCGTGCCATCCACCTGGGGCTTCGTGAAAGGGGGAATCACGACGTTGGGTACATCTGCGAGGATGCGGCGCTCCGGGATGGCCAAAGCAGCGGCGTATCTGTGACGTTAAAGCCTTAGTGCACCGTCCATATAATCGAATGAGGACGCACGCAGCGAGCGAAGCAGAAATGATGAAAGCCTTTGCAGCAGCCATAATGACAAAGATCAAAAAGTGGTGAACGAAGGTTTGTGAGGGTTGAGTACAGTGAATATAGTGAACAAAAAAGTGCGCGAAGAACAGCAACCAGGCTGCAAGAATATGAAGCGCGAAAGCACAGACGAAAGAACAAAAACCGCGCGAGCTGCGAAGAGCGGGGGTGTCACTGACACTAAGGGTCTGCATTGCTCCCTGCTGATGAGATATTTATACTCTGGCTGCGCACACGAGTACCGCCCGACAAAACGGTACATCTGCAGCGATCGCGGCGATGGGGCGATGCTCGTTGGTGCGTTTGCCTGATGGACGCGTGAGCATTAAGAGCCCAACCAGGACATTTCAGTGTTCAGGAGCTGAATCGCTGTGCATGTCGGTGCTTGTGACCGTGGCGACGGGAGACCCCTGGGATCGCCGCTGACTAAGGTGTTCGATGATACAGAAATGATCATCTAATGCTTGATTGGCAGTGAGATATGCGAGAAGGAAAAGAAGCAGAGCTACGTCACAGACGTTAATTAAGTCGCGCTGTGCCGCCGGTCATCTTGGTCTACTCCTAATGCTAAGTCAGCACGAGTCTGCAAGCAAAGTTCAAGAACGAGGGAGAGGATATGTGATCTAAGCATATGCTGGCCGCTCGGTCTGTGTGAGTCCTATATGGACGACTATGTGTGCTTCAGGTGTGGCCTTGGCCAAGTTTGCGGGGTCGCGCTCGCAAGCGGGTGTTGTCTTAACTAAATGGCATGGCCTCAGGATGAAGCGAAGCGAAGATTGTCGCGCTTGATTATTTGCGCGTTTGTTCGCGAGAAATATGGCAGTTGAAGAGACTCGCGTTTGAGCGCCGTAGCTGCACGGCGAAGGGACTCCAGGTCGCCGGTCGACTATACCAAGAAACTGAAACGGTACGGCGTGCACCTTGGACCGACTGGGACGCGATGTTTGGACGGTGTTTTGACGTGTGTTAAACAACCTTTCGACCGCGTCTGCGTCTGGAGCGACGCGCGGCCTCTTTCTCGCGTCCTGCGCGTCGGAGACGCGACGGCTGCGTCGCCGCCCATCACCTACGCCGTCGGCACATCCCGGACAGCGTCGGGACCGGCGCCTACGGGACGCGCATGACGCGCTGACCGTCGTGCGCTGAATCCTCGCGCGCCACCGGCGCCTGTCGCCGACCCCGTCTCTGGACTCACCCGATGGCCGCGCGACACCGCGCCTGGCCCCAGCACCTCCGCATCACCATTCGACGCGCCGTGCATGTTTTCGCGTCAACCGCGTCAACCGCGTCCCGTCCATATATCAAACCCTTTATGTATGCATCATCGGTAGTTCCCAGCACCCTCACCCATTGAATACTATTGAACTTTGTTCATACCCTCTGTAGCGTGCGCTGGATGTCGGGGACGCGGTGGACGCAGTTGACGCTTGTCACTGCGTCGACCATTCGCGCCACAGAAGCGCCACTTGGAACTCGGATTTTTATTCTCAGTAGGTGCGCACTCTTCCTCCTAGCCCATTCGTGCCTTTAATTCTTGTTCATGTTCTCTGTAGCGTGCACTGGACGTCTTCGACGCGGCAGACGCGACAGACGCCAACCACTGCGTCGACCATCGGCGCCACAGAATTGTCACTTGGAACTCGGGATTTCATTGTCGGTAGGTACCTACACTTTCTCTCAGACTATCAGCGGATATTTATCGTGCTCATATCCTCTATAGCATGCACTAGATCTCGGCGACGCGGCAGATGCGGCAGACGCCAACAATCTCCGCGTCGACTATTCGCGCCACAGAACCAGCACTTAGAACTCGGGTTTTTATTCTCGGCAGGTGCGCACACCGTCTCGCAGCCCGTCTATGCAATCTAATCTTGTTCATTCTCTTTGTAGCATGCACTAGATCTCGGCGACGCGGCAGACGCGGCAGACGCCAATCTCCGCGTCGACTATTCGCGCCACAGCAGCGCCACTTGGAAAATCGGGTTTTCATCTTCGACAGGTGCGCACTCTTTTTCCCAGCCCATTCGTGCCTTTAATTCTTGTTCATGTTCTCTGTAGCGTGCACTGGACCTCTGCGACGCGACAGACGCGACAGACACCAACTTCCGCGTCGACCGTTGGCGCCACAGTAGCGGGACTTGGAACTCGGGTTTTTATTCTTGGTAGGTACCTACACTTTCTCTCAGACTATCAGCGGATATTTATCGTGCTCATATCCTCTATAGCATGCACTAGATCTCGGCGACGCGGCAGACGCGGCAGACGCCAACCACTGCGTCGACCATCGGCGCCACAGAATTGTCACTTGGAACTCGGGATTTCATTGTCGGTAGGTACCTACACTTTCTCTCAGACTATCAGCGGATATTTATCGTGCTCATATCCTCTATAGCATGCACTAGATCTCGGCGACGCGGCAGACGCGGCAGACGCCAACAATCTCCGCGTCGACTATTCGCGCCACAGAACCAGCACTTAGAACTCGGGTTTTTATTCTCGGCAGGTGCGCGCACCGTCTCGCAGCCCGTCTGTGCATCCCAATCGCGTTCTAATCCTTTTCTGCGTGCGCTGGAACTCGGCGACGCGATAGACGCTTGCCACTTGCGTCGACCGTTTGGCGCTACATAATCGCCACTTGAAACTTGGGTTTCCATCGTCGGTAAGTACCTGTGTTTTCTCTCGGACAATCAGTGTGTTCCTATCGCGTTTATATTCTTTGTAGCGTGCGCTGGATTTCGGCGACGCGGTAGACGCAGCAGACGCTTGCCACTTGCGTCAACCGTTGGTCGCGGCAGTACCGTCACTTGGAACTCGTCTTTTTATTGTCTGCAGGTGTGCACACCTTCTTTCAGCACATCTGTGCCATGTAATTGCGTTTTAATTCTCTTTCGCGTGCGCTGGAACTCGCGACGCGGCGGACCGCGACAGATGCGTCGACCGTTTGCGCCTCAGTAGCGGGACTTAGAAAACAATAGAGAAACATATTCTATACAAAAAAAGAGTGTTTTTGAGAGGATGCCATGGCGCGCGAAATCCACCTCATCGGGGTGAAACGGGGAGCGCCAACTTCGCGCGTGCACAGACGCGCACGGACCATGGCAGCTCAGAGCGCTGGTAATGCAATATATATATAACGCGAGGCAAAAATGTGGGCTTGCCTATGAGGAGCGGTACGAGGAGGGGACGAACGAACGGCATTTTGGAAGTAGGAGATCAGACCTCGTCTGCGCGGGTTCGGTCCGTGCCTCCAAACAGTCACAGATCAGGGACCTCGTCTGCGCGGGTTCGTTCCGTGCCTCCAAACACTCACTCACCTTGGGGGTACGTCTGCTTGTGCGCGTTTGCCCGCAACATACCATACATAACCACAACCAACTACACCCCCCTATCAACGATTCCGTTCCGGCTCCAGTCATCAAGACTGTACACACCCCACTCAGCCCACTCTCCCGAAAGGTTGTTGAAGTAGGTACAGCACTCAACGCGCTGAAACCCACAGCAGACAACACACGCGATTCACATCCCCCGGCGCCTTTCGCGTTGTCGTCGTCGCCTCCCCTCCGTCGCCATCTCTCTTTCGTGCCCGCGTTCACCATCACTTCCCCTCCCTTTCGCGCTCGCGCTCGCCGTCGTCTCCCTCCCTTTCGCGCTCGCGCTCGCCGTCGCCTCCCCTCCGTCGCCATCTCTTTTTGCACTCGCGTTTGCCATCGCCTTCCCTCCATCGCAGTCTCTCTTTCGCGCTCTCTCTCTCTTTCGCGCTCTCCCTTTTGTGCTCGTACTCGCCGTCGCTGTTTGCGACCGCCACCGTCTCCTTTTCGCGTGAGTACTCTTGATAGCGCTAACGTGGTCACGGCTTGCCAGGACGTGGCACTGTGCCGCGTCCTCGCCCCCCCCCTTTTTTTTCCCCGCAATCCTACATGCTTTCCGCTTTTTTCTCTCTCTTTGGTCGTCTCGTCTCGTCTCGTCTCGTCTCGTCTCGCCGTGTCCTGTCCTGTTTTGGCCTCAATTGTATCATACATACATAAATAAATAAAATAGGTTCATTCTAATCTAGCCATGCAATGAAAATCACCGTGAATTTCCCGAGGCGGGAGTCACGGCGCCATAAATTTTTGGACATCTTGAAAACGCGACGAAGGGGCTACCTGGTAGCGCAGAAACAGTCTCTACTTTGTTAGCTCCAACTCGACCGGCTTTTCAGTCTACAAAATAATCTCTCGTGTACTATCATACATATATCACCCATGTAATAAAATCACCCCGAGGGCGGGAGTCACCGGTGGCTGGTCCGCGCCTGAGCAATGCCCTGTCTTGGCGGTCTGCGAACGGCCCATAGCAAATAACACGGTTTGAGCATGCACCCAGTCATTTATTTAGCCTGTTTTGCTGACAGGCTTACCTATATCATGTAATAAATTTAGCGGGTTCAATTATGTGCTTACTTCCGATCGGCCAACTCCGATAAGATGCAGTGTATGTTGATTATTTCCCCTGCTTAATCAGAATGCATCTATATCTGCTTGTAACAGGTCTCCAAGGTGAACAGTCTCTAGCTGATAGAACAATGTAGATAAGGGAAGTCGGCAAAATAGATCTGTAACTTTGAGAAAGATGTGGGTGATCAGAAGCCGTGGGATTCGGATGTTACTTGTGTCATTTGATATGTATGAACATCTACAAGAGCTTTCCTAGCTGACACCGTATTGCAGAAGCGTCATTTTGGCTATACCATTTGCAGTGAGCACCGGATCTCGGCGACGCGGCAGACGCGGCAGACGCCTACCGGTGCGTCGACCGTTGGCGCCACAGTAGCGGGACTTGGAACTCAGTTAAACATTGTCTGTAGGTACTTACATTATTCCTTGACCAATCTGTGCGTTTTAATTGCGTTCTAATCCTCTTCTGCGTGCGCTGGAACTCGGCGACGCGTCAGATGCGACAGACGCCAACCGCTGCGTCGACCGTTGACGCCACAAGAACGGGACGTGAAACTCGTAAATTCGTCGTCGGTAGGTACTTGTGTATTGTTTCAGTTCATAGGTGCGTCTCAATTGCGTTTATACACTCTTTAGCGAGCGGTGGATCGCCACGATGCGGTAGACGCAGCAGACGCTTGCCACTTGCGTCGACCGTTGGCGCCACAGAACCGGGGCTTTAACCACGCGGATACGCTTCGGTGAGTCCTTACACAGGCAGCGTTGGTATTCATCAGCGTTTAGCAGGAATACGACTAAGGATACACGTAACGAATGTAAAAATGGTTATAAGCAGCGAGCGAAATCAAGGAGATCTGTGCCAGATAGACGAGACGGTAGTGATCGCAAGAAAGTTCAATAAGGGGGGCATCATATGTGGTGAGGGCAAGATTCGGGGAGGGGCAGGCCGGACAAGAAAGCAAGACGCCAACTCTTCAAGATGGAAGTCCGTGATTGTGGCTTCATGACAAGGACGAGAACACAAGATGTGATGAGAGCATAGTCATGGAAGGGGTGGGCTCGACAAGAAAGCAAGAAACGCACAAAATGATCAAGAAATGACGCCGTAATAGCGGGTTTGTGGCGACGATGAAGAGGCTATCCCAGAGCATCGAGAACAGCCTTGATCTTGTCGGTCATCATCGCATTTGCAGGCCATCCATCCTTGATGAACTTGAGCGTGATATAGTGCGCTGCTCTGAGATTGTCGAATGGCTCGTTCCGTTTCAAGAGCTTTGTTGCTGCCTGAAATGCACTCAAAGTCGGTTTGCCCGTGCTGAGTCTCTCGGGAATTGGATAACCAATACCGTTCGTACGTTCACCTGGAATGTGCAAATAGATCATAGGCTCGTAACCAGCCGCTTGGAGAACTGGCTGTCCAGTGGCAGCCGCAGCCGGTAGGTGCGTAGCTGCGGCTGTTTGTGTTAGCTTGAGTGCAGTTGTCGTAGAAGTGTCGGTGACGGCAGCTCGCGCGACCTCAGTATTGCCTAGTTGGACGTAACAACGGCTTCATGCGCCGTCTTGGCTGAGTTCGTGGTATGCTGATGCGGCCGGACTGGAGTACGAGCTAGGCGCGACGGCTGTTGCCTATGCGGCGTTGCTGCAACTAGAGGTTTGGTGAGACGTCGGCGTTTTGGCGAGCGATCGTCCTCTACAGCCGCTGCTGCCGAGCCTTGGTGGGCGCGCTTTGAGCTTCGCGTGCGTGCGATGGGAGCCAAAGGCGAATGCTCGTCGATTTCTATGTCGGCATGTGGCGTTGGTGCCCTGACTTGCTTCGCCTGGTGACTCGAGGAAGCATGCACGAAAGGACCACTGCTCTCCTTGGAAGCCTTACGCTTAGAGAGAGTGGTCACAATCGCCGTCGTGCTGCTCGGTGCCATAGATATGGCAGGATTAGGTTGTAGAAAACATCAAACGCCTGTTGAGCCGGTTGTGCTTGTCGGATCTGAGGCGCAGTGAAGCTAAATGTCTCCTGTTGCAGCTGCGAGGCGGAGTGTTGCGGCTGTACGGTCAAGCCAAACGCCTGCTGCTCGAATCGCGGTGCCTCGAAGCCAAATGTCTGATGTGGCTGGGTGACGGCGAGCGGGTTAGATGTGGCCAAAAGGCTGTTCAAGTGCGTGACGGGTGTGTGAGGGTTGGGTCCTGTGGCGCCAACCTGAGATATCATAGGAGTGGCCCTCCCTGCCTTCGTCGAGGATTCCGCCACATGTTCAGTGGTAACTGCATCTGCGGTAGATCGCTGCTGAGCGAGCGCGGTGATTGGAGGTGGTTCAGGTCGTAAAACACCACTCTTGACTGGCTCGTCGTCGACTGCAGAAGCATAAGCAGGCTACAACAGCTTCCTTCGAGACAAAAAACTTGCCATTAACGTCGCTATCTTCATCAGTGTCCACTTCTTCGTAGTGACTGTGTACCACCTCTACTTGCGGAGCCTGGCGTATCTTCTTCGGGTCATAGTCGGAATCGTCATCGCCATCTAAGCAATCGTGAGTAAGAAGAAATATAAGACTCTTTGCTCACCTCCTGCATCAACGATACCGGCAACTGCAATGGTCTACTATCAGCATTGCACCTGTAAAATAAAGAAAACACACCAGTTTCCTGATCCCGTCGAGTAGTAGAAGACTTGGAGCGAGTCTTCCGTGGCGAAACAGAAGAAACATGACCTTCATCCCTCTCATCCTCGTCATCTCCATCATCTGAGCCTGAGCTGGACTCTGAGTTATGCGAGGGTTTTGTTGTCTTTCGGCGAGGCTTGGACCAGAGCGCGAACGCGCCTTGCGCGGCTTGCTGGCCGGATTCTCGTCGAAGACGAAATCAGATGTGCGACGCGGGAAGTCCATGCGAGACTGCATCATCGCTTCTGAAATGCCAATAGTGTCGCCATTGTCAAGACTTGCCCTGTAGGTGCCATGGAATAGATTATACTCCGGTGTACCTTTCAGATGGTCCGGGAACAGAACTTGGGTGCTCAGCATGGCAATGGTGGGAGAGTCGTGACGACCCGGGAGACGGACAAGTTGGTCATCAGGGATCTTGATCGGATCAACAAGCTTCGGCATGTCGGTCTTCATCCAGTGGGTGTACACGTAAGCTTTGCCATGGTCAGATAGGCGTTGAAGTTGTGACTTTTTGCGAGATTTGCTGCCGGGCGGATTTCGCTCATCGTCGCCTGGAAGCGGATATGGAGGTGGCACGGCCCATAAGAGTGTTCGATGCGTGCGTTTGATGTACTTGATCATTTTGTGGTACTGCCATCCACTTCGCACGGATACTGATGGCCCGGACAACTTGTACTCTGCACGACACATTAGGTCCTAACAGGTCGAAGATAGCGCGAGTGCTCACCGTCTAGCATCGCATTGAACTTCTTTGCCATGTCTGTCGTGACGACCTCGGACTTTGCAACGATCAAGTCTGTGTCGATCGTCGTGTGCCAATGCGCCGTCGGTATCCGAAGCTTGAGTATGCCCCATTCGGGCCGCGCGGCATCCAACGTCTGGTAAGGAATCTTGATCATTTTGAAGTTCTCGTCGTCTGTAACAAGGGCAGACGGTGGATCAGGCTCGCTTGTCGGGCGATTTGTAGCATTGGAGAGGCATTTCGGATTTATTACGTCGCGCTGAGCTCGTCCTGCTGTTTCTAAACCTCCAGGAGCGAAGCTCTTGACGTTCAATGGCTGGAGCAGACTGGAGATGTCTGAATCAGGCATACCCTTGATCCCCACTGCATGTCGAGCGACGGCCAGGCGATCCGGCGGTTCGGATGCTGCATACTTGCGCTGAGGAGGCTTGCGACCTTCTTCGATGCATCGAATGTCAGAGAGCACGTTGCACTGCACAGATCTAAGGAAACACGTGAGTAATGTAGCGACGCAAGATTTGTGCGAAAGTCCTCACGCGCAATGTTTTGCAAACGAAGTCGCCATGAAGTCGTGATTCCAGGCGAGCTTGTGCTCCGCCCAATCTTGGGCATTGGACGTCGCAACACCTCCGGGGCAATCTCATACCAAGGATTGGTGCCGGCCAGGATGAAGAATCCATCGAAGTGGAACTTGGCGGCGAGTGTAGAGAACTGAGGTTGGTGATCAATGCCAGAGGTTCAGCAATCGCGAGAGAAAATGCTCACAAGCCGTCGAAGGTAAAGGAAATGACGTCGAAACTCGTGGGTAGACTCCTCAACGCCATGTTTGCCCAACGGGTGGTCTATTGCATTCCGAAGCAGTATCTCGTTGCGTTGGTCTTCATCGGGGTACTCCTTGACGAACTTATCGAACTTTTCCGCAGTGGCTTTGAGCGTAGAGTGACCACCGGGGCCAATAAGATCGTCCAAAGCACGACGCAAAGGATAATCTGAATAGGTGGGTGTAAGTAAAGTCCGCGTAATACGGCCAGTGCATACCTGCATCGTTTCGGAGGAAGTTCTTGAAGAGTTCCTTCTCGCCAGACGCGGCAAGTCGAGACTGATAGCCTAGTAAGAGCAGGAAGCCTTCCCAGGGCATCCCTGTTCCCGCAGTGAACAATGAGAGCATCTTCTTGAAGAGAGATATCGTCTGTCGAGTCAACTTGACCTTGAGCTTGCTTGGCCGTCCCTTGTTACCAAAAGCGGTCTGCATAGTGAGGTCGTAGTTGAACCAGTCTAGCCACCCCCTGAATTCCTGCTCGAGTCTGGGCTTGGAGCTGTGGAAGTTGGCCTGAGGTGCTGTAGAAGGGCCGGCTTGGGATTTCAACGGAGTGGTGTCGTCTTCATCGCCAGAGTCAGCGTATTGACCGTAGAACTTCTCGTAGTCATCAGACTCCCAGCCAGCGCGCGCATGCACAGGTAAGTCCTGGTCGCTCCCGGTGTCGTTCTCAGAACCATCGGCAGTTGCATCGATGCGAGCTTTGGCGTTGCGTCGCTGTTGCTGAGTCTCTTGGGCAAGATTGTCGGTAGTGTTAACAACGCAGTTCTCGTCGTCAACGGCAACACCGGGCTGACCCAGGGACGCTGATAACGAGTAATGATGTGAGTCCCTTTAAATTTTGAGTCTCGCTACAGTGCTCACCTTCATAAGCACGGACATCGTCTATGTTAGGCCATGACCGGCCAAACGATGGTGGGCCAGCGTCGTGCACCGGCTCCCCGTCCGAGTCTTCCTCGCTGGAGTAGCCGATTTGCCGAGACATTCGGATCACTTCATCGATGCTCAGGCCAGCGCGACATCGACTCGCATGATGGTTTTCCCACAAGATTGTCCGCACCCATTTCTTGCATGCACGACAACGAACGCGCACGCGTTGAGCATGATCCTCAGCACGGTTGTCCTCTGATGCTAGTTTTTCAGCGTGTTTGAGTGTGTCTTGATAGCAGAATAAGCTGTGTAAGGGGAGCTCTCGTGTCGGCATCGCTTGGCGGCAGTCTTGGCAAGTCAGCAAGTCTTGATACGCCGCGTATGCTCGTGGACCCATGAGATTTTGCACCTCGATGGTGAAGCGGCGCTCCGAAATGGAAACTTCGGGCTCTGTTGAGAGCTCAGACCGTTCTTCGTCGATAGTTTCCAAGCCTCGCCTGACGCCATCGCCGTTCGAAAGATCCGTTTTGATATCGCTACGCTGCGAAGACATCGAAC
The DNA here is from genome assembly GCA_020744175.1 of Auriculariales sp. MPI-PUGE-AT-0066. Classification (NCBI taxonomy): domain Eukaryota; kingdom Fungi; phylum Basidiomycota; class Agaricomycetes; order Auriculariales; species Auriculariales sp. MPI-PUGE-AT-0066. The sequence continues at coordinate 55,342 of JAGTJP010000127.1, forward strand.
GAGCTCGTTTCGCGAGTGGAAACTGGTCATCGTCAGCTGTGGCGCTTGCTGCTACTGGTTCTTTGACAACCTGTGGTGTAGTCCATTTTGCCATTGGCGAATCTAGGGAGTGGTCAACCGGAATGGACTACGGCGGTGTGAGTATAAGACAATGCATTCAAGACATCACTCACTGAAGACCTGTCAATCGGGCTAGACCAATTATCCATCACTGAGTCCAAGGAATGGTCGAGAGGGATCGAGTTCTGCGGTATTGTGAGGTCATGCGGTGAGAATGTCGGGGGATAGGTTACCTGAGACGACTGTGGATCATGAACCTGAGGCCTCTGACGAGGAGTCTCAAAAGCGTCAGCGGCGTGGTCGGCCAGCGTGGGGTCCTGCAGCAGCTCAGACCAGAGGCAGGTCGCGACGCTCCTCATGAGTCCGCGTACCTGGAAAGGCAGTTGTGATGCCAGAAGGTCCTGTTGACGAGCGGTCGCTGCGTCAAGACCTGGAGGTTCAGCGTCCTGTTTGTATGAATGTGAGTTAGCAGATAATTACATTATCCAAAACTCACATACCTGGTCACCCATTGAGTTTGCCAGTTGCATCGCCAAATCTAGGACGGGGTTATGGTAACAACCACAGGACGCTACAGGTCGCGTCTGAGGCGTCGTGTGCTTTGTTTGCTTATGTGTTGCCACAGGATGCTACATTTCGCGTCATAGTCGTGTTGCATTTCAGTTTGCCCGTTCCTGTCGGCTGATCGTGCGATGACTTGATTGCTCGGCGCATTTTGTTGAGCCTGACAGCAAAGCTAACTGTTTGGGCCAGACATTCAATTGAAATTGTTATTGAAACCAAGAAATAGAAAACAAGGGTTCACGGAGGCGAGAAGCGGCGCGCATTCTCCGGTTCGGGTCTGTCAAAAACCCTGACAGAAGGGGATGCGGAGCCGAGGCGGGCGTATTCGCACAATCCTTCGTACGCAAACTCAACTTCCTCGATCCATTCCACAAGATCGGGAAGGGCGTCCTGAGTCGGATAGTCTGCCGAAATGGATAAGATAATCAGGCCAGCTCTTTCACAAGCGGTCAGTACGTGGCCAATTGCCACCATGACCAACTCCGCACGCCTTTCGGATCCTTGAACATTGTCCTTGATGTGTTGCGATAGTCTGAAGTGCTGCTCCCAAGTTGGTGGATCCGGAAGGAGGTGGCCCAGGAGGTCTGTACGAAGAGCTTCCACGCGACTGGTGCAAGTGATAACCTTGGACGACAGCGAGCGTTGGAGCTTTTAATCGAGTTAGTCCTAGTATAAATGAGCTTGAGACGTTACATACCACCATAGTAGCAGGCAGGCAATCTTCCCAGGTCTTGGCTTGGATTGCGCTTGGGAAGTGCTGTTGTTGGCTGCCCTCGTCGTCGCCGCCTTCCGAGCCTGCACCTCCGAAAGAAATCACGGTCGGGTTGATTGGTTCGGGTGAGCTTGGTGGGAGTGGCGAGCGCCGGGCTGGGTGCGTTACACGGCTGGGTCTTGAGGCCAACGAAGAGTCGGGCGAGCTTGGTGGAAGTGGTGATTGGAGTGTTGGCTGCAAACAGCGCACAGGGGTCGACCAAATCGCCGTGTTCATTGTCCTGAATAGATAGCATGTTAATTCATTGTATCCTTGAGAAAGAAAGGCTATGTACTCGATGTCGACAGTACAATCAAGGGTGTCGGTGTCACAAACTTTCTTGCTCTGGCGCCGGCCTTGGTCCCAAACGCGTATTGTCTTCTTGCGCCTTGAGCAAGTCAGCACCAGTATCCAAATGAGACGATGATCACGAACCTTGCGTACCAACGCTGCTTCGAGTTCTTCAAAGCCTGTGTCCGTTCACCGTCTGTAGAATACTTCAGCGCACGCTTCGCAGGCGCGTAAGCTAAAACGTTCAGCCATGAGCCCAATACAGGTATGAGCTATGCTTACTTACTCGCTGGGGATGCAACACGGCGCAGTGACTTGCGAGGCGGGGCTGTACCAATTGCCATCATCTCGTGCGCCGTGAGGACAAGAGGCAATCTGCTTGAATTAAGAAACTGCGCAGCAGAAGAGAGAGCGAGAAGGACCAGGGGCAACGAGATAGGTTAGCCATGAAGCGACAGGAGCGCAGAGCAAGCTGCGATCCGCGGTGGTTAGGGTCCGCACAGCAAGCCAGGCAGGTCCAGCTCAAGAGAGAGCTCGGCTCTGGGGTAAGAAACTTGGGTTGTATTAGAGTGTTTTCTACAAGAAGATGTTAGAGTATTATCAATGGATCCGGAGGGAGCGTCGCGAATTTGAGTGAAGGTTTGCTGACAAGAATACACACTGCCGACACAGATCGCTCACTTCTGAGTGAATCGTCATGATTTGAGCAACTTCCCAGCTATGAATCGACTTTAATATATGGCAGCTCTGACTCTGCAGTAGCTACCATAAGTCTATCTTGCACGGCTAAGCAGTTGACGTCGTAGGAGCGATGACTGCACGAACACCAACCGACATAGATTGTGCACTTCCGAGTGGACGGTTGAAATTCGAGACACGTCACAAACGAAATTTGACTGATTCCTGTGGCAGCTTCTTTACTTCTGAGCGTGCCGCCAATATATCAGGTGTGGCCCATCTGGTGATGTGGACTGCGCCGAGTCTTGTGTGGCAACGATGTCGGCCAGTCAGCTTCACTCCAATTCCCCGCTTCACGCAGGTTAAAGACCTCGAAAGCGCTATATATTCATGGAGACGGAAGAGGAGAGGTCCTCCTAGCTTTTAAGTTGAGTCTCCTTGGTCGCTGGCTTCATGAAGGCTGTCATCGAATGTGTTTCATGACTGGCGAACTTCGATACCACGGAAGACTCGGCGTTGTCCACATCACCAGATGGGCCACACCTGATATATTGGCGGACGCTCAGAAGTAAAGAAGCTGCCACAGGAATCAATCAAATTTCGTTTGTGGCGTGTCTCGAATTTCAACCGTCCACTCGGAAGTGCACAATCTATGTCGGTTGGTGTTCGTGCAGTCATCGCTCATATGTTTTGCTGCCAATTTTGAATCATTCTCGACGTCATGAGATGTGAATTCAACTCAGGATTAAAACCTGTATGGCTCAAATTTCAGTTTAGGCATAATTGACACGGCTGTGATCTTAGGGGATTTACAAAATCCCTCCCTCAGGCTCTACCCTGAGTGCTTCCGAGATGTACCCTCGTCAGCAAACCTCCACTCCAGGTGCAAAGCTCCCTCCATTCTAATGACAATAGCCTAGCGTCTTTCTGATCTTAGACAGACTCCAATAGGACTTGAGTTTTTTTGTTCAAGCTGTAATCGAAGAAGCAAAGTCATATTACACCTGGTACTAGTCGAGCACATGGTGGCCCTAGGAAGGGGATATTGGTCAAGCAAGCGGTAGGAGCAAAGCAAGAAAGGCACAGCAGAAGTGGACTCTAGCGCGGTCTACGAGAGCGAGAGCAGGCATGTCGAGCAAAAGGGCAGAACCAAGAAACACACAGAAGATCGAACTAAAGGAAACAAAAGAAGAAATACACGCTATGGAAAACAAGTGCGCATCACCTTCAGCCCATGCGTGCCGGGTTGGGTGAGGATGGGAGCGAGGTGTGTGAGAAAGAGCGAGACGGGGAGCGAGACGGGGAGGGGGAAAGAGAGAGCGCGTGAGAGAATGAGGATCCCGAAGGGGACCAGGATGTGAGAGAGCGCGTGTGAGGAGATGCATCAGTAGGGGATGGCAGAGAGCGAGACAAGGAAGGAGAAGCAGAGAAAGCACGCGCGCGAGAAGATGAAGACCCCGTAGGGGACGAGAAGGCGAGAGTGAGTGCGCGAGAAGAGGACGCAGGAATGGGCGAAGACAAGGATGTGGGAGGAAGAGACAGGGAACAAGAGAGAGATGGCGAGCGAGGAGATACTTGGGGCACGGGCGGAGACGGGAGTGCCGGAGGGATCAAGCTAATTTGTTTGGCAAGAGCGAGGTTGGCGTCACTGATGCTCTCACCAATGTACGCCAACCAGCATTCAATATTGTCCAGGTGTTGACGGCCGGGATCGACTGTGCGAAGCTGATTGCCTGTAGGCGCGTTGTCGAGCAACCATTTCGCTGCTTGTAGCAGCCTTGCTGTCCTCCCGAGGTATCTGAAACTGAAGTGAATATTATCGTACACACTCTGCGAGATGTCGCGCTCTTCGCAGATCTTATGTACCACATCCACGAGAAGAGTGTCAGCGTGCTGGGCCCATGCGGCAGCGGTTGCCATGAGTGCACATGGCTCGTCAAAAGTGTCTTCGCCGCGCAGCGTCGGCGGAACTGGTAACATCCGTGGTGGACTCTTGGGAAAGCTACCCGTCGTCATTTCAATGTATTGGCGAGTTGCCCGCGACAACTTGGGTCTCGCCTCCGAGACTTCATCGGAAATCGTCAGCGCAAGCGAAGACACTGATTCCAAGAAGTCCCAATAGTCCACCATGGTGGTCTCGGAACCGAACAAAGATGAGCTCGGGGCATCGGTTGCCATTATGACGGATGGTGGTGAGGTCAGGACATCGTATGATGACATTTTGTGGTATTCGAGCTGTGAGAGCGAAGTAGGATCCGGCGCAATTCCGCCGTAGATTGGAGTATATGGCCGGCCGGAATACATGGTCGGGTCAGGGAGCTGAAGTGTGTCCCAATCGACATCGGAACCCAACTGTGGGGTCCATATGACGGTGAGGTCCGGCTTGATGATGAGCATAAAGGGACGCCCTATGGCGCTCGCGTGTACTGTATCCCAACGGGCGCGCTGGTGACCTTCAAAATACAAAAAAAAACACCTTCTGCCACATGACGGGCGGCACGAGGCACAGTCTGTGAGATAAATAACTCAAATGCCTTGTGCCAATGCTCCCCATCGAAGGCCCGCGGCGTATTGTTGTAGATTGCGTATATCCCGCAAGGCAGTGGTGAGTTGCGTGAGAGTGTTGGAGGCAGCGGCAACGTGCGCGCACGCAAATAGGCTGATTGCCGGTAATGCGTGCGCAGTCGTTCACACTTGAACGACTGACACGAAGTGGGAGTCCGCGGTTGTGCATGTCACTCTACGTGAGGACACTGGCATGAACCGGATGGCTTGACCGCGCGGGAGATGAGCATTCAGGGACCGGGATCTGCGCAATGATGTGCCCTGTCTGGCGATAGGGGGGGGATCTGCGCAAGGATCGCTGTTTGCAAATCGAAGCTGTGCGCCGGCATGACAGGCTTCGCGACGATGATATTCAGGGGGTTGACAGCATATTGATAAGTGTCTGTTTAGAGAACATACAACAAGATAACGGCAACGGCGACTAATAAGCAGGCACACAAGGTGATCATTTTACAACACAGCCTACAGAAAGAGTTTTTTCTCTTCGGAGTGAGCTGAACGCGGTGAACAATGTCGCGAAACTCTGCGTCAGTCAGACCACTAGCGCGTTTGGACTGTGGGGCTATTGTGTTGACAGCGGGGCACGTGTCGCTAGAAGGGGTGCTAGGTGCTGAAATCGGAATGGCTCGCGGCGTCGGTGAGGACGGCGTCGTCGGGCGTGTGTCCGTCCACGAGCATCCTTCCTGTTTCGATCTCATAGGCAAGTCAAGCTCGGTGTGAGTGTGGGAGGGCGAGGTGTCAGTGCACGAGGAGTCACGGGCCGCAGAATTGGCTGCAGAATCTTGGGTGTGTCGCAGTAGACCGAAGTTGCTGTGGCCACGACACGCCTGCGCGCGGGGACGCGTCCATGGTGGGAAGCCAACATGCAGCAGACCGTATCAATTCCGTAACGAGTGCGTTTGTCCAAGATAATATTGCATATTTCGATTATATACATCTGGGAGGCAGGTCGTGCAAGAAAATTTGTATTGAGAAAATGCGTGGTAAGGACGTCGACCTCGACTGTGAATATATAATCAGCAATGAAGAAATGTATACATACTGCTCACCTCGGAGCTTCAGAGTCGTTACATCAAGCTTCCTCAGAATCTCGAGGCGTGGAGACGGGTGCAGCACCCCATTGGAGCTGAAGTTGCAGGGCGCGGCGATGCTGCCTCAGCTGAAGGCAGTATTGTTGAACTCTATCAATCGCCATCTGAAGAGACCGCTTGATTTTAGCGAGCCGGCGTAGCTCGGAATACCGCCCAGCGATGTTTCGCATACGTCGGAGGCGACTCATCTGTGTGCAGATGTTGTCGAGTTCCTCGAGATACCGAACTTCCCAGAAGACCTCGTTTACATACAGTAGGTCATTGTGATGAAGTTGTATCATCTTCTCGGCTCGCGACAAGACTGCCATTTCTTCTTTTTGTAGGTGTAGCAAGCGGCAATGTGTTTGTGGGAGAGATACGCTGAGTCGGAGCGGCGCTAATTCTGCTTGCCCTCCGTTCACAACAAATGTCATCTCATGGCCGTTATTCAATCTATGAAATTGATGACTCACGACAGTCGCGACGCTCTTCCAAAAGAACCAAGCGCTCCGTCAAACCCACCAAAGCTACTCGGAGACATTATGAGAGCTACAGCCTGCAACCCACTCCCAACAAACGTCGTGAAAGGCAGCAAGACGTCGATACAAGCCTTAACCTCATGGCTCGCGTTCGCCTGAATCCCGGTAGCTCTGGTGCGATTGCTGCTCAAGGACCTGCAGTGGCCATCGCCGCCGATGAGAACAACAAGCGCGACAATGACATTGCACCTCACAACGACGACTCTGGCCTCATAGATTCTGCAGACACCATATCACCTCGCCCCAGGCATTTAACTGCCTTGGATCGACTTCGAAAGCACCAAACCGAGTATGACAAGTGGAATGTGCTTGTGCCATGTCTTGCTCGTGCAATCGTCAACTGGCGCTCGCGCCGTGAGGGAGAACCACAACGTACCCCTCTTTCTGTGCCTGGCGGTGACTGTGCAGGGCCCGAATGCAAAGTTTCAGAACATGATTATTTGCTGAAGCTCGTCGGCATCAACGGTATGTTCGTTCTTTGTCATCGTAGGTTCTTTGCTGACATAATCTCAGATCTGCAGTATCGCTCTGTTCACACGTGCGCGCACTACCCATTACCAGTTGCCCTAGTCGACATGGGATATTTTCCTTCAGCTCCAATCAAGCCCAAGTACGGCTTTGCACTTGATCTGTGCAGTCTGTTCACACAGCTGTTTCGCGCACCCGTCGCTTCCATCCGTGCGATGGCTGGTGCATTGCACCGTCACCATCGATTCAATGGGATTGTGTTTCGCCATGCCGATGTATGTCATCTGGCACAAACTCTCACTCGCTGACCTTTGTGTAGGGAGCTCCAGTTCAAGAAGGATACCGCAAGACACTCCAGCATGCTCTGCAGTGGTACGACATATGCCTTTCAGCGATCGACTGCGACCTCTCAGCAAAGATATTTGGTTGCAATACCATCCTCGGCGTATCAGACATTAATCCTACTTCAGCATTTACACCAGCATCGGCGGAAGTAGCTGCCCAAGTGTCTGCAAGCATTCTACCTTCGGATCCGCCGTCAGCTCACTGGATTCAAGCCTTAAAGGCACATGGTATTTCCTTGGACCGACCCACTGCTGTGGATCCCGCTTTGGTCCAGCGCTGTCCTTCTTGTTTTAATGTCCACGGCTTTGAGTCCGATTTTGCGAGGTGCGTCGTACTGTAACCTTCCCACAGATTGCCACACTCACTTCATCACGACAGAGGCGGTGATGTACATATTGCAGTTGACGGAAACTTTAACCAAAAGCATTGCGAGTCAGCTGGTGACTGCCCTAATGTCAACTTTCGCAGCTTCAACTTTGTTCCGCGCTGGTGGGTAGAGGCAGTCGACGCCGCGCTTGAGGCGGCAGGAAAAAAGCCCAGCCCTTACACTGGAGTCGTGCCTGAAGCGGCAGTCGAGGCCTGCGAGAAATCTCACAAGGCTGGCCGCGGGGACCAGAAAGCAGCGGGTGTCGAGCACGATGATAAAGGTCTCATCGCCTTGGTTTGCAGGCACAGCATTCCTCTGTTGTTATGCAACGTCGACACACCCGGCGAGCGTCAGAAATACGCCGCATCTTTGGTCATTTGGCTGCTTTTACGAGTCCCGAGTGCAATGAAGATTGTCGTGCTATATGACATTGCATGTGTGACATACCGGACGCTTACCACCGTAAGTTTGCAACTCCTTTGACCCCTCAACCTATTAAATTTATCTCTAGCGCAACATCCTCGCGCCAGGAATGCTACAGCAGCTTCAGTTTGCGACGGCTGCCATGCACGCATACGCACACCAGTGGACATGCCAGGTCGCATTCAATCCTAGAATGATCGCTGGTATGGGGTTGACGGATGGAGAAGGTGTGGAGCGTTTGTGGTCACTTTTGGTCGACCTCATTGGAATCTTGCGAAGAGTCTCGGTGCGTACCTTCGCTTTCCTCTGCTGCGCTGTATGAACCTATGGTTATGCAGCGTTCTCGCCGCATCATCATCCTAGAGCGCCAGATTCAATGGATATCTTATTGCTTGCGGGAAGAACTCGGCCGCTGGGGAGCCCGGCGCAGGGACGCAGTTGATGAAAAGCAAGCTGAAGCTTCCCGTGACTTGGCTACGTGTGGCTATGACGTCGAGATCCTGCGATCCCTGTGGGAAGAACAGCGCAAGTCCCAACTCTCTGTCAGGCGCGGTGTGTTGCAATTCTCAGCTGTTATCTGGGTTACTGACTTTGATAGCCACACTACCACTTCTGAAACAGGACCTGAAAGTGATCTCAGACCTTCAGGACACAGTCGATGCGCTAGACGACAAGATCGACGATGCCGAA
>JAGTJP010000128.1:0-63525 GCA_020744175.1 Auriculariales sp. MPI-PUGE-AT-0066
AAGTACTCTACAAGCAAGCAGCGTCTATATTCAAGCTCTGAAGCTCAGCTCCTGAAGTCCATCGCTCACGAGCCAAAGACCATGCCTAAGCACAAGGAATGAACGGAATCACCGATTTTGATAATGAATGTCGTAAAAATAGAAGCAGGAGAAAGAATCTCATGTAACATGAGATGAGCATGCAGGAGCAACTAAAAATATCCACACTCGGCTACCACGAGTTCGAGTTCCATGGCAGCACTATTCCCGTCTAATTGCAAAGCAGACAGATCAAACGCAGAGAAGCGGTGCAGTTCACCGAAGATCTACTGCGCGCAAGCTCTACGCCGAGCGCGGTGGGTTTCCATCCCTCGAGGCCCGTCTGCGGCCGCCTTCTTGGCCAATCGCTGCTACTGCTTCACGTTTCGTTCTGGTCAGCAAAGCACGAGGTACTTGCAGCTCAGGCGATATTCAGCCAGAAGGGGAGAAAGAAATGGAGGGAGCAAGGAGTTCGGAAGCGGAAAGGCGTGCGGTGAAAATGATCCCCAATAGAACCCAATCGGCACCCACGTCGCGCAACAGGAAAACTTCAGAAACAGGAGCATAATGAGCACGCTCTCTACCGAAGGAGCTGAAATCAATATTCGAGTGAGATCGAATGGCAGCGTCTCTTTCTTCTTCTTTATTGACCTCTACATAAACTAGCGCAGAGAACTCGTCCTCCAGAGCCTCCATAGCCAGGTGCTAAAGTTGCTCGGCTGAATTGATAGATTGGTTATCCAGCAGAGCTCTTCCCGCTTGCCTCAAATGATCTACAGCCGTCGCAACAACAAATTTACATGTCACGCACACAACCCATACCGAGTGTGGTGCTATTCAGCACCGGATCGACTTGGGGTTCGTTACGCAAGTTGCAGCTGACAGGACGCCATCTGCAGCGAACAGGAACGGGACTGTGCAGGCACACTCGCAAACAGCCCGCAAGTCGCGAATATTGGCAACAAGTGAGATGAGAAGATGGGCGGGTAGAAGGCTGGTCGGTTTGGGGATCATGCGACGAGTGGTAGCCCAAAGAGAGTCTATTCGGCCGCAGACGCGCAGTAAGACACGATTCCGACTTGACGGAGGGACAGAGTTCCGCTGGCCCGGCAAGTATACGTTGGCTCAGGTCCGGTCACAGGCCCATGGCCATCATCAGCATTGAGAACTCCAGCGGCAACTCGAGCCCCATCATCTCACCAGCGGACAGGCATACCAGTCGCAGCAAAGGCCTGGGATTATGCAATCATGATCACATCAAAATCACGTTGTTGGGTCTTTATAACTCAGATTGAGGTCGCCAGAGACTCTGGTTTCAAGCAGGGGCCACACTGAGCGCAGTTCGACAGCGCGTTTGCTTCCGATCGGAGCCGGCTCGCATTGCGATTGCAATCAGAGTAAGGTCTCTGAACCAGTCTGTAATTTGGGTATCGAATCCGGTATGGCGAGAATACTCTGTAAGTACTAAGCGGCCATATTCAAACCTCTGAAGCTCAGCTCGTCAAGTCCATCTCTCACAAGCACAGACCATGCCTATACCCACGGAGTCAACGGAATCACGCAATTTTGATAATGAATGTCGTATAAAATTAAAAGTAGGAGAAGTAATTTTGTGTAACATGAGATGAGCTTGCAGGAACAACTAAAATATCGACGCTCGGCTACCACGAGTTCGAGTTCCATGGCAGCACTATTCCTGTCTGATTGCGAAGCAGGCAGATCAAACGCAGAGAGGCGCTGGCATTGAACATACAGACTGCGCGCAAGCTCTACGTCGAGCGCGGTGGGTTCTGAATGCTCGAGGCTCGTGCGGCTCGCCGGCCTTGGCCAGTCGCTGCTGCTTGCAAGAGTCGTTCTGGCCAGCCCAGCACGAGATAATCCCAGCCTTAGCCGATTTTTATCCAGAAGGGAGAAAGAAATGGAGGGAGCAAGGAGTTCGCGGAAGCGGAAAGGCGTGCGGTTGAAGTGATCCCCAAATAGAACCCAATGGGCACCCACGTCGCGCAACAGGAAACTAGGGCATAAGAGCACACTGTTCTACGAGGGAACCCCGTGAGCATCGAGAAAGGTCCCGTGAGTGCAAAGCTCGCAGCTGGGCGACGACTCGCGTACGGCACTTTGCAACAAATGACGACATTCCCAAACTCACGACGTTACGGGACCATGATTCTTTGCCTGATTAGCAGCAAAATTCTTGGTTGTCGTTTCCAAGTCAGCTCGACCACTTTGTGGCCATTGACATGCGCCTGTCCCTCCCCCCCCCCCCAGTCTCAACGGCGATCATGCGACGAGTGATAGCCAAAAGACAGTCTATTTGGCCGCAGACGCGCAGTAAGGCGCGAATAGGCCGCTGATGAATCTTAGGGACAGGGAAATTGTCTCGATGACGACGCGAGCACGAGCATTGCGACATGCGGCACGGCAAGGAGGTAAAGAATTATGACAAGCTCGGGAGAATAACGCGCACGCAAACGACGGGTGACGGTGCGCACACAGAGCAATTGGCAGATAGAGGGCGATAAGGGATAAATTGGGCTTAACAGAGGACAGAAACGACGAGTGCGAGCACGGAGCGGGCTGCAGGCTGCGGTCAAGGTATAATAGCAGACCGGCAACGATGGCCAGAGAACGGGACGAAAGAGCGTTGGGCAGATAGCTCGCGGAGTTGATTCGATACGGCCAATAACGGTCGCAAAAAGCGAAGCAGCAAAGGCAGACTTTCGAACGGCGGACTTTCGAACGATTTTCTACCTCCCGTCTCACGTGTTATTCGCCGATATTCTTACACGACGATCCCGGCTATTAAAATGGCGATCAAAGCGGCCAATCAATTAGTGAAGAAGTTTCCTGAGCACAGAGGTGCGTTGACCCGTGCTTTCGAGTTATAGTGGTCACTCGTATGCGTAGAGACGGCGTGCTCGCAGGTACTTTGTCATTGATCCTCATATCGTTTGCAGGCAAGCTTCGGCGCGTGTTTGTACACAGCAGGCACAAGTATTGACTATATAATCCCTGGACCATATTGCCGACATGCATTCGCAATATACATGCCGTCTTGTTGCGCCATTTGGAACCCGAGCGAGACGACGCAGTCGAGACGCAAGCAAGAGTTTGATTGTGATATATTAAAGAGACTCGGTGGGCGTCAACGAGTCCACCCGCACCACGAGTCTCGCAGGTATTGTTTTCCTTTACGAGGCACAGCTGTTTGCGGAGGATTAGACGGGTCCCGCGCCTTGAGCGGCGACCTCGTTGCAGCATCTTGCCCTTGATCCACGATGTCGGATTCTGGCCCTCCACAGCTTGCTGCAGATGTTACTTGCCCGGTCATTCTTCCTGATGTCGTCGTGGAGCTACAACGCTCCGTCAACAAGCTGGAACTGGCGGCTAAGGTACGCCATACCGATTTACCTGTGGGATCGTCTTGGGATTACTGACAACGCGATTGTGCGATTTCAGGCGCTCTCCACGAAGAAAGGGACCAGCAAGGAGGCCAGGAACTCCGCGCGAAAGTTGGCCGAACATGCGGCCGAGTTGGTCGCCGCAGTCGTCGCCGCCTGCAAGGAGCGGTCAGGTGCTCTACACGTGTTGGCGGTATCGCATCTCACGGTATTCAGCGAGTGAGGTGAAGCCAAAGACAATATCCTCGCGCTCATTTGCCTACGCAGCACTGTCAATGAATCTATGACAATGATTCAGACACGCCTCGCTATGGGTCGAGTCGACAGGTTCATGTCAGGATCGAGCACAGCCGGACAAATCCAAACTTGGTCGCTCGGAATTGCCGAACTGGGTGCAATGCTCAAAGTGCGTCCCGGTAATCCCTTGCGGTCTTGTCCGTCTCCTGACACTTCCGGAGATCGACAAGGGTGTCGCGCAACTGGTGCTGGATCCGGCTCGTTGCCTGGAGCTATCGAATGCAAAGCCTCAAATTGTGCGTATATCCGAGAGATAGTGGTATCGTCGTTTTGATTCGTATTTCAGGACCTGTTCGTGTAGTGCGTTCACTGCTGCACATGTACTAATATCCAGCCCGTACAGATCTAAGCTGAACCCATCAACTACCAAGGTGGTGTACGACGGCTTCAAGATCCTCCTCGAAGGAATGGCAAACATGACAGATGCTCAGCCATGGCCTTGGAAGGCGATCCCGCAAACCATCCTGCAGTTCGCCAAACTAGTCGAGGTGTGCACCGGTCACGCAGACGAGGACCAAACTGATGACTCTTCTGGCTACCAGCGTTCTCTGGACATTCCTGATAAGATACATGATCTGATCAGAGAGATTAGCCGACTTATCGCCATGCTCTTCAATATCCGCAAGCAAGAATCCAGTGCTCACCAGTCGGAGCTGACCAGTTTCGTCGAGGTATTCTTTGCGTAAGCGTATTTCTTGAGCGTCAGCGCGAGTTGGGCTAACACACCCGCAGGGATATGCAACGCATCATCATCCGATTGCGCGTCGTCGAGAAGACGCATCCTGCCAAGTCCTTCCCACTAACAGATGGAATCAACGCGATTATTCAGGACGAGTCGGCGAAGATGCAGAAAGCCCTCGGAAATCTTCAGGTGAGGCATGATCAACTGTGGTCATTTGTTAATGCTGACGGACGATCTCCAGACGCGCTTTGTGGCGCACACTGCGTACACGGTCGAATCAATCTCGGAATGCGTCACAAGGATCCAGAGTACCGTCGATACGACCAGGACGGAAGTTCAGTTCGTCAGTCACGTCGTCCAGGAGACTGCCATTGGCGTCGACGCAATTCGTACAACAACGGACGCTGTTCACAAAGACATCGGTGTCGTCGTTGAAGGCATGGAATCCACGCATGCAGTCGTTACCGAGATTCGCGACGAGGTCAAGATGTTGAGCAGGGAGAAACAGCCGACCATGTGAGCTTAGACGAGCTTCACCGACTTACTGCTGATATTTTTCTTGCAGTTCAAATTGGGCCAAACTTCCCCCGCGGCCGATGTTCTTTTATGGACGAGATGGGTCGGTGAACATCATCGTCGAGCTCATTTGTACCAGCACCGGCGCGCGCATCGCAATCATGGGGTCGGGCGGCATCGGCAAGACTTCGCTTTCGCTAATAGTTATTTACGACGAGCGTGTGGTAGGTGTTGTGGGAGACTCGCGGTACTTTGTCTCTGTGGAAGGAGCCAGTGATGTCGGCGCCGCGGCTCAGCTACTCGCAGGCCAGCTTGGTCTACCAGAATCATCCGATCCCCTCTCAGCGGCGATCTCTTATCTTGAAACTATCCCGCGCGCTCTGTTGATTGTGGACAATCTGGAAACGCTGCTTTTCTCCAAAAACGCGGCGGCGCAGAAGGAGACCGAGCGGATGCTGCAGCGTCTTGCCGGCATCCCGACCCTTACCTTGGTCATCACCTCGCGAGGAGCCGTACCGCCCAGAGGCATTCGGTGGTCCAACGCGCCGTCGGCCGGTCTTGAAACCATTTCACTCGCAGCCGCTCGCGAGACCTTTGAGCAGATTTCAGGACAACCCGAGCTCGCATCCGAGCGCAACGCCTTAGACACGTTGCTCGCCAATGTGGACTGCATGCCACTTGCAGTGACTCTTCTCGTTCAGCTTGCCCAGCTGAAGAATCCGCCCTCCCAACTCCTACAACGGTGGCACCGAACGAAGACTGGATTTATTCGCTCAGACGGTGACGACCGCGAGTCGAGCGTGGACGTTTCGATCCAGATATCCCTCGATCTTCTTGAAGGGACGCGCAATGGAACGGAAGGACAGCAGCTGCTTTCCATCTGTGCGCACCTGCCCGATGGTCTCCGGCCGGCCGTCTTTGACAAGCTCGACGGTCACTTTGACGACATACACAAGGCGAGGGATTTGCTTTTCAAGTTCGCTCTCGTGTCCATTGGCCCCGAGGATGAGCTGAAAATGCTCAGTCCGGTTCGACATTTCGTGTCAAAGCATCATCCCATGGCGATGAACCACGCCGCGGCTTTGCGAAAGATCTACTTTGACATCGCGGCATCCGGTCCCAGAGATATGGACGAGAACTTCTCGCGCCTAGCCCAGAATGTGGCTCCGGAGTACGGCAATCTGACGTCATTCCTACTTCACTTGATCAGTATCGAGGAACCGTCTCAGGAACTTTTCGATGCGATCGATGCTGTGTCCGAGTACGCGTACTGGACGGTTCCGTCGACCACTTTGCACGAGGCATTCCGCCAGCGTCTTGACGCACATCCTGTCTGGCTGGCTCCATGCTTGCAGGACATTGCTCGCACCCAAATCAGTCAAGATGAATACGCCCTCGCAGTGGTCAACTTGCATGCCGCTCGCAAGCTTTACGCCACACTTGGCGACAAATTTCAGGAGGCAGTCTGTGGGCGGTGGCTAGGACAGTGCCTAAGAATGCAAGATTCCCTCGAGGCAGCCGAGCGCGAGGTACTGGCCGCAAAAGACACCTTTATCGAATTCGGCCATGAAATAAGTGCCGCACAATGCGCTCAGGACCTCGGCCTCATTTGCATATCGAGCAACGATCGCGCTCAAGCAAAAATCCATTTCACCTCCGCGCGAGACGATTTCAAGCGATGCGGGCATCGGCTTGGCGCGGCACAATGCAGTCAGAAAAACGCGCGACGGCGTGAAGGAGCGGGGGGCAAGCTTGTGCTTCCGCTAAGCTTGCTTCCGCCCTCCTACGGCCAGAACGCGCTCGAGGTTTCACCCCGAGCTACACGCGATGCGGGCATCGGCTTGGCGCGGCACAATGCAGTCAACACCTCGGAGCAATCCAGATCGCTCTGGGCAACTTTTCTGAAGCAGACGCCGAGTTGCGATCCGCGCTTGCCGAGTTCGAAGCGCTTGCCGTGCTGTACGGCATGGCACACTGCGCGGTCAATCTTGGCGATTTGCGCGTGCGTCAGAATGACTATGACTCGGCCGAGAAGCATCTTGCCACCGCGCGGGAGTTATTAACGCGAATAGGAGACCGGGACGGTCTGGCGCTCTATCATGGGAACCTCGGAAAACTACGTCACGCTCAAGGCAGATTACAAGACGCCACGGAAAACTTTTCGATTGCGGAGGAGATTTACACGGCGATAGGAAATCAGAGGGCTGCTACCTTTTGCCGCGAGTGGATAGCAATGCTTCGTGACTCGTGATCATTGTATTGATCTAATCTCATTCGGGAGGGAGGTCTGTGTAAACTGCGCTGTGAAGAATACATGTACTGTGCACTATTCCAGTCTAATTGCGAAGCAGGCAGATCAAACGCAGAGAAGCGGCGCATGCAGCCGAAAATCTACAGACTGCGCGCAAGCTCTGCGCCGAACGCTGTGGGTTCCAAATCCTCGAGGCCCGTCTGCGGCCGCCGTCGTGGCCAGTCGCCGCTGCTGCAAGAGTGTCGTTCTGGCCGGCCCAGCACGAGATACTCGCGGTTCAGGCGATCTTGATCCAGATGGGCCAGGAGGTCGATGCCGCGCGGTGTGCCGGCAGGTACTCGGGCAGATCTACTGCGCGCGAGAAGAGTACGATGGTGCGCCTGATGTTCAGAAGACATCGGCGGCGGTTGTATGGTAGATTCATCTGCGATGCGGCAGGCTTGATGGTGCAGAATCGGAGCTGCGCACTGCGTTGGGCGAGCTCGAGAGGTTGGGCGAAATGCTGGCCGCGCGGCGCAGTGTACGGTGAATCTAGGCAAAGCTGCGCCGCGCCGAGGAATACTGCGGGGCGGCGGAGACGGCCTTTGCGCGAATGGGTGATGGGTTAGGTCTTGCAGTACCTCAGCGAGCTGTACGGTGATCAGGGCAAGTCACGGGCGGTCACGGAGACATGGGCAGCAGGCTGGATGATACATCAGAACGAAGGGCACGCAGTCCTCAGATGTATTGTGCAGGATATTGCTGCGAATTTGGCACGAACGGGACGGGTTCATCGCAAGCGGTAGAGTGGGTACGGCAATGGGGAGCTGGAGCGGGAGCGGGAGTGGCAGAGCAGATGGGATCCGATCAGGGACGAGAGCGCGGAACTGTGCATTACAGACGCGGTTGCAGATGCTGTCAGCGACGCGTCAATCGCGCGACGCGGCAGGCTGTAACGAAAAATTGGCTTCAGCACACCTTCTACATCGCTGCGGACGAGCACTAGGGTACCGGTGGATGTAGAGAGCGGGCGTGCGCGCGGGCAGATTCACGCATGGTGAGAGCGTGTGGCGATCTGAACGAGAGAGAGAGAGAGAGAGAGAGAAAGAGTTCGGACGCTGACAGCGGGGTTGGAATCGCGTTTCTGCTCGTTCCCTCGTCTAGCTCCAAAGTTCGCACGGCTAACACCTGTAGGAACGGCCTAGCCGAGCTCCTAGCTTGTGTTTTGATTCTGCATACACACGGATCCGCGACACGCTCAGCTGCAGGCCGTGACTGCATTACAATTGCATCTGTTGTCTTAGGTGCGTCAGATTGAAATTCACCGTCGTCCGTTTTCGCGCCAAGTGATCCCGGGGTGGATCCCATCGCCGCCAACGAGCACCCACGTCGCGCAACAGGATCCCTATGTCTCGAGTATACCCAGTCATGCGTACGTGAAATATCTGTGTAGAGGAGAGATCTTTAAACTTACTGCAGTCATAGCCAGGACACGGGCACGCTGTTCGAGATTCATTGTTCTATAGATGTTCCTCATAACGTATACGTACTGTCAGCTTCGGCTCTCACGCGCGCGCGCGCGTGCTGGCTGATATTGACTCCACCACAGTTTCGCCTGGGCGCTCAATGTCGCTCGTTCAGCCTCCCAATATGAGTGCTCGCTGATAGCAGTTGCCGAAGGACCTTCGGGTTCGATTCGTGCAGAAATGCTGCTCGAGGTTGTAATAAACCCCTCTGCATGCGTCATACATTGCCCCTGTTCGCATTAGGTCCTCTGACTCGGCAATCATTGTTTTACAGTGAAGAAGAAACCTCGATCACCGATGAAAGAATCGAGGGATTCAATGACGAGACGGGGCCGTATCTGTTCACCCTGGCGTCACCTCATCTGACCGTCGGTGGACTAATCTACTTTTCGCTGACGCTCACCGCGGCACCGGTCAAGGGGCTTGTCTTGCACAATGTCGTGGGAACCAACATGCAGTCACACCGGCTCAAGTCGCCGAAAGACGAAACCGTAGTCAAACCTCCAACACACGAACGCATGCTATTCCGACTTGACGGAGGGACACAGTTCCGCTGGCCCGGCAACGTATACGTTGGGCTCAGGTCCGGTCACAGGCCCATGGCCATCATCAGCATCGAGAACTCTCGAGCCCTATCATCTCACCAGCGGAAAGGCATACCAGTCGTAGCAAAAATCGCGACCAGCGGAAACAGCTGAACCTCAACCATGATCAGCAGCATGGAATGGCCGTCCTCGCTACACTCAAATAGAGCTACATTGCGCGTCTGCCCATCGACAAACAGTTGCGAGCGATGTCGCACGAGGGGTCCGACTCGCCCTTCCGAATTGAGCACACCATTTCGTCGTGACTATGATTTTCTCGACGCCTGGGAAACCCGCACAGCGCATGCTGCGGATCGAGCGGCCGCTGAACACCCTATCGTGCGGGTGCGTGCCAGCGTCGCTCGTACTGCCGTCCTACGACGCGGTGGAAGAACCCAATGAGAAGATCTGGCGCGTCAAGCACTTCACTGGCACCTTGTACGCGTGCATGTGTCTGTACAAGATCACCACACTGCTTGGGACGAAGCACTTCAGCCCACTCATCGACGCTCACGAGGCATTCGCGCGGCCAGCAACACCATCGGACGACCTCTTTCGGGCAAACAAATGAGATTCTGCTCGACCGCGCGTATAGCTCGGCATCACCAATTAACTAATTTAAGAAGGATTATGGGGGTGTGTAGAGGATCATCATATCGTTTTTCAGTTAACATATGTCATAGACGTAGATGTAGCCGACCAGATGTAGACAAATCTTACGAACGTGCCACTTCTGTCTGTAGCAATCACGACCACACCGTCGATGACGATGTAATTAAGAATTCATACACTTTTACGCGGATCCAAGCTCTGCACAATAAGACGGACAATCACGCCATTGATGCTGGTCGTATGCGGGTTATTGAATCAGCTCGAGCAA
Source organism: Auriculariales sp. MPI-PUGE-AT-0066 (assembly GCA_020744175.1). NCBI lineage: Eukaryota > Fungi > Basidiomycota > Agaricomycetes > Auriculariales > Auriculariales sp. MPI-PUGE-AT-0066. The sequence continues at coordinate 10,135 of JAGTJP010000128.1, forward strand.
TGGTGTTGCAGGGTAACTGGATGCAAGTTCCCAGCGCTACGTCTCGTCACCTGGATCTGGTGATGAGGCCTGAGAGGTTACCGACAAACTGGCAGATCTAGACACTTGAGATGATTCCTCCGAGGCCTCAGATTCGGAGTTGTACTCGAGTTCAGAAAACCAGTCGCGCTGTGTGGGGGAAACGGGTCGTGCAGACGAGAGACCATATCGCCCGCGCAACGTTAGGCGAGAGCGCAGTTCTAAAGCGTGTTTGCTTCCGATCGGAGCCGGCTCGCATTACGATTGCAATTAGAGTACGGTCTCTGAATTGGTCTGTAAATTGGGTATCGAATCTGGTACGGCAAAAGTACTCTACAAGCAAGCGTCTATATTCAAGCCTCTGAAGCTCAGCTCCTGAAGTCCATCACTCACGAGCCAAAGACCATGCCTAAACACACGGAATGAACGGAATCACCCGATTTTGATGAATGAACGTCGTATAAAAATAGAAGCAGGAGAAAGAATCTCATGTAACATGAGATGAGCATGCAGGAGCAACTAAAAATATCCACACTCGGCTACCACGAGTTCGAGTTCCATGGCAGCACTATTCGCATCTAATTGCAAAGCAGACAGATCAAACGCAGAGAAGCGGTGCAGTTCACCGAAGATCTACTGCACGCAAGCTCTACGCCGAGCGCGGTGGGTTTCCGAATCCCTCGAGGCCCGTCTGCGGCCGCCTTCTTGGCCAATCGCTGCTACTGCTTCACGTTTCGTTCTGGTCAGCAAAGCACGAGGTACTTGCAGCTCAGGCGATATTCAGCCAGAAGGGAGAAAGAAATGGAGGGAGCAAGGAGTTCGGAAGCGGAAAGGCGTGCGGTGAAAATGATCCCCAAATAGAACCCAATCGGCACCCACGTCGCGCAACAGGAAAACTTCAGAAACAGGAGCATAATGAGCACGCTCTCTACCGAAGGAGCTGAAATCAATATTCGAGTGAGATCGAATGGCAGCGTCTCTTTCTTCTTCTTTATTGACCTCTACATAAACTAGCGCAGAGAACTCGTCCTCCAGAGCCTCCATAGCCAGGTGCTAAAGTTGCTCGGCTGAATTGATATATTGGTTATCCAGCAGAGCTCTTCCCGCTTGCCTCAAATGATCTACAGCCGTCGCAACAACAAATTTACATGTCACGCACACAACCCATACCGAGTGTGGTGCTATTCAGCACCGGATCGACTTGGGGTTCGTTACGCAAGTTGCAGCTGACAGGACGCCATCTGCAGCGAACAGGAACGGGACTGTGCAGGCACACTCGCAAACAGCCCGCAAGTCGCGAATATTGGCAACAAGTGAGATGAGAAGATGGGCGGGTAGAAGGCTGGTCGGTTTGGGGATCATGCGACGAGTGGTAGCCCAAAGAGAGTCTATTCGGCCGCAGACGCGCAGTAAGACACGATTCCGACTTGACGGAGGGACAGAGTTCCGCTGGCCCGGCGAAGTATACGTTGGGCTCAGGTCCGGTCACAGGCCCATGGCCATCATCAGCATTGAGAACTCCAGCGGCAACTCGAGCCCCATCAGCTCACCAGCGGACAGGCATACCAGTCGCAGCAAAGGCCTGGGATTATGCAATCAATGATCACATCAAAATCACGTTGTTGGGTCTTTATAACTCAGATTGAGGTCGCCAGAGACTCTGGTTTCAAGCAGGGGCCACACTGAGCGCAGTTCTAAAGCGCGTTTGCTTCCGATCGGAGCCGGCTCGCATTGCGATTGCAATCAGAGTAAGGTCTCTGAACCAGTCTGTAATTTGGGTATCGAATCCGGTATGGCGAGAATACTCTGTAAGTACTAAGCGGCCTATATTCAAACCTCTGAAGCTCAGCTCGTCAAGTCCATCTCTCACAAGCACAGGACCATGCCTATACCGACGGAGTCAACGGAATCACGCAATTTTGATAAATGAATGTCGTATAAAATTAAAAGTAGGAGAAGTAATTTTGTGTAACATGAGATGAGCTTGCAGGAACAACTAAAAATATCGACGCTCGGCTACCACGAGTTCGAGTTCCATGGCAGCACTATTCCTGTCTGATTGCGAAGCAGGCAGATCAAACGCAGGGAAGAGGCGCTGGCATTTGAACATTTACAGACTGCGCGCAAGCTCTACGTCGAGCGCGGTGGGTTCTGAATGCTCGAGGCTCGTCTGTGGCCGTCGCCTTCTTGGCCAGTCGCTGCTGCTGCTGCAAGAGTCGTTCTGGCCAGCCCAGCACGAGATAATCCAAGCTTAGCCGATTTTATCCAGAAGGGAGAAAGAAATGGAGGGAGCAAGGAGTTCGCGGAAGCGGAAAGGCGTGCTGTTGAAGTGATCCCCAAATAGAACCCAATGGGCACCCACGTCGCGCAACAGGAAACTAGGGCATAAGGAGCACACTGTTCTACGAGGGAACCCCGTGAGCATCGAGAAAGGTCCCGTGAGTGCAAAGCTCGCAGCTGTGGCGACGACTCGCGTACGGCACTTTGCAACAAATGACGACATTCCCAAACTCACGACGTTACGGGACCATGATTCTTTGCCTGATTAGCAGCAAAATTCTTGGTGTTGTCGTTTCCAAGTCAGCTCGACCACTCCTGTGGCCATTGACATGCGCCTGTCCCTCCCCCCGGCCGCCCCGTCTCAACGGCGATCATGCGACGAGTGATTGCCAAAAGACAGTCTATCCGGCCGCAGACGCGCAGTAAGGCGCGAATAGGCCGCCGGTGAATCTTACGGTACAGGCAGACCAATTGTCTCGATGACGACGCGAGCACGAGCATTGCAACATGCGGGCACTGGCAAGGAGGTAAAGAATCATGACAAGCTCGGGAGAATAACGCGCACGCAAACGACGGGTGACGGTGCGCACACAGAGTAATTGGCAGATAGAGGGCGATACGAGATAAAACAGAAGACAGAAAACGACGAGCGCGGAGGAGGCAGCAGGCTGCGGTCAAGGTTTGTGCACAGCAGGCACAAGTATCGACTATATAAATCCCTGGACCATATTGCCGACATGCATTCGCAATATACATGCCGTCTTGTTGCGCCATTTGGAACCCGAGCGAGACGACGCAGTCGAGACGCAAGCAAGAGTTTGATGGTGATATATTAAAGAGACTCAGTGGGCGTCAACGAAGTCCACCCGCACCACGAGTCTTGCAGGTTTACGAGGCACAGCTTGTTTGCGGGAGGATTAGACGGGTCCCGCGCCTTGTGCGGCGACCTCGTTGCAGCATCTTGCCTTGATCCACAATGTCGGATTCTGGCCCTCCACAGCTTGCTGCAGATGTTACTTGCCCGGTCATTCTTCCTGATGTCGTCGTGGAGCTACAACGCTCCGTCAACGAGCTGGAACTGGCGGCTAAGGTACGCCATACCTGTGCGATCGTCTTTGGGATTACTGACAACGCGATTGTGCGATTTCAGGCGCTCTCCACGAAGAAAGGGACCACGAAGGAGGCCAGGAACCTTGCGCTTAGGTTGGCCGAACATGCGGCCGAGTTGGTCGCCGCAGTCGTCGCCGCCTGCAAGGAGCGGTCAGGTGCTCTACACGTGTTGGCGGTATCGCATCTCACGGTATTCAACAAGTGAGGTGAAGCCAAAGACAAATATCCTCGCGCTCATTTGCCTACGCAGCACTGTCAATGAATCTATGACAATGCTCCAGACACGCCTCGCTATGAGTTGGTCGGACAGGTTCATTTCAGGATCAAGCACAGCCGGACAAATCCAAACTTGGTCGCTCGGAATTGCCGAACTTGGTGCAATGCTCAAAGTGCGTCCCGGTAATCCCTTGCGGTCTTGTCCGTCTCCTGACACTTCCGGAGATCGACAAGGGTGTCGCGCAACTGGTGCTGGATCCGGCTCGTTGCCTGGAGCTATCGAATGCAAAGCCTCAAATTGTGCGTATATCCGAGAGATAGTGGTATCGTCGTTTGATTCGTATTTCAGGACCTGTTCGTGTAGTGCGTTCACTGCTGCACATGTACTAATATCCAGCCCGTACAGATCTAAGCTGAACCCATCAACTACCAAGGTGGTGTACGACGGCTTCAAGATCCTCCTCGAAGGAATGGCAAACATGACAGATGCTCAGCCATGGCCTTGGAAGGCGATCCCGCAAACCATCCTGCAGTTCGCCAAACTAGTCGAGGTGTGCACCGGTCACGCAGACGAGGACCAAACTGATGACTCTTCTGGCTACCAGCGTTCTCTGGACATTCCTGATAAGATACATGATCTGATCAGAGAGATTAGCCGACTTATCGCCATGCTCTTCAATATCCGCAAGCAAGAATCCAGTGCTCACCAGTCGGAGCTGACCAGTTTCGTCGAGGTATTCTTTGCGTAAGCGTATTTCTTGAGCGTCAGCGCGAGTTGGGCTAACACACCCGCAGGGATATGCAACGCATCATCATCCGATTGCGCGTCGTCGAGAAGACGCATCCTGGCAAGGCTTTTCTACTAACAGATCAAATCAACATGATTATTCAGGACGAATCGGCGAAGATGCAGAGAGCCCGAGGAAACCTTCAGGTGAGGCGTGATCGACTGTAGTCATGACGTTGATGCTGACGGACGATCTCCAGACGCGCTTTGTGGCGCACACCGCGTACACGGTCGAATCGATCTTGGAATGCGTCATAAGGATTCAGAGCACTACGGATACTACACTCACGGTCGCGACCGAGACCAGGACGGAAGTTCAGTTTGTCAGTCACGTTGTCCAGGAGACTGCCGTTGGCGTCGACGCAATTCGTACAACAACAGACACCACGCATGCAGTTGTTACCGAGATTCGCGACAAGGTCGAAATGTTGAGCAGAGAGAAGCAGCTGACCATGTGAGCCTAGACGAGCTTCGCCGCTCGCCTCCTGATTGTACTTTTCTTGCAGTTCAAATTGGGCCAAACTTCCCGCGCGGCCGACGTTCTTTTATGGACGAGATGATTCGGTGAACATCATCGTCGAGCTCATTTGTACTAGCACCGGCGCGCGCATCGCAATCATGGGGTCGGGCGGCATCGGCAAGACTTCGCTTTCGCTAATAGTGATTTACGACGAGCGTGTGGTAGGTGTTGTGGGAGACTCGCGGTACTTTGTCTCTGTGGAAGGAGCCAGTGATGTCGGCGCCGCGGCTCAGCTACTCGCAGGCCAGCTTGGTCTACCAGAATCCTCCGATCCCCTCTCAGCGGCGATCTCTTATCTTGAAACTATCCCACGCGCTCTGTTGATTGTGGACAATCTCGAAACGCTGCTTTTCACCAAAAACGCGGCGGCGCAGAAGGAGACCGAGCGGATGCTGCAGCGTCTTGCCGGCATCCCGACCCTTACCTTGATTATCACCTCGCGAGGAGCCGTACCGCCTAATGGCATTTGGTGGTCCTATGCGCCGTCGGCGGGACTTGAAGCCATTTCACTCGCAGCCGCTCGCGAGACCTTCGAGGAAATTGCAGGACGACCCGAGCTCGCATCCGAGTGTAACGCCTTAGACACGCTGCTCACCAATGTGGATCGCATGCCACTTGCAGTGACTCTTCTCGCTCAGCTTGGTCGGCTGGGCGACTCGCCCTCTGAGCTCCTCCAACAATGGCAGAAAAAGAAAACTGCATTCATTCGCTCAGGCGGTGACGACCGCGAGTCGAGCGTGGATATTTCGATACAGATATCTCTCGACTTTCTTAAAGGGATGCAGAACGGAACGGAAGGACAGCAGCTGCTGTCCATCTGTGCACACCTGCCCGATGGTCTCCGGCCGTCCGTCTTTGACAAGCTCGACGATCACTTTGACGACATACGCGGGGCCAGAAGTTTGCTTGTGAAGCTCGCTCTCGTTTCCCGCAGCCCCGAGAATGAGCTCAAAATGCTCAGTCCTGTTCGACATTTCGTACTGAAGCACCATCCCATGACGATGAACCACGCCGCGGCTTTGCGAAAGATCTACTTTGACATCGCGGCATCCGGTCCCAGAGATATGGATGAAAACTTCTCCCGCCTAGCCCAGAATGTGGCTCCGGAGTACGGCAATCTGACGTCATTCCTACTTCACTTGATCAGTATCGAGGAACCGTCTCAGAAACTTTTCGATGCGATCTATGCTGTGTCCGAGTACGCGTACTGGACGGTTCCGTCAACCACTTTGCGCGAGGCTTTCCGCCAGCGTCTTGACGCACATCCTGTCTGGCTGGCCCCGTGCCTGACGGACGTTGCTCGCACCCAAATCATTCAAGATGAATATGCGCTCGCAGTGGTCAACTTGTATGCCGCTCGCAAGCTTTACGCCACACTTGGCGACAAATTTCAGGAGGCAATCTGTGGGTGGTGGCTAGGAAAGTGCCTAAGAATACAAGATTCCCTCGAGGCAGCCGAGCGTGAGTTACTGGCCGCAAAAGACATCTTTATCGAATTCGGCGCCGAAATAAGTGCCGCAGATTGCGCTCAGGACCTCGGCGTCATTTGCATATCGCGCAACGATTACGCTCAAGCAAAAATACATTTCACCTCCGCGCGAGACGTTTTCAAGCGATGCGGGATCGGCTTGGCGCGGCACAATGCACTCAACGCCTCGGAGCAATCCAGGTCGTTCTGGGCAACATTTCTGAAGCAGAGGCCGAGTTGCAATCCGCGCTTGCCGAGTTCGAAGCGCTTGGCGAGCTGAACGGCACGGCGGAATGCGCGGTAGATCTTGGCGATTTGCGCGTGCGTCAGAATGACTATGACTCGGCCGAGAAGCATCTTGCCACCGCGCGGGAGTTATTCACGCGAATAGGAGACCGGCACGGTCTGGCGCTCTATCATTTTCACCTCGGAAAACTACGTCACGCTCAAGGCAGATTACAAGACGCCACGGAAAACTTTTCGATTGCGGAGGAGATTTACACGGCGATAGGAAATCAGAGTGATGCTACCGAATGCCGCGAGTGGATAGCAGAGCTTCGTGACTCATGATCATTGTATTGATCTAATCATTCGAGAGGGAGGTCTGTGCAGACTGCGCTGTGAAGAATACATGTACTGTGCACTGTTCCAGTCTAATTGCGAAGCAGGCAGATCAAACGCAGAGAAGCGGCGCATGCAGCCGAAAATCTACAGACTGCGCGCAAGCTACGCCGAGCGCGGTGGGTTCCAAATCCTCGAGGCCCGTCTGCGGCCGCCTTCGTGGCCAGTCGCTGCTGCTGCAAGAGTCGTTCTGGCCGGCCCAGCACGAGATACTCGCGGTTCAGGCGATCTTGATCCAGATGGGCCAGGAGGTCGATGCCACGCGGTGTGCCGGCAGGTACTCGGCAGATTTACTGCGGGCGCGAGGTGCGCTCGGCCTCTGATGTTCAGAAGACATCGCCGGCGGTTGTATGGTAGATTCATCTGCGATGTGGCAGGCTCGATGCTGCAGAAGCGGAGCTGCACGCTGCATTGGGCGAGCTCGAGAGGTTGGGCGAGATGCTGGGCACGCAGCGCAGTGTATGGTGAATCTAGGCAAAGCTGCGCCGCGCCGGGGAGATTGCGGGGCGACGGAGACGGCTTTTGCGCAAATGGGTGATGGGTTGGGTCTTGCAGTACCTCAGCGAGCTGTACGGTGATCAGGGCAAGGCGTAGGCGGTCACGGAGACATGGGCAGCAGACTGGATGATACATCAGAACGAAGGGCACGCAGTCCTCAGATGTACTGCGTAGGATACCGCTGCGAATTTGGCACAAACAGGACGGGTTCATCGCAAGCGGTAGAGTGGGTATCGCAACAGGAAGCAGGAGGGACAGAGCAGATGGGATCCAATCAGGGACGAGAACGCGGAACTGGCATAACAGACGCGGTAGCAGATGCTGTCAACGACGCGTCAATTGCGCGACGCGGCATCCTGTAACGAAAATTAGCTTCAGCACACCAGAAACATCGCTGCGGACGAGCACTAGGCTACACTGGGCACAGTGGATGTAGAGAGCGGGCGCGTGCGCGGGCATGAAGAGAGGGTGTGACGATCTGAAGGAGAGAGAGAGAGAGAGAGATTCGGGCGCTGACAGCGGGGTTGGAATCGCGTTTCCGCTCGTTCCCTCGTCTAGCTCCAAAGTTCGCACGGCTAACACCTGTAGGAACGGCCTAGCCGAGCTCCTAGCTCGTGTTTTGATTCTGCATACACACGGATCCGCGACACGCTCAGCTGCAGGTCGTGACTGCATTACAATTGCATCTGTTTTCTTAGGTGCGTCAGATTGAAATTCACCGTCGTCCGTTTTCGCGCCAAGTGATCCCGGGGTGGATCCCATCGCCGCCAACGAGCACCCACGTCGCGCAACAGGATCCCTATGTCTCGAGTATACCCAGTCATGCGTACGTGAAATATCTGTGTAGAGGAGAGATCTTTAAACTTACTGCAGTCATAGCCAGGACACGGGCACGCTGTTCGAGATTCATTGTTCTATAGATGTTCCTCATAACGTATACGTACTGTCAGCTTCGGCTCTCACGCGCGCGCGCGCGTGCTGGCTGATATTGACTCCACCACAGTTTCGCCTGGGCGCTCAATGTCGCTCGTTCAGCCACCCCATATGAGTGCTCGCTGGTAGCAGTTGCCGAAGGACCTTCGGGTTCGATTCGTGCAGAAATGCTGCTCGAGGTTGTAATAAACCCCTCTGCATGCGTCATACATTGCCCCTGTTCGCATTAGGTCCTCTGACTCGGCAATCATTGTTTTACAGTGAAGAAGAAACCTCGATCACCGATGAAAGAATCGAGCGATTCAATGACGAGACGGGGCCGTATCTGTTCACCCTGGCGTCACCTCATCTGACCGTCGGTGGACTAATCTACTTTTCGCTGACGCTCACCGCGGCACCGGTCAATGGGCTTGTCTTGCACAATGTCGTGGGAACCAACATGCAATCACACCGGCTCAAGTCGCCGAAAGACGAAACCGTAGTCAAACCTCCAACACACGAACGCATGCTATTCCGACTTGACGGAGGGACACAGTTCCGCTGGCCCGGCGACGTATACGTTGGGCTCAGGTCCGGTCACAGGCCCATGGCCATCATCAGCATCGAGAACTCTCGAGCCTATCATCTCACCAGCGGAAAGGCATACCAGTCGTAGCAAAAATCGCGACCAGCGGAAACAGCTGAACCTCAACCATGATCAGCAGCATGGAATGGCCGTCCTCGCTGCGGGTGAGACACTCAAATAGAGCTACATTGCGCGTCTGCCCATCGACGAACGGTTGCGAGCGATGTCGCACGAGGGGTCCGACTGGCCCTTCCGAATCGAGCACACCAATCGTCGTGACTATGACTTTCTCGACGCCTGGGAAACCCGCGCAGCGCATGCTGCGGATCGTGCGGCCGCTGAACACCCTATCGTGCGGGTGCGTGCCAGCGTCGCTCGTACTGCCGTCCTACGACGCAGTGGAAGAACCCAATGAGAAGATCTGGCGCGTCAAGCACTTCACTGGCACCTTGTACGCGTGCATGTGTCTGTACAAGATCACCACACTGCTTGGGACGAAGCACTTCAGCCACTCATCGACGCTCACGAGGCATTCGCGCGGCCAGCAACACCATCGGACGACCTCTTTCGGGCAAACAAATGAGATTCTGCTCGACCGCGCGTATAGCTCGGCATCACCAATTAACTAATTTAAGAAGGATTATGGGGGTGTGTAGAGGATCATCATATCGGTTTTCAGTTAACATATGTCATAGACGTAGATGTAGCCGACCAGATGTAGACAAATCTTACGAACGTGCCACTTCTGTCTGTATCAATCACGACCACACCGTCGATGACGATGTAATTAAGAATTCATACACTTTTACCCGGATCCAAGCTCTGCACAATAAGACGGACAATCACGCCATTGATGCTGGTCGTATGCGGGTTATTGAATCAGCTCGAGCAATGGCGTTGCAGGGTAAATGGATGCAAGTTCCCAGCGCTACGTCTCGTCACCTGGATCTGGTGATGAGGCCTGAGAGGTTACCGACAAACTGGGAGATCTAGACACTTGAGATGATTCCTCCGAGGCCTCAGATTCGGAGTTGTACTCGAGTTCAGAAAACCAGTCGCGCTGTGTGGGGGAAACGGGTCGTGCAGACGAGAGACCATATCGCCCGCGCAACGTTAGGCGAGAGCGCAGTTCTAAAGCGCGTTTGCTTCCGAGCGGAGCCGGCTCGCATTATGATTGCAATCAGAGTACGGTCTCTGAATTGGTCTGTAAATTGGGTATCGAATCTGGTACGGCAAAAGTACTCTACAAGCAAGCGTCTATATTCAAGCCTCTGAAGCTCAGCTCCTGAAGTCCATCACTCACGAGCCAAAGACCATGCCTAAGCACACGGAATGAACGGAATCACCCGATTTTGATGAATGAATGTCGTATAAAAATAGAAGCAGGAGAAAGAATCTCATGTAACATGAGATGAGCATGCAGGAGCAACTAAAAATATCCACACTCGGCTACCACGAGTTCGAGTTCCATGGCAGCACTATTCCGTCTAATTGCAAAGCAGACAGATCAAACGCAGAGAAACGGTGCAGTTCACCGAAGATCTACTGCGCGCAAGCTCTACGCCGAGCGCGGTGGGTTTTTGAATCCCTCGAGGCCCGTCTGCGGCCGCCTTCTTGGCCAATCGCTGCTACTGCTTCACGTTTCGTTCTGGTCAGCAAAGCACGAGGTACTTGCAGCTCAGGCGATATTCAGCCAGAAGGGAGAAAGAAATGGAGGGAGCAAGGAGTTCGGAAGCGGAAAGGCGTGCGGTGAAAATGATCCCCAAATAGAACCCAATCGGCACCCACGTCGCGCAACAGGAAAACTTCAGAAACCGGAGCATAATGAGCACGCTATCTACCAAAGGAGCTGAAATCAATATTCGAGTGAGATCGAATGGCAGTGTCTTTTTCTTCTTCTTTATTGACCTCTACATAAACTAGCGCAGAGAACTCGTCCTCCAGAGCCTCCATAGCCAGGTGCTAAAGTTGCTCGGCTGAATTGATAGATTGGTTATCCAGCAGAGCTCTTCCCGCTTGCCTCAAATGATCTACAGCCGTCGTAACAACAAATTTACGTGTCACGCACACAACCCATACCGAGTGTGGTGCTATTCAGCACCAGATCGACTTGGGGTTCGTTACGCAAGTTGCAGCTGACAGGACGCCATCTGCAGCGAACAGGAACGGGACTGTGCAGGCACACTCGCAAACAGCCCGCAAGTCGCGAATATTGGCAACAAGTGAGATGAGAAGATGGGCGGGTAGAAGGCTGGTCGGTTTGGGGATCATGCGACGAGTGGTAGCCCAAAGAGAGTCTATTCGGCCACAGACGCGCAGTAAGACGCGATTCCGAATTGACGGAGGGACAGAGTTCCGCTGGCCCGGCGAAGTATACGTTGGGCTCAGGTCCGGTCACAGGCCCATGGCCATCATCAGCATTGAGAACTCCAGCGGCAACTCGAGCCCCATCATCTCACCAGCGGACAGGCATACCAGTCGCAGCAAAGGCCTGGGATTATGCAATCAATGATCACATCAAAATCACGTTGTTGGGTATTTATAACTCAGATTGAGGTCGCCAGAGACTCTGGTTTCAAGCAGGGGCCACACTGAGCGCAGTTCGACAGCGCGTTTGCTTCCGATCGGAGCCGGCTCGCATTGCGATTGCAATCAGAGTAAGGTCTCTGAACCAGTCTGTAATTTGGGTATGGAATCCGGTATGGCGAGAATACTCTGTAAGTACTAAGCGGCCTATATTCAAACCTCTGAAGCTCAGCTCGTCAAGTCCATCTCTCACAAGCACAGGACCATGCCTATACCCACGGAGTCAACGGAATCACGCAATTTTGATAAATGAATGTCGTATAAAATTAAAAGTAGGAGAAGTAATTTTGTGTAACATGAGATGAGCTTGCAGGAACAACTAAAAATATCGACGCTCGGCTACCACGAGTTCGAGTTCCATGGCAGCACTATTCCTGTCTGATTGCGAAGCAGGCAGATCAAACGCAGGGAAGAGGCGCTGGCAATCGAACATCTACAGACTGCGCGCAAGCTCTACGTCGAGCGCGGTGGGTTCTGAATGCTCGAGGCTCGTCTGCGGCCGTCGCCTTCTTGGCCAGTCGCTGCTGCTGCTGCAAGAGTCGTTCTGGCCAGCCCAGCACGAGATAATCACAGCTTAGCCGATTTTTATCCAGAAGGGAGAAAGAAATGGAGGGAGCAAGGAGTTCGCGGAAGCGGAAAGGCGTGCGGTTGGAGTGATCCCCAAATAGAACCCAATGGGCACCCACGTCGCGCAACAGGAAACTAGGGCATGACGAGCACACTGTTCTACGAGGGAACCCCGTGAGCATCGAGAAAGGTCCCGTGAGTGCAAAGCTCGCAGCTGTGGCGACGACTCGCGTACGGCACTTTGCAACAAATGACGACATTCCCAAACTCACGACGTTACGGAACCGCTTGATTAGCAGCAAAATTCTTGGTGTTGTCGTTTCCAAGTCAGCTCGACCACTTTTGTGGCCATTGAGATGCGCCTGTCCCTCCCACCCGGCCGCCCCGTCTCAACGGCGATCATGCGACGAGTGATAGCCAAAAGACAGTCTATTTGGCCGCAGACGCGCAGTAAGGCGCGAATAGGCCGCTGATGAATCTTAGGGGACAGGGAAATTGTCTCGATGACGACGCGAGCACGAGCATTGCGACATGCAGGCACGGGCAAGGAGGTAAAGAATTATGACAAGCTCGGGAGAATAACGCGCATGCAAACGACGGGTGACGGTGCGCACACAGAGTAATTGGCAGATAGAGGGCGATAAGGGATAAATTGGGCTTAAACAGAGGACAGAAAACGACGAGTGCGAGCACGGAGCGGGCTGCAGGCTGCGGTCAAGGTATAATAGGCAGGACGCACAAGACCGGCAACGATGGCCAGAGAACGGGACGAAAGAGCGTTTGGGCAGATGCTCGCGGAGTTGGATTCGATACGGCCAATAACGGTCGCAAAAAAGCGAAGCAGCAGACTTTCGAACGGCGGACTTTCGAACGATTTTCTACCTCCCGTCTCACGTGTTATTCGCCGATATTCTTACACGACGATCCCGGCTATTAAAATGGCGATCAAAGCGGCCAATCCATTAGTGAAGAAGTTTCCTGAGCACAGAGGTGCGTTGACCCGTGCTTTCGAGTTATAGTGGTCACTCGTATGCGCAGCGACGGTGTGCTCGAAGGTCTTTTGTTGTTGATCCTTTGCAGGCAAGCGTCGGCGCGTGCGCACAGTAGGCAAAATATCTCGGCCATTCAAATCCCTGGACTTTGTTGCCTGCATGCATTCGCAAATATACATGCCGTCCTTCTTTTTGCGCCTTTTGGAACGCGAGCGAGACAACGCAAATGAGACGCAAGCAAAAGCCAATGACGACATGTTGAAGAGATTCAGTCAGCGTGAACGAAGGCCACCCGCACCACAAGTCTCACAGGTATTGTATTCTTTAACGAGGCACAGCTTGTTTGCAGGGGGGTTAGAAGGGGTCCCGCGCCTCGTGCTGCGACCTCGTCGGAGCATCTTGCCCTTCATCCACAATGTCCGATTCTGGCCCTCCACTATCTGCTACAGATGCCTCTTGCCCATGCCTTCTTCCAAACGTTGTCTTGGAGCTACAACGGTCCGTAAACGAGCTGTCACTGGCAGCGCAGGTACGCCATACCAATTTACATGTGCTATCGTCTTTGGGATTACTGACAGCGCGACTGTGCAATTTCAGGCGCTCTCCACGAAGAAAGGGACCAGCAAGGAGGCCAGGAACTCCGCGCGAAAGTTGGCCGAACATGCGGCCGAGTTGGTCGCCGCAGTGGTCGCCGCCTGCAACGGGCGGCCAGGCGCTCTACACGTGTTGGCCGTGTCGCATCTCACGGTGTTCAACGAGTGAGGCGAAGCCAAAGACAAATGTCATCGCGCTCAATTTGCCTACGCAGTACTGTCAATGAATCTACGACATCGATCCGGACACGCCTCGCTATGGGTTGGTTCGACAGTATCGCTTCAGGATCGAGCACAGCCAGACTGATCCAAACTTGGTCGCTCGGAATTACCGAACTTGGTGTGATGCTCAAAGTGCGTCCCGGTAATCCCTTGCGGTCTTGTCCGTCTCCTGACACTTCCGGAGATCGACAAGGGCGGCGTCGCGCAACTGGTGTTGGACCCGGCTCGCTGCCTAGAGCTATCGAATGCAAAGCCTGAAATCGTGCGTGTGTTCGAGAGATGGTTGTATCGTCGATCTAATTGATATTTCAGGACCTGTTCGTGTAATGCGTTCACTGCTGCGCACGCTCTGACACTCAGTCCGTACAGATCTAAACTGAACCCATCAACTACCAAGGTGGCGTACGACGGCTTCAAGATCGTCCTCGAGGGAATGGCAAACATGACCGATGGTGCGCCATGGCCTTGGAAGGCGATCCCTCAAACCGTCCTGCAGTTCGCCAAACTAGTCGAGGTGTGCACCGGTCACGCGTACGAGGACCAAACTGATGACTCTTCTGGCTACCAGCGTTCTCTGGACATTCCTGATAAGATACATGATTTGATCAGAGAGATTAGCCAACTTATTGCCACGCTCTTCAACGTCCGCAAGGAAGATGCCAGTCCTCACCAGTCGGAGCTGACCAGTTTCGTCGAGGTATTCTTTGCGTAAGCGTATTTCTTGAGCACGGACGCGAGTTGAGCTAACACATCCGCAGCGACATGCAACGCATCATCATCCGATTGCGCGTCGTCGAGAAGACGCATCCTGGCAAGGCTTTTCTACTAACAGATCGAATCAACATGATTATTCAGGACGAATCGGCGAAGATGCAGAGAGCCCGAGGAAATCTTCAGGTGAGGCATGATCAACTGTGGTCATGACGTTGATGCTGACGGACGATCTCTAGACGCGCTTTGTGGCGCACACCGCGTACACGGTCGAATCGATCTCTGAATGCGTCACAAGGATCCAGAGTACCGTCAATACGACCAGGGCAGAAGTCCAGTTTGTCAGTCACGTTGTCCAGGAGACTGCCGTTGGCGTCGACACGATTCGTACAACAACAGACACCACGCATGCAGTTGTAACCGAGATTCGCGACAAGGTCGAAATGTTGAGCAGGGAAAAGCAGCTGACCATGTGAGCCCTGACGAGCTTTGCCGATCGCCCCCTGATTGTACTTTTCTTGCAGTTCAAATTGGGCGCAACTTCCCGCGCGACCGACGTTCTTTTATGGACGAGATGATTCGGTGAACATCATCGTCGAGCTCATTTGTACCAGCACCGGCGCGCGCATCGCAATCATGGGGTCGGGCGGCATCGGCAAGACTTCGCTTTCGCTAATAGTGATTTACGACGAGCGTGTGGTAGGTGTTGTGGGAGACTCGCGGTACTTTGTCTCTGTGGAAGGAGCCAGTGATGTCGGCGCCGCGGCTCAGCTACTCGCAGGCCAGCTTGGTCTACCAGAATCCTCCGATCCCCTCTCAGCGGCGATCACGCATCTTGAGACTATGCCACGCGCTCTGTTGATTGTGGACAATCTGGAAACGCTGCTTTTCTCCAAAAACGCGGCGGCGCAGAAGGAGACCGAGCGGATGCTGCAACGTCTTGCCGGCATCCCGACCCTTACATTGATCATCACTTCACGAGGAGCCGTACCGCCTAATGGCATTCGGTGGTCCTATGCGCCGTCGGCGGGACTTGAAACCATTTCACTCGCAGCCGCTCGCGAGACCTTTGAGCAGATTTCAGGACAACCCGAGCTCGCATCCGAGTGTAACACCTTAGACACGCTGCTCACCAATGTGGATCGCATGCCACTTGCAGTGACTCTTCTCGCTCAGCTTGGTCGGCTGGGCGACTCGCCCTCTGAGCTCCTCCAACAATGGCAGAAAAAGAAAACTGCATTCATTCGCTCAGGCGGTGACGACCGCGAGTCTAGCGTGGATATTTCGATACAGATATCCCTCGACTTTCTTAAAGGGATGCAGAACGGAACGGAAGGACAGCAGCTGCTGTCCATCTGTGCACACCTGCCCGATGGTCTCCGGCCGTCCGTCTTTGACAAGCTCGACGATCACTTTGACGACATACGCAGGGCCAGAAGTTTGCTTGTAAAGCTCGCTCTCGTTTCCCGCAGCCCCGAGAATGAGCTCAAAATGCTCAGTCCGGTTCGACATTTCGTATCAAAGCATCATCCCATGGCGATGAACCACGCCGCGGCTCTACGAAAGATCTACTTTGACATCGCGGCATCCGGTCCAAAACGTATGGACGAGAACTTCTCGCGGCTAGCCCAGAATGTGGCTCCGGAGTACGGCAATCTGACGTCATTCCTACTTCACTTGATCAATATCGAGGAACCGTCTCAGGAACTTTTCGATGCGATCCATGCTGTGTCCGAGTACGCGTACTGGACGGTTCCGTCAACCACTTTGCACGAGGCATTCCACCAGCGTCTTGACGCACATCCTGTCTGGCTGGCCCTGTGCCTGACGGACGTTGCTCGCACCCAGCTCAAACAAGATGAATATGCCCTCGCAGTGGTCAACTTGAATGCCGCTCGCAAGCTTTACGCCACACTTGGCGATAAATTTCAAGAGGCAGACTGTGGGCGGTTGCTAGGAAGGTGCCTAAGAATGCAAAATTCCCTCGAGGCAGCCGAGCGCGAGTTTCTGGCCGCAAAAGACACCTTTATCGAATTCGGCGACGAAATAAGTGCCGCAGAATGCGCTCTGGACCTCGGCCACATTTGCAAATTGCGCGACGATTACGCTCAAGCAAAAATACATTTCACCTCCGCGCGAGACGTTTTCAAGCGATGCGGGCATCGGCTTGGCGCGGCACAATGCACTCAACGCCTCGGAACAATCCAGGTCGTTCTGGGCAACATTTCTGAAGCAGACGCCGAGTTGCAATCCGCGCTTGCCGAGTTCGAAGCGCTTGCTGTGCTGAACGGCATGGCGCAATGCGCGCTCTATCTTGGCGATTTGCGCGTGCGTCAGAATGACTATGACTCGGCCGAGAAGTATCTTGCCACCGCGCGGGAGTTATTCACGCGAATAGGAGACCGGCGCGGTCTGGCGTTCTATCATTGGAACCTCGGAAAACTACGTCACGCTCAAGGCAGATTACAAGACGCCGCGGAAAACTTTTCGATTGCGGAGGAGATTTACACGGCGATAGGAAATCAGAGGCTTGCTACCTTTTGCCGCGAGTGGATAGCAAAGCTTCGTGACTCATTGTATTGATCTAATCTCATTCGAGAGGGAGGTCTGTGCAGACTGCGCTGTGAAGAATACATGTACTGTGCACTGTTCCAGTCTAATTGCGAAGCAGGCAGATCAAACGCAGAGAAGCGGCGCATGCAGCCGAAAATCTACAGACTGCGCGCAAGCTCTGCGCCGAACGCTGTGGGTTCCGAATCCTCGAGGCCCCCGTCTGCGGCCGCCGTCGTGGCCAGTCGCTGCTGCTGCAAGAGTCGTTTTGGCCGGCCCAGCACGAGATACTCGCGGTTCAGGCGATCTTGATCCAGATGGGCCAGGAGGTCGATGCCGCGCGGTGTGCCGGCAGGTACTCGGGCAGATCTACTGCGCGCGAGAAGAGTACGATGGTGCGCCTGATGTTCAGCAGACATCGCCGGCGGTTGTATGGTAGATTCATCTGCGATGTGGCAGGCTCGATGCTGCAGAAGCGGAGCTGCACGCTGCGTTGGGCGAGCTCGAGAGGTTGGGCGAGATGCTGGGCACGCGGCGCAGTGTATGGTGAATCTAGGCAAAGCTGCGCCGCGCCGGGGGAGACTGCGGGGCGGCGAGGGCGGCTTTTGCGCGAATGGGTGATGGGTCTTGCAGTACCTCAGCGAGCTGTACGGTGATCAGGGCAAGGAGTAGGCAGTCACGTAGACATGGGCAGCAGGCTGGATGATACATCAGAACGAAGGGCACGCAGTCCTCAGAGGTATTGTGCAGGATATTGCTGCGAATTTGGCACGAACGGGACGGGTTCATCGCAAGCGGTAGAGTGGGTACGGCAACGGGGAGCTGGAGCGGGAGCGGGAGTGGCAGAGCAGATGGGATCCGATCAGGGACGAGAGCGCGGAGCTGGCATAACAGACGCGGTTGCAGATGCTGTCAGCGACGCGTCAATCGCGCGACGCGGCAGGCTGTAACGAAAAATTGGCTTCAGCACACCAGAAACATCGCTGCGGACGAGCACTAGGGTACCGGTGGATGTAGAGAGCGGGCGCGTGCGCGGGCAGATTCACGCATGGTGAGAGCGTGTGGCAATCTGAACGAGAGAGAGAGAAAGAGTTCGGACGCTGACAGCGGGGTTGGAATCGCGTTTCTGCTCGTTCCCTTGTCTAGCTCCAAAGTTCGCACGGCTAACACCTGTAGGAACGGCCTAGCCGAGCTCCTAGCTCGTGTTTTGATTCTGCATACACACGGATCCGCGACACGCTCAGCTGCAGGCCGTGACTGCATTACAATTGCATCTGTTTTCTTAGGTGCGTCAGATTGAAATTCACCGTCGTCCGTTTTCGCGCCAAGTGATCCCAGGGTGGATCCCATCGCCGCCAACGAGCACCCACGTCGCGCAACAGGATCCCTATGTCTCGAGTATACCCAGTCATGCGTACGTGAAATATCTGTGTAGAGGAGAGATCTTTAAACTTACTGCAGTCATAGCCAGGACACGGGCACGCTGTTCGAGATTCATTGTTCTATAGATGTTCCTCATAACGTATACGTACTATCAGCTTCGGCTCTCACGCGCGTGCGCGCGTGCTGGCTGATATTGACTCTACCACAGTTTCGCCTGGGCGCTCAATGTCGCTCGTTCAGCCACCCCATATGAGTGCTCGCTGGTAGCAGTTGCCGAAGGACCTTCGGGTTCGATTCGTGCAGAAATGCTGCTCGAGGTTGTAATAAACCCCTCTGCATGCGTCATACATTGCCCCTGTTCGCATTAGGTCCTCTGACTCGGCAATCATTGTTTTACGGTGAAGAAGAAACCTCGATCACCGATGAAAGAATCGAGGGATCCAATGACGAGACGGGGCCATATCTGTTCACCCTGGCGTCACCTCATCTGACCGTCGGTGGACTAATCTACTTTTCGCTGACGCTCACCGCGGCACCGGTCAAGGGGCTTGTCTTGCACAATGTCGTGGGAACCAACATGCAGTCACACCGGCTCAAGTCGCCGAAAGACGAAACCGTAGTCAAACCTCCAACACACGAACGCATGCTATTCCGACTTGACGGAGGGACACAGTTCCGCTGGCCCGGCGACGTATACGTTGGGCTCAGGTCCTGTCACAGGCCCATGGCCATCATCAGCATCGAGAACTCTCGAGCCCTATCATCTCACCAGCGGACAGGCATACCAGTCGCAGCAAAAGTCGCGACCAGCAGAAACGGCTCAACCTCAACCATGATCAGGAGCATGGAATGGCCGTCCTCGCCGCGGGTGAGACACTCAAATCACGCTACATTGTGCGTCTGCCCATCGACGAACGGTTGCGAGCGACGTCGCACGAGGAGTTCAACTTGCCGTTCCGGATCGAGCACACCATCGTCGTGACTATGACTTTCTCGACGCCTGGGAAACCCGCACAGCGCATGCTGCGGATCGAGCGGCCGCTGAACACCCTATCGTGCGGGTGCGTGCCAGCGTCGCTCGTACTGCCGTCCTACGACGCGGTGGAAGAACCCAATGAGAAGATCTGGCGCGTCAAGCACTTCACTGGCACCTTGTACACGTGCATGTGTCTGTACAAGATCACCACACTGCTTGGGACGAAGCACTTCAGCCCACTCATCGACGCTCACGAGGCATTCGCGCGGCCAGCAACACCATCGGACGACCTCTTTTGCTCGACCGCGCGTATAGCTCGGCATCACCAATTAACTAATTTAAGAAGGATTATGGGGGTGTGTAGAGGATCATCATATCGTTTTTCAGTTAACATATGTTATAGACGTAGATGTAGCCGACCAGATGTAGACAAATCTTACGAACGTGCCACTTCTGTCTGTAGCAATCACGACCACACCGTCGATGACGATGTAATTAAGAATTCATACACTTTTACGCGGATCCAAGCTCTGCACAATAAGACGGACAATCACGCCATTGATGCTGGTCGTATGCGGGTTATTGAATCAGCTCGAGCAATGGCGTTGCAGGGTAACTGGATGCAAGTTCCCAGCGCTACGTCTCGTCACCTGGATCTGGTGATGAGGCCTGAGAGGTTACCGACAAACTGGCAGATCTAGACACTTGAGATGATTCCTCCGAGGCCTCAGATTCGGAGTTGTACTCGAGTTCAGAAAACCAGTCGCGCTGTGTGGGGGAAACGGGTCGTGCAGACGAGAGACCATATCGCCCGCGCAACGTTAGGCGAGAGCGCAGTTCTAAAGTGCGTTTGCTTCCGATCGGAGCCGGCTCGCACCATGACCGCAACTAGAGTACGGTCTCTGAATTGGTCTGTAAATTGGGTATCGAATCTGGTACGGCAAAACAAGCAAGCGTCTATATTCAAGCCTCTGAAGCTCAGCTCCTGAAGTCCATCACTCACGAGCCAAAGACCATGCCTCAACACACGGAATGAACGGAATCACCCGATTTTGATGAATGAATGTCGTATAAAAATAGAAGCAGGAGAAAGAATCTCATGTAATAATGAGATGAGCATGCAGGAGCAACTAAAAATATCTACACTCGGCTACCACGAGTTCGAGTTCCATGGCAGCACTATTCCCGTCTAATTGCAAAGCAGACAGATCAAACGCAGAGAAGCGGTGCAGTTCACCGAAGATCTACTGCGTGCAAGCTCTACGCCGAGCGCGGTGGGTTTCCGAATCCCTCGAGGCCCGTCTGCGGCCGCCTTCTTGGCCAATCGCTGCTACTGCTTCACGTTTCGTTCTGGTCAGCAAAGCATGAGTTACTTGCAGCTCAGGCGATATTCAGCCAGAAGGGAGAAAGAAATGGAGGGAGCAAGGAGTTCGGAAGCGGAAAGGTGTGCGGTGAAAATGATCCCCAAATAGAACCCGATCGACACCCATGTCGCGCAACAGGAAAACTTCAGAAACCGGAGCATAATGAGCACGCTATCTACCGAAGGAGCTGAAATCAATATTCGAGTGAGATCGAATGGCAGCGTCTCTTTCTTCTTCTTTATTGACCTCTACATAAACTAGCGCAGAGAACTCGTCCTCCAGAGCCTCCATAGCCAGGTGCTAAAGTTGCTCGGCTGAATTGATAGATTGGTTATCCAGCAGAGCTCTTCCCGCTTGCCTCAAATGATCTACGGCCGTCGTAACAACAAATTTACATGTCACGCACACAACCCATACCGAGTGTGGTGCTATTCAGCACCGGATCGACTTGGGGTTCGTTACGCAAGTTGCAGCTGACAGGACGCCATCTGCAGCGAACAGGAACGGGACTGTGCAGGCACACTCGCAAACAGCCCGCAAGTCGCGAATATTGGCAACAAGTGAGATGAGAAGATGGGCGGGTAGAAGGCTGGTCGGTTTGGGGATCATGCGACGAGTGGTAGCCCAAAGAGAGTCTATTCGGCCGCAGACGCGCAGTAAGACACGATTCCGACTTGACGGAGGGACAGAGTTCCGCTGGCACGGCGACGTATACGTTGGGCTCAGGTCCGGTCACAGGCCCATGGCCATCATCAGCATTGAGAACTCCAGCGGCAACTCGAGCCCCATCATCTCACCAGCGGACAGGCATACCAGTCGCAGCAAAGGCCTGGGATTATGCAATCGATGATCACATCAAAATCACGTTGTTGGGTCTTTATAACTCAGATTGAGGTCGCCAGAGACTCTGGTTTCAAGCAGGGGCCACACTGAGCGCAGTTCGACAGCGCGTTTGCTTCCGATCGGAGCCGGCTCGCATTGCGATTGCAATCAGAGTAAGGTCTCTGAACCAGTCTGTAATTTGGGTATCGAATCCGGTATGGCGAGAATACTCTGTAAGTACTAAGCGGCCTATATTCAAACCTCTGAAGCTCAGCTCGTCAAGTCCATCTCTCACAAGCACAGGACCATACCTATACCCACGGAGTCAACGGAATCACGCAATTTTGATAAATGAATGTCGTATAAAATTGATTTTGTGTAACATGAGATGAGCTTGCAGGAACAACTAAAAATATCGACGCTCGGCTACCACGAGTTCGAGTTCCATGGCAGCACTATTCCTGTCTGATTGCGAAGCAGGCAGATCAAACGCAGAGAAGAGGCGCTGGCATTTGAACATCTACAGACTGCGCGCAAGCTCTACGTCGAGCGCGGTGGGTTCTGAATGCTCGAGGCTCGTCTGCGGCCGTCGCCTTCTTGGCCAGTCGCTGCTGCTGCTGCAAGAGTCGTTCTGGCCAGCCCAGCACGAGATAATCCCAGCTTAGCCGATTTTTATCCAGAAGGAAGAAAGAAATGGAGGGAGCAAGGAGTTCGCGGAAGCGGAAAGGCGTGCAGTTGAAGTGATCCCCAAATGGGCACCCACGTCGCGCAACAGGAAACTAGGGCATAAGGAGCACACTGTTCTACGAGGGAACCCCGTGAGCATCGAGAAAGGTCCCGTGAGTGCAAAGCTCGCAGCTGTGGCGACGACTCGCGTACGGCACTTTGCAACAAATGACGACATTCCCAAACTCACGACGTTACGGGACCATGATTCTTTGCCTGATTAGCAGCAAAATTCTTGGTGTTGTCGTTTCCAAGTCAGCTCGACCACTTTTGTGGCCATTGAGAGCGCCTGTCCCTCCCCCCGGCCGCCCCGTCTCAACGGCGATCATGCGACGAGTGATTGCCAAAAGACAGTCTATCCGGCCGCAGACGCGCAGTAAGGCGCGAATAGGCCGCCGGTGAATCTTACGGGACAGGCAGACCAATTGTCTCGATGACGACGCGAGCACGAGCATTGCGACATGCGGGCGGGCACGGGCAAGGAGGTAAAGAATTATGACAAGCTCGGGAGAATAACAGACAATGATGCGCACGCAAACGACGGGTGACGGTGCGCACACAGAGTAATTGGCAGATAGAGGGCGATACGAGATAAATTGGGCTTAAACAGAGGACAGAAAACGACGAGTGCGAGCACGGAGCGGGCTGCAGGCTGCGGTCAAGGTATAATAGGCAGACCGGCAACGATGGCCAGAGAACGGGACGAAAGAGCGTTTGGGCAGATGCTCGCGGAGCTGGATTCGATACGGCCAATAACGGTCGCAAAAAAGCGAAGCAGCAAAGGCAGACTTTCGAACGGCGGACTTTCAAACGATTTTCTACCTCCCGTCTCACGTGTTATTCGCCGATATTCTTACACGTCGATCCCGGCTATTAAAATGGCGATCAAAGCGGCCAATCAATTAGTGAAGAAGTTTCCTGAGCACAGAGGTGCGTTGACCCGTGCTTTCGAGTTATAGTGGTCACTCGTATGCGTAGAGACGGCGTGCCTCGCAGGTACTTTGCTATCGATCCTCATGTCATTTTCAGGCAAGCGTCGGTGCGTGGGTGCGCACAGCAGGTACAAGGTGTCAGCTCTTCAAATCCTTGTACTATCATTCTCAAAATGCATGCCGTCCTTGTTATTACGCCCTTTACCGCGAGCGAGACGACGCCGACGAGACGCAAGCAAAAGCCAATGACGACATGTTGAAGAGATTCAGTGAGCGTGAAAGAAGGCCACTCGCACCACAAGTCTCACAGGTATTGTATTCCTTAACGAGGCACAGCTTGTTTGCAGGGATTAGAAGGGTCCCGCGCGTTGTGCCGCGATCTCGTCGCAGCATCTTGCCCTTCATCCACAATGTCCGATTCTAGCCCTCCACTGCTTGCTGCAGATGTTACTTGCTCGGTCATTCTTCCTGATGTCGTCGTGGAGCTACAGCGCTCCGTCAACGAGCTGGAACTGGCGGCTAAGGTACGCCATACCAAATTACCTGTGCGATCGACTTTTTGCTGACAACGCGATTGTGCGATTTCAGGCGCTCTCCACGAAGAAAGGGACCACGAAGAAGCTAGAAACTCCGCGCAAAAGTTGGCCGAACATGCGGCCGAGTTGGTCGCCTCAGTGATCGCCGCCTGCAAGGAGCGGTCAGGCGCTCTACACGTGTTGGCCGTATCGCATCTCACGGTGTTCAACGAGTGAGGTGAAGCCAAAGACAGATGTCCTTGCGCTCAATTTGCCTACGCAGCACTGTCAATGAAACTATGATGTTGATCCAGACACACCTCGCTATGAGTTGGTTCGACAGTATCGCTTCAGGATCGAGCACAGCCGGACTAATCCAAACTTGGTCGCTCGGAATTGCCGAACTCGGTGCAATGCTCAAAGTGCGTCCCGGTAATCCCTTGCGGTTTGTCCGTCTCCTGACACTTCCGGAGATCGACAAGGGTGTCGCGCAACTGGTGCTGGATCCGGCTCGTAGCCTGGAGCTATCGAATGCAAAGCCTGAGATCGTGCGTGTGTTCGAGAGATAGTGGTATCGTCGCTTTAATTGATATTTCAGGACCTGTTCGTGTAATACGTTCACTGCTGCACACGCTCTGACACCCAGCCTGTACAGATCTAAACTGAACCCATCAACTACCAAGGTGGTGTACGACGGCTTCAAGGTCGTCCTCGAAGGAATGGCAAACATGACCGATGGTGCGCCATGGCCCTGGAAGGCGATCCCTCAAACCATCCTGCAGTTCGCCAAACTGGTCGAGGTGCGCAACGGTCACGCGTACGAGGACCAAACTGATGACTCTTTTGGCTACCAGCGTTCTCTGGACATACCTGATAAGATACATGATCTGATCAGGATGATGAGTCAACGCATCGCCGTCCTTTGTAATGTCCGCAAGGAAGATGCCAGTCCTCACCAGTCGGAGCTGACCATTTTCGTGGAGGAATTCTTTGCGTAAGCTGTTCCTTGAGCATGGCCGCGACTTGGGCTAACACACCCGCAGGGACATGCAACGCATATTCATCCGATGCGCATCGTCGAGAAGACGCATCCTGCCAAGGCGTTCTTACGAACAGATCCGCGGTCAACGCGATTATCAGGATGGGTCGGCCAGAATGCGGAGGCCCTCATACCTCTTCAGGTGGCATGATCCACTGTGGTCTACCTTAATGCTGCGGACCGATCTCCAGACCAAGCTTTGTGGCGAACACTGAGTACACGGTCGAGCAATATCGGAATGCGTCACAAGGATCCAGAGTACCGTCATACGACCAGGGCAGAAGTCAGTTTGTCAGTCACGTTGTCCAGGAGACTGCCGTTGGCGTCGACACATTCGTACAACAACAGACCACGCATGCAGTTGTAACCGAGATTCGCGACAAGGTCGAAATGTTGAGCAGGGAAAGCAGCTGACCATGTGAGCCTGACGAGCTTCGCCGCTCGCCTCCTGATTGTACTTTTCTTGCAGTTCAAATTGGGCCAACTTCCCGCGCGGCCGACGTTCTTTTATGGACGAGATGATTCGGTGAACATCATCGTCGAGCTCATTTGTACAGCACCGGCGCGCGCATCGCAATCATGGGGTCGGGCGGCATCGGCAAGACTTCGCTTTCGCTAATAGTGATTTACGACGAGCGTGTGGTAGGTGTTGTGGGAGACTCGCGGTACTTTGTCTCTGTGGAAGGAGCCAGTGATGTCGGCGCCGCGGCTCAGCTACTCGCAGGCCAGCTTGGTCTACCAGAATCCTCCGATCCCCTCTCAGCGGCGATCTCTTATCTTGAAACTATCCCGCGCGCTCTGTTGATTGTGGACAATCTGGAAACGCTGCTTTTCTCCAAAAACGCGGCGGCGCAGAAGGAGACCGAGCGGATGCTGCAACGTCTTGCCGGCATCCGACCCTTACCTTGGTGATCACCTCGCGAGGAGCCGTACCGCCTAGATGGCATTCGGTGGTCCAACGCGCCGTCGGCCGGTCTTGAAACCATTTCACTCGCAGCCGCTCGCGAGACCTTTGAGCAGATTTCAGGACAACCCGAGCTCGCATCCGAGCGCAACGCCTTAGACACGTTGCTCGCCAATGTGGACTGCATGCCACTTGCAGTGACTCTTCTCGCTCAGCTTGCCCAGCTGAAGAATCCGCCCTCCCAACTCCTACAACGGTGGCACCGAACGAAGACTGGATTTATTCGCTCAGACGGTGACGACCGCGAGTCGAGCGTGGACGTTTCGATCCAGCTATCCCTCGATCTTCTTGAAGGGACGCGCAATGGAACGGAAGGACAGCAGCTGCTTTCCATCTGTGCGCACCTGCCCGATGGTCTCCGGCCGGCCGTCTTTGACAAGCTCGACGATCACTTTGACGACATACACAGGGCGAGGATTTGCTTTTCAAGTTCGCTCTCGTTTCCATTGGCCCCGAGGATGAGCTAAAATGCTCAGTCCGGTTCGACATTTCGTACTGAAGCACCATCCCATGACGATGAACCACGCCGCGGCTCTACGAAAGATCTACTTTGACATCGCGGCATCCGGTCCAAAACGTATGGACGAGAACTTCTCGCGCTAGCCCAGAATGTGGCTCCGGAGTACGGCAATCTGACGTCATTCTACTTCACTTGATCAGTATCGAGGAACCGTCTCAGGAACTTTTCGATGCAGATCGATGCTGTGTCCGAGTACGCGTACTGGACGGTTCCATCGACCACTTTGCGCGAGGCATTCCGCCAGCGTCTTGACGCACATCCTGTCTGGCTGGCTCCGTGCCTGAAGGACGTTGCTCGCACCCAGCTCAATCAAGATGAATATGCGCTCGCAGTGGTCAACTTGAATGCCGCTCGCAAGCTTTACGCCACACTTGGCGACAAATTTCAGGAGGCAGTCTGTGGGCAGTTGCTAGGAAGGTGCCTAAGAATGCAAAATTCCCTCGAGGCAGCCGAGCGCGAGTTAATGGCCGCAAAAGACACCTTTATCGAACTCGGCCATAAATAAGTGCCGCACAATGCGCTCTGGAGCTCGGCCTCATTTGCGAATTGCGCGACGATCGCGCTCAAGCAAAAATCCATTTCACCTCCGCGCGAGACGTTTTCAAGCGACGCGGGGATCGGCTTGGCGCGGCACAATGCACTCAACGCCTCGGAGCAATCCAGATCCGTCTGGGCAACTTTTCTGAAGCAGACGCCGAGTTGCAATCCGCGCTTGCCGAGTTCGAAGCGCTTGCGTGCTGTCCGGCACGGCGCAACTGCGCGGTTATTCTTGGCGATTTGCGCGTGCGTCAGAATGACTATGACTCGGCCGAGAAGTATCTTGCCACCGCGCGGGAGTTATTCACGCGAATAGGAGACCGGCACGGTCTGGCGCTACTATCATTTTCACCTCGGAAAACTACGTCACGCTCAAGGCAGATTACAAGACGCCACTGAAAACTTTTCGATTGCGGAGGAGATTTTCACGGCGATAGGAAATCAGAGTGATGCTACCTTATGCCGCGACATGATAGCAAAGCTTCGTGACTACATTGTATTGATCTAATCTCATTCGGGAGGGAGGTCTCTGTAAACTGCGCTGTGAAGAATACATGTACTGTGCACTATTCCAGTCTAATGGCGAAGCAGGCAGATCAAACGCAGAGAAGCGGTGTAGGCAGCCGACAATCTACAGACTGCGCGCAAGCTCTGCGCCGAACGCTGTGGGTTCCAAATCCTCGAGGCCCCCGTCTGCGGCCGCCGTCGTGGCCAGTCGCTGCTGCTGCAAGAGTCGTTCTGGCCGGCCCAGCACGAGATACTCGCGGTTCAGCCGATCTTGATCCAGATGGGCCAGGAGGTCGATGCCGCGCGGTGTGCCGGCAGGTACTCGGGCAGATCTACTGCGCGCGAGAAGAGTACGATGGTGCGCCTGATGTTCAGAAGACATCGCCGGCGGTTGTATGGTAGATTCATCTGCGATGCAGAATCGGAGCTGCGCACTGCGTTGGGCGAGCTCGAGAGGTTGGGCGAGATGCTGGGCGCGCGGCGCAGTGTACGGTGAATCTAGGCAAAGCTGCGCCGCGCCGGGGGAGACTGCGGGGCGGCGGAGACGGCTTTTGCGCGAATGGGTGATGGGTTGGGTCTTGCAGTACCTCAGCGAGCTGTACGGTGATCAGGGCAAGTCACGGGCGGTCACGGAGACATGGGCAGCAGACCGGATGATACATCAGAACGAAGGGCACGCAGTCCTCAGATGTATCGCGTAGGATATTGCTGCGAATTTGGCACAAACGGGACGGGTTCATCGCAAGCGGTAGAGTGGGTATCGCAACGGAGGAGCGGGAGCGGGAGTGGCAGAGCAGATGGGATCCAATCAGGGACGAGAGCGCGGAACTGGCATAACAGACGCGGTAGGCAGATGCTGTCAACGACGCGTCAATTGCGCGACGCGGCATGCTGTAACGAAAAATTGGCTTCAGCACACCAGAAACATCGCTGCGGACGAGCACTAGGGTACCGGTGGATGTAGAGAGCGGGCGTGCGCGCGGGCAGATTCACGCACTGATGAGAGCACGTGACGATCTGAAGGAGAGAGAGAGAGAGAAGAGTTCGACGCTGACAGCGGGGTTGGAATCGCGTTTCTGCTCGTTCCCTTGGCTCGTCGCCATCCAAGTTCGCAGGGTCAACACACACAGCTATCGCTTATTGGAGCAGCATCTCCGAGCTCCTAGCTTGTGTTTTGATTATGCATACACACGGATCCGCGACACGCTCAGCTGCAGGCGTGACTGTATTTCACCGGCGTGCGGTTTCGCGCCAAGTGATCCCAATCGCGCCGACATCTCGAAATATATCGAGACAGTCGATGATTTCGCCGCGGTGGGCGAGATTCGACTGAGCAAGAACTCTGTCGGTGTCGAAGCCGCCGCGGCGCTGGGCGAAGCTATCGTCAAGATGACCTCGCTACGGGTGCGCATTTTCTCCACAGGCGAGATTATAGCAAAGTCTAATATCGTGATATGATTGCAGATCGCTACGCTCTCTGATATCTTTACGGGTCGTCTCAACACCGAGACGCCACTTGCGCTCAAGAGCCTTTGCGACGCGCTCCAGCACACAACCACGCTCTCTGAACTCAACTTTGGCCACAACGCCGTCGGCGCATATGCTGATGCCTTTGTCGGTGTCATCGAGGCCCGCGGTGGCCATGGTCTGCGTGTCATCGACTTGCAGGACCAAGGCCTCGCACCAGCGTCCGGAAACATCGTCGCAGCCGCACTTGAACGCGCCGCACCAGCGCAGTCTACTGCCGACAAAGCTGCCTCGCCATCCTCGACGCTGCGCGTTTTCATCGCGCGGTGGAACCGGCTCGAGGACGGCAGCTCAGCAGGATGGGGCGCGGCCTTCGCCGCACACCGCACTCTGACCGCAATTCATCTCGAGCGCGCGTGTTTGCGCGCCCAGGGCTTCCAGAACGTCGTTCTAGGGCTTGCGTCTTGCCCAAACCTGCGATACCTCAACCTGGACGACAACCTCGGCGCCGAAGTCGATGGGCTCAACGCGTGGCCAGACTTTGCCAAATCTCTGCGCAGGTGGACCAAGCTCGCGTTCCTCGCTATTGGATCGTGCTGTCTGGACAACGAAGCCTGAGCTTATCCTCGACGTCTTCAGGGAGGGCAGGCACACCAAGCTCGTCACGCTCGCGCTCGACAACAACGACTTCGACCCGTCCGTGTACCCGGCGCTGCAGGAGGTCATTGCAGACCACCTGCCCGCACTCAAGCAGCTCGGACTTATTGGTAACGAGGAGGTCGAGGAGGGAGACAACGACGCTGTCGAGGAGATCCGGACGCTGCTCAAGGCGCGCGGCGGCGAGCTTGTCACGGACGACGAGCACACCTGGCCGCTACCCGTCGACCAGCCTGATGAGGTCCCAGCTGCACCACCTGCCGCAGCAGCACCCGCTAAGCCTTCTGCGCCGGAACGTGCTCTCTCAGATCCGGCGCTTCCGTCCAAGATCGCGTCTGGCACTGCGACGGTCGATGAGCTTGAGGCGGCATTAGCTAAGTTGACGGTATGAGCGTATCATCTTGTATAGACTTATCTCTTTTTTGTGTATGGAGGGTCTCTCGGTTGTCTCAAAGGCCTAACGACAATATATTTGTTATACATGCGAACCATTCTCGAAACCTTGGTTACAAAACGTGCGCTCGCAAGACACGGCCCACATCAACCCCAATAGTTATTGCCATCGATATCGTTCGCATACTTGTGGAATCCCGTCATACGGAGAATGTCCACCGCGTCTTGTGCCGTGAACTCGTCGTCGTCGTCGTCGTCATCATCCCAACGACTGCTGGTCCTCTCCGGCGGTTCGTTGTTGCCATTGTCTCTGTTGCCCATGCCACCGCTGGCCCCGGGATGGTTCCGGTACACTGGCCAGTGGTTCAGCTGCTGGTTCAACTTCTTCTTCTGCTTCAGCTTCTTCTTCCTGGGGCCAGGCGCATTGTGAGGCTGTTGGGCCGTCGTGGTGGACGATTGCTGCCCTGGGTGGTGCGACGACACCGCGTTATGTGACTGACTCGATCCTGCCGGTTGTGACTGGCTCGACGACTTCGTGTTCTGAGATGTGCTTTGTGCCAGCTGCTGATGTGTTCGTTGCCTTCTGTGATATATGAGGCGCCTTCTGCTGATTCCCCGAGCGATGTATGTTGGGAGGTGGCTGGGAAACCGGTAGTGCTGTCGAATTGCGGGATTGGTATGATCCTCTAACTTGCCCCGAATTCAAAGTATCCAAGGACCCAGGTTTGCTCGTGCGCGGCTGCGCTGGCCTACTGATGTTTTTGGTTGACGCGAACTGGACTGCGCTGGCTTCGTAGTCTCTGTATCCGTTCGCATGGCAACATTCGAGTTGTCTGCGCTGGAAGGTCCGGGTCTGACTATCATCGACAGCCCTAAATCGCCTCCTGCGCTCCTTATTGACAAAACAGACCTTGCACGTGGTCTGGGGACGCTTGCGCTTGTGCGGATATTTTGAAAGAACAAAACACGGCGCTGAGAGTGTGCGGTGACACTTGTTGCACTGCTTCTTTGGGGTATGGTCGAGCTCGGGATCATTGAGCACGTCCATCGGTAGTGTACCAGAAGTTGCAAAGATCGACTTTTCGATTGGCTTGTTGAACATATTGATATACCGACTGCTTTGTTGCTCTAGGAGGAGCTGATATTCATGTCGAAGGTAACCTCTGGAAGAAAATATTTGATAGGTCCGGGCGATGAGAAGTATATCCCTCTCGGCATGACGGAGGAAGTCCGGTGGTAGCGGCCGTTCCATCCAACGGGGGTCGTCCAGCATCAAATTCAGGCCCCGGTTCTCAGACAGCTTTAGTATGAAGAGATAGGAGGCGTTGAGTTGAAGTATCATACCTGGACCGCCTTTCACGTTGTGGCTTTCAAAACGTGGTACAGACCTGTGAGGGCGAAAATTCCACCCCAAGATCCATGTCAGATACGGTCTGTGTAGAGGATGGCGAGCTATCATCTATTCCTGCGCGACCGTCTGGTCTTCCTCGCAGGCTGCGAATGTGAGTCCACCCAGTGCAGATCCCACAGCAGCCGACCGACGCATGCAGCACTCGGCGGATCTCAATGCGTCTCTTCTCCCCATTCCACATCAAACTTGCAAAATTATGATGTTCTGAATGATAATACCGGCTTGTTGTGTGTTTGATCGAGCTAGTCACAGATTATTCATATTACACTGTGAAACTGCGGATTTTGTATGACAATTCAGGATTTTGATCATCAATGGCACTCAGAAATTCATAAGAATAAAAGCAACGGTATTAATTGGTTCTTCCCAGATTTTCAGGGGTTTGTAGGCGCGTCTTAAATGCAGAGTCACATACTCCGGCTGCATGCTGCGGTGAAGGTATAAGATGCAGGACGCGCAATAGCAGCAACGATGGCGAGGGAACGAGATGAGAGAGCATTTGGCTCGCGGAGCGGGATTAGATTGGTCTAATAACGGCCGCGAAAGACACAAACTAACGGAGGCGGACTTTCGAACGCGTTCCTGCCTCCCGTCTCGCGCGTTATTTCGCCGATATTCTCACACATCAATCCCGGCTAGAAAAATGGCGATCACAGCGGCCAACCAAGTAGTGAAGAAATTTTCTGAGCATGGAGGTGTGCTGATCTGTGCTTTCAAGTCATAGTGGTACTCGTATGCGCAGCGACGGTGTGCTCGAAGGTCTTTTGTTGTTGATCCTTTGCAGGCAAGCGTCGGTGCGTGCGCACAGTAGGCAAAATATCTCGGCCATTCAAATCCCTGGACTTTGTTGCCTGCATGCATTCGCAAATATACATGCCGTCCTTCTTTTTGCGCCTTTTGGAACGCGAGCGAGACAACGCAAATGAGACGCAAGCAAAAGCCAATGACGACATGTTGAAGAGATTCAGTGAGCGTGAACGAAGGCCACTCGCACCACAAGTCTCACAGGTATTGTATTCCTTAACGCGGCACAGCTTGTTTGCTGGGGGAATTAGAAGGGTCCCGCGCCTTGTGCCGCGACCTCGTCGCAGCATCTTGCCCTTCATCCACGATGTCGGATTCTGGCCCTCCAAAGCCTGCTGCAGATGTTATTTGCCCAGACATTCTTCCTGATGTTGTCGTGGAGCTACAACGCTCTGTCAACGAGCTGGAACTGGCGGTTAATGTACGCCATACCAAATTACCCGTGCGATCGTCTTTGGGATTACTGACAGTGCGACTGTGCAATTTTAGGCGCTCTCCACGAAGAAAGGGACCACGAAGAAAGCTAGAAACTCCGCGCGAAAGTTGGCCGAACATGCGGCCGAGTTGGTCGTCGCAGTGGTCGCCGCCTGCAAGGAGCGGCCAGGCGCTCTACACGTGTTGGCGGTATCGCATCTCACGGTATTCAACGAGTGAGGTGAAGCCAAAGACAAATATCCTCGCGCTCATTCGCCTACGCAGCACTGTCGATGAGTCTATGGCATCGATCCGGACACGCCTCGCTATGGGTTGGTTCGACAGTATCGCTTCAGGATCGAGCACAGCCAGACTGATCCAAACTTGGTCGCTCGGAATTACCGAACTTGGTGTGATGCTCAAAGTGCGTCCCGGTAATCCCTTGCGGTCTTGGCCGTCTCCTGACACTTCCGGAGATTGACAAGGGTGTCGCGCAACTGGTATTGGACCCGGCTCGCTGCCTAGAGCTATCGAATGCAAATCCTAAAATTGTGCGTATATCCGAGAGATAATGGTATCGTCGATTTGATTTGTATTTCAGGACCTGTTCGTGTAGTGCGTTCACTGCTGCCCACGTTCTCACACTCAGTCTGTACAGTTCCAAGCTGAACCCATCAACTACCAAGGTGGTGTACGACGGCTTCAAGATCGTCCTCGAAGGAATGGCAAACATGACAGAGGGTGCACCATGGCCCTGGAAGGCGATCCCTCAAACCATCCTGCAGTTCACCAAACTGGTCGAGGTGTGCACCTGGACATAGGCGCCAGGATAAAATTGAACTGATCATTCTTTCGGTTATAAGCGTTCACTAGACCTTCCTGATAAGATGCATGATCTGATCAGAGAGATTAACCAACTTATCGCCATGCTCTTCAATATCCACAAGCAAGCTGCCAGCCCTCACCAGTCGGAGCTGACCAGTTTCGTCGAGGTATTCTTTGCGTAAGCGTATTTCTTGAGCATGGCGCGACTTGGGCTAACACGCCCGCAGAGATATGCAACGCATAATCATCCGATTGCGCGTCGTCGAGAAGACGCATCCCGCCAAGTCCTTGCCACTAACAGATCGAATGAGCACGATTATTCAAGACGAGTCGGCGAAGATGCAGAAAGCGCTCGGAAATCTTCAGGTGAGGCATGATCGACTGTGGTCATGACGTTGATGATGACGGACGATCTCCAGACACGCTTTGTGGCGCACACCGCGTACACGGTCGAATCGATCTCGGAATGCGTCTTAAGGATCCAGAGCACTGCGGATACGACGCTCACTGTCGCGACAGAGACCAGAACGGAAGTTCAGTTCATCAGTCATGTCGTCCAGGAGACTGCCGTTGGCGTCGTCGCGGTTCACGATGATATCGACGCCGTCCGTGAAGGTGTGGAAGCAACGCACACAGTTGTAACCGAAATTCGCGATGCGGTGATGTTGAGCAGGGAGAAACAGCTGACCATGTGAGCCCTGACGAGCCTCGCCGCTCGCCTCCTGATTGTACTTTTCTTGCAGTTCAAATTGGGCGCAACTTCCCGCGCGGCCGACGTTCTTTTATGGACGAGATGATTCGGTGAACATCATCGTCGAGCTCATTTGTACCAGCACCGGCGCGCGCATCGCAATCATGGGGTCGGGCGGCATCGGCAAGACTTCGCTTTCGCTGATAGTGATTTACGACGAGCGTGTGGTAGGTGTTGTGGGAGACTCGCGGTACTTTGTCTCTGTGGAAGGAGCCAATGATGTCGGCGCCGCGGCTCAGCTACTCGCAGGCCAGCTTGGTCTACCAGAATCCTCCGATCCCTCTCAGCGGCGATCACGCATCTTGCAACTATCCCGCGCGCTCTGTTGATTGTGGACAATCTGGAAACGCTGCTTTTCTCCAAAAACGCGGCGGCGCAGGAGGAGACCGAGCGGATGCTGCAACGTCTTGCCGGCATCCCGACCCTTACCTTGATCATCACCTCGCGAGGAGCCGTGCCGCCCAGAGGCATTCGGTGGTCCAACGCGCCGTCGGCCGGTCTTGAACCATTTCACTTGCAGCCGCTCGCGAGACCTTTGAGCAGATTTCAGGACAACCCGAGCTCGCATCCGAGCGCAACGCCTTAGACACGTTGCTCGCCAATGTGGACTGCATGCCACTTGCAGTGACTCTTCTCGCTCAGCTTGCCCAGCTGAAGAATCCGCCCTCCCAACTCCTACAACGGTGGCACCGAACGAAGACTGGATTTATTCGCTCAGACGGTGACGACCGCGAGTCGAGCGTGGACGTTTCGATCCAGATTTCCCTCGATCTTCTTGAAGGGACGCGCAATGGAACGGAAGGACAGCAGCTGCTTTCCATCTGTGCGCACCTGCCCGATGGTCTCCGGCCGTCCGTCTTTGAACAGCTCTACACTCACTTCAATGACATACACGGGGCGAGAGATTTGCTTTTCAAGTTCGCTCTCATTTCCATTGGCCCCGAGGATGAGCTGAAAATGCTCAGTCCGGTTCGACATTTCGTACTGAAGCACCATCCCATGGCGATGAACCACGCCGCGGCTCTACGAAAGATCTACTTTGACATCGCGGCATCCGGTCCAATACATATGGACGAGAACTTCTCGCGCCTAGCCCAGAATGTGGCTCCGGAGTACGGCAATCTGACGTCATTTCTACTTCACTTGATCAATATCGAGGAACCGTCTCAGGAACTTTTCGATGCAATCACTGCTGTGTCCGAGTACGCGTACTGGACGGTTCCGTCACCACTTTGCGCGAGGCATTCCGCCAGCGTCTTGACGCACATCCTGTCTGGCTGGCTCCGTGCCTGAAGAACGTTGCTCGCACCCAGCTCAAACAAGATGAATATGCCCTCGCAGTGGTCAACTTGAATGCCGCTCGCAAGCTTTACGCCACACTTGGCGATAAATTTCAAGAGGCAGTCTGTGGGCAGTTGCTAGGAAGGTGCCTAAGAATGCAAAATTCCCTCGAGGCAGCCGAGCGCGAGTTAATGGCCGCAAAAGACACCTTTATCGAACTCGGCGCCGAAATAAGTGCCGCAGATTGCGCTCAGGACCTCGGCCACATTTGCATGATGCGCGACAATTACGCTCAAGCAAAAATACATTTCACCTCCGCGCGAGACGTTTTCAAGCGATGCGGGGATCGGCTTGGCGCGGCACAATGCACTCAACGCCTCGGATCAATCCAGGTCGTTCTGGGCAACTTTCTGAAGCAGACGCCGAGTTGCAATCCGCGCTTGCCGAGTTCGAAGCGCTTGCCGAGCTAACCGGCATGGCGCGATGCGCGGTTATTCTTGGCGATTTGCGCGTGCGTCAGAATGACTATGACTCGGCCGAGAAGCATCTTGCCACCGCGCGGGAGTTATTCACGCGAATAGGAGACCGGTCCAGTCTGGCGCTCTATCATAGGAAGCTCGGAGATCTACGTCACGCTCAAGGCAGATTACAAGACGCCGCGGAAAACTTTTCGATTGCGGAGGAGATTTACACGGCGATAGGAAATCAGAGGCTTGCTACCATATGCCGCGACATGATAGCAATGCTTCGTGACTCATGATCATTGTATTGATCTAATCTCATTCGGGAGGGAGGTCTGTAAACTGCGCTGCGAAGAATACATGTAGTGTGCACTATTCCAGACTAATTGCGAAGCAGGCAGATCAAACGCAGAGAAGCGGCGCATGCAGCCGAAAATCTACAGACTGCGCGCAAGCGGTGTGGGTTCCAAATCCTCGAGGCCCCCGTCTGCGGCCGCCGTCGTGGCCAGTCGCTGCTGCTGCAAGAGTCGTTCTGGCTGGCCCAGCACGAGATACTCGCTCATGGGATCTTGATCCAGATGGGCCAGGAGGTCGATGCCGCGCGGTGTGCCGGCAGGTACTCGGGCAGACCTACTGCGGGCGCGAGGTGCGCTCGGCCTCTGATGTTCAGAAGACATCGCCGGCGGTTGTATGGTAGATTCATCTGCGATGCGGCAGGCTGGATGGTGCAGAATCGGAGCTGCGCGCTGCGTTGGGCGAGCTCGAGAGGTTGGGCGAGATGCTGGGCGCGCGGCGCAGTGTACGGTGAATCTAGGCAAAGCTGCGCCGCGCCGGGGAGACTGCGGGGCGGCGAGGGCGGCTTTTGCGCGAATGGGTGATGGGTTAGGTCTTGCAGTACCTCAGCGAGCTGTACGGTGATCAGGGCAAGGCGTAGGCGGTCACGGAGACATGAGCAGCAGACCGGATGATACATCAGAACGAAGGGCACGCAGTCCTCAGATGTATCGCGTAGGATATTGCTGCTAATTTGGCACAAACGGGACGGGTTCATCGCAAGCGGTAGAGTGGGTACGGCAACAGGAAGCAGGAGTGGCAGAGCAGATGGGATCCAATCAGGGACGAGAACGCGGAACTGGCATAACAGACGCGGTGGCAGATGCTGTCAACGACGCGTCAATCGCGACGCGGCAGGCTGTAACGAAAAATTGGCTTCAGCACACCTTCTACATCGCTGCGGACGAGCACTAGGGTACCGGTGGATGTAGAGAGCGGGCGTGCGCGCGGGCAGATTCACGCATGGTGAGAGCGTGTGGCGATCTGAACGAGAGAGAGAGAGAGAGAGAGAGAAAGAGTTCGGACGCTGACAGCGGGGTTGGAATCGCGTTTCTGCTCGTTCCCTCGTCTAGCTCCAAAGTTCGCACGGCTAACACCTGTAGGAACGGCCTAGCCGAGCTCCTAGCTTGTGTTTTGATTCTGCATACACACGGATCCGCGACACGCTCAGCTGCAGGCCGTGACTGCATTACAATTGCATCTGTTTTCTTAGGTGCGTCAGATTGAAATTCACCGTCGTCCGTTTTCGCGCCAAGTGATCCCGGGGTGGATCCCATCGCCGCCAACGAGCACCCACGTCGCGCAACAGGATCCCTATGTCTCGAGTATACCCAGTCATGCGTACGTGAAATATCTGTGTAGAGGAGAGATCTTTAAACTTACTGCAGTCATAGCCAGGACACGGGCACGCTGTTCGAGATTCATTGTTCTATAGATGTTCCTCATAACGTATACGTACTGTCAGCTTCGGCTCTCACGCGCGCGCGCGCGTGCTAGCTGATATTGACTCCACCACAGTTTCGCCTGGGCGCTCAATGTCGCTCGTTCAGCCTCCCAATATGAGTGCTCGCTGGTAGCAGTTGCCGAAGGACCTTCGGGTTCGATTCGTGCAGAAATGCTGCTCGAGGTTGTAATAAACCCCTCTGCATGCGTCATACATTGCCCCTGTTCGCATTAGGTCCTCTGACTCGGCAATCATTGTTTTACAGTGAAGAAGAAACCTCGATCACCGATGAAAGAATCGAGGGATCCAATGACGAGACGGGGCCATATCTGTTCACCCTGACGTCACCTCATCTGACCGTCGGTGGACTAATCTACTTTTCGCTGACGCTCGCTGCGGCATCGGTCGAGAGGCTTGTCGCGCACAATGTCGTGGGAACCATCATGCAGTCGTACCGGCTCAAGTCGCCGAAAGACGAAACCGTAGTCAAACCTCCAACACACGAACGCATGCTATTCCGACTTGACGGAGGGACACAGTTCCGCTGGCCCGGCGACGTATACGTTGGGCTCAGGTCCTGTCACAGGCCCATGGCCATCATCAGCATCGAGAACTCTCGAGCCCTATCATCTCACCAGCGGAAAGGCATACCAGTCGTAGCAAAAATCGCGACCAGCGGAAACAGCTGAACCTCAACCATGATCAGCAGCATGGAATGGCCGTCCTTGCCGCGGGCGAGGCACTCAAATAGAGCTACATTGCGCGTCTGCCCATCGACGAACAGTTGCGAGCGATGTCGCACGAGGGGTCCGACTCGCCCTTCCGAATTGAGCACACCATTTCGTCGTGACTATGACTTTCTCGACGCCTGGGAAACCCGCACAGCGCATGCTGCGGATCGAGCGGCCGCTGAACACCCTATCGTGCGGGTGCGTGCCAGCGTCGCTCGTACTGCCGTCCTACGACGCGGTGGAAGAACCCAATGAGAAGATCTGGCGCGTCAAGCACTTCACTGGCACCTTGTACGCGTGCATGTGTCTGTACAAGATCACCACACTGCTTGGGACGAAGCACTTCAGCCCACTCATCGACGCTCACGAGGCATTCGCGCGGCCAGCACCACCATCGGACGACCTCTTTCGGGCAAACAAATGAGATTCTGCTCGACCGCGCGTATAGCTCGGCATCACCAATTAACTAATTTAAGAAGGATCATGGGTGTGTGTAGAGGATCATCATATCGTTTTTCAGTTAACATATGTCATAGACGTAGATGTAGCGGACCAGATGTAGACAAATCTTACGAATGTGCCACTTTTGTCTGTAGCAATCACGACCACACCGTCGATGACGATGTAATTAAGAATTCATACACTTTTATGCGGATCCAAGCTCTGCACAATAAGACGGACAATCACGCCATTGATGCTGGTCGTATGCGGGTTATTGAATCAGCTCGAGCAATGGCGTTGCAGGGTAACTGGATGCAAGTTCCCAGCGCTATGTCTCGTCACCTGGATCTGGTGATGAGGCCTGAGAGGTTACCGACAAACTGGCAGATCTAGACACTTGAGATGATTCCTCCGAGG
Organism: Auriculariales sp. MPI-PUGE-AT-0066; assembly: GCA_020744175.1. Lineage (NCBI taxonomy): Eukaryota > Fungi > Basidiomycota > Agaricomycetes > Auriculariales > Auriculariales sp. MPI-PUGE-AT-0066. The sequence goes on from JAGTJP010000128.1 coordinate 49,487, forward strand.
CCTCAGATTCGGAGTTGTACTCGAGTTCAGAAAACCAGTCGCGCTGTGTGGGGGAAACGGGTCGTGCAGACGAGAGACCATATCGCCCGCGCAACGTTAGGCGAGAGCGCAGTTCTAAAGCGCGTTTGCTTCCGATCGGAGCCGGCTCGCATTATGATTGCAATTAGAGTACGGTCTCTGAATTGGTCTGTAAATTGGGTATCGAATCTGGTACGGCAAAAGTACTCTACAAGCAAGCGTCTATATTCAAGCCTCTGAAGCTCAGCTCCTGAAGTCCATCACTCACGAGCCAAAGACCATGCCTAAACACACGGAATGAACGGAATCACCCGATTTTGATGAATGAATGTCGTATAAAAATAGAAGCAGGAGAAAGAATCTCATGTAACATGAGATGAGCATGCAGGAGCAACTAAAAATATCCACACTCGGCTACCACAAGTTCGAGTTCCATGGCAGCACTATTCCCGTCTAATTGCAAAGCAGACAGATCAAACGCAGAGAAGCGGTGCAGTTCACCGAAGATCTACTGCGCGCAAGCTCTACGCCGAGCGCGGTGGGTTTCCGAATCCCTCGAGGCCCGTCTGCGGCCGCCTTCTTGGCCAATCGCTGCTACTGCTTCACGTTTTGTTCTGGTCAGCAAAGCACGAGGGTACTTGCAGCTCAGGCGATATTCAGCCAGAAGGGAGAAAGAAATGGAGGGAGCAAGGAGTTCGGAAGCGGAAAGGCGTGCGGTGAAAATGATCCCCAAATAGAACCCAATCGGCACCCACGTCGCGCAACAGGAAAACTTCAGAAACCGGAGCATGATGTATGGTAGACGAATTCGCAACAATGAGAGGAAAATGTGATTCCTCACGTCACGTGACGTCCACGCGAAAGTGCAGGAGAAATACGGGATGCTCAGCGATTTACCGGCCCGCCCGGTTGTCGGGTTTGTGTGGCAACGACTGTTCCTAACGCGGGTTCGTGCCGGGTGGCCGCCCAGATGCATGAATATAGTCGATTGAACGAATATGTGCTCGGGAAAACGGAATAAAGACGGGAAGTGGGGCGGACGATCGCGCTAAAGCTTGGTTGTAGCGCCGATCGGACAAAACTAGTGAGCCGAAGAACACGGGGTTCGATTGCTACCCTTTAGATATATAAAGTTACACAGTATATATATAAAAATCCTGTGGCTATGTGTGTAGGTCCTAATCGTACGACCCTGAATTGCTGAAATGCCGTTGGTGGCCTTTTTGATGGTGGGTGACATGGAAAGTCGTCCGCTGACCGACAACCGGACCCCGAGAGTCACCTGGTCGGCCACTTGCGTGCTAGCGGGTCATGCGGTTCGCTGGCGAGGGTTTAGTGGCAGGAGCGCGAGCTCGACGGCCCGCGCGATCGTTCGCCATTGGTGTTGTTGAGGCTTTTCGGTAGTGATCCACGGGCCACAGCGGCAGTTTACTTGCCCGACCAGTCTCTATTCCACGCGCGTTGCTAGCGGGAGTTCAGAGATGCCTGCTGCGGTGTGGCGAGGTCGCGCTAGTTTGGCGCGAGCTTCGGCATTTGCCGGTCCGGTACATGCGCGCCTGCGCTGTTTAGGCGGTCTTCGCAGGGTCGGGCGCTAGTGCCCCATACACCCGCCGGGCGGATAAACTTGGCCGTCCCCGGCCAACCAGCTTATAAGACGAAAGCCAGGAACTGGGGGGATTGTCACCTGATGTTGCCACACTCGTTTGGACTCGATTCCATGACCAACACCGCGATCTCCGAACTTCCTCAGGCGCGCGACGTCCGTACGCGTCCCGAGTCCACCTTCCTTGCTGCAGTTGTCGGCGCCATCGCCGAGACAAACCCTCCCGAGGATACTGTTCATGACGCCGATTGGGCCACCTTCTGGGCTGCTACAGCCGGTCGCGTTCGGCAAGGCCTCTGTCGCGTAAAGTGTCCATCGTGCCAGGTCCTTGTCCAGAACTGTGACGCCATTTGGCTCCTGAAATCGATGGAACAATCATATACGTACTTCCGAAAGATATTGAGATGACATTCTGTGCCAGGAAACAACTATAGGTTTGAGGAACGTGCAGAAAACATTGATGAGACTGAATCTTGCTATATGCACTAACTCGGCTCTTAGTCAAATCAGTGATAAATCAGGAAATCAGAGTGCAGGCATGCAATGAATGTGTCTAAGATATGAATATCACACAAGAAAGTGGGAAAATATCAATAATTGGGTTCTGATGTGGCGATACTTTGTGAAAGCAAAATTTCTATCAAATCTGACAGCATGCGGGAAATAACGAGAATATGCCGGAGGCTACACTGCATATATTGACATCATCTCTTGCTGCACTATAGCTGTCATGTATTGGGACCAGATAGTCCATGGGATGTTACTCAAATCATGTTAGATCGCTGACAAGTGTGCTATTGTTCCCTCACAACCACCACTTGCAATCAATTTGCATCATCCACTGGGCCACACTGCATGTATTTACACCAGTCTTTTTTCATGTTTGAGCTGCCAATGGGGGGTCTATTTTCCCACCTGAGAGGCGAATTTTATCGCTGTGAGTCGCTCAGAAGTGCGCTATTTGTTTCCTTAATGGACCAGCCATGACAAATACATGCTCTCGAGAACCCTAATGCAAAAGGTAAAGTGATCCACCGACCCATAAATGTATCTTCCCAAAGGTATGGTATGTTATGTTGATCTTAATTGTCTGCGACGGGAGAAGGGCAACCGGATATGAGATTCGATCTACTGAGAGCATGACTACATACCTGCGACGGGAGAAGGGCAACCAGAGAAAAGCTCCGGTGCCTCCCGACGCAGTTTATCTATGGAATGGATTTTGCCGGAACGAGAGAGTAAAAGCGAGAAGATTCCAGAAAATTCCTCAGATCCCTTTCCATATTCAACACTCCCCCTGAATCTTGAGCGTCTTGCGGTTCCTATATCAAAACTCCTAGCATTTCTCTGCAGCGCAGGACATCTGGTCGGGCAAGTGGTTTGGTAAACACGTCGGCGAGTTGCTCTATAGTTGGTACGAAAGTTGGTTCGAGTCGTTTAGCGTCAACTGTGTCCCGTAACCAGTAGAAACGTAAGTCCAGATGTTTCATCCTGCCGTGGTGCTCCGGATTCTTGGATACACTGATAGCGCTTTGATTGTCGATGTGGAGTTTGGTGGGATGTTGTGGCGTGAGACCAATTTCTGTCATCAAGTTACGCATCCAGACTGTATCCTTTCCAGCCTCGACTGCAGCAATGTACTCTGCTTCGGTTGTTGACAGCGCCACTACTGGTTGTAGTTTCGATGACCAAGAGACAGCTCCACCTCCAATCATGAGTGCGTATCCTCCGGTTGATCTGCCATTGTCCGAGTTCCCAGCATGATCTGCGTCAACGAAAGTCTCAAACATTCGATCCTCGTTAAATAGGTCTCGTCTGTACGTGAGCTTTGCGTCCTTCGTATTCTGCAGATATCGCATGAGGTGTTTGACGGCGTTCCAATGGGCTATTCCGGGGTTGGATAGGAACTTGCAGAGAGTTGACACAGTGAAAGAGATATTGGGCCTTGTGGAGGTAGCCACGTATAGCAGCGCGCCAACTGCGTTCCCGTATGGGTACTTCAACATCTCCTCTTTCTCTTCTGCTGTTGATGGGCAGTCGTTACGTGACAACCTTAGGCCAGGTGTCATTGGGGTAGAGACACCATTGCAATTGGTCATACTGAAGCGTTCGAGGAGATCGTTGATATACTGCAATTGCGAGAGCTCGACAATTCCCTTTTGCTTGTCTTGGTTGATTGCGATGCCGAGTAAGAATTTGGTTGGTCCAAGATCGCGTAACTTGAAGTGACTGCTAAGGCGCGAGATGATGTCGTCTATGAGCCTGTCACTGCTTGCTGCGAAGGTTCCGTCGTCTACGTGAAATGGTAACATTGCGAATTCGTTTCCTTTCCTGTAGACGAAGAATGACCCGTCGCAGTATATGGCCTTGAAGCCAAGGTGGGTTGTGAGCGTGTGGTGTAGTTTCGTTTGCCATGCTCGTGCCCCTTGCTTTGTGCCATATAGTGCTTTTCGTAGCTTGCATACGACGTTCCTTCCTCCCATGTTGAAGCCTTCAGGTTGCGCCATATACAGGTCAGCGTCAATGTCTCCGTTGAGGAATGCATTGCTGATGTCGATCGAGCGCAGTGAGAGGTTTAGGCCTGCTGCTAGGGCAAGTACTGTTCTGATTGAAGCCATTTTGGCAGTTGGTGCGAACGTTTCGAAGTAGTTGACTCCGTGTTGTTGCGTGAAGCCTTGCGCGACTAGTCTGGCTTTATATCGCTCGATCGAACCATCTGCTCTACGCTTGATTTTGCAGACCCATCTGCATCCAACGACCTTAACTCCGTGAGGTTTCTCGACTAGCTCCCATGTTCCGTTTCGTTCGTGGGCAGCCATTTCCTCTGCAAAAGCTTCTGACCATTTGACTGAGTCGGATCTCGTTGCAGCGTCCTTGAACGAGCGGGGTTCTCCGACGTTGATGTCAACGTTTGCGACAATGTGTGTGTCGTCATAGGTCGTGTCTTCGGCGAGTAAGTGGTCGATTGAAAGGGCTTGGTCGATTTCATCTTCGGAACTATGTCTGTTATCGTCGATGTTTTCTGGTTCAGAAGGTTGGACGTGTTCGGGGTCGGCAAGAATGGGTGTTGAAGTGGATTGGCGGTCGGCTAGTGGTGAGCGCCAGTCTCTGATTGGTTGTGGGAGACGGCTTGTTCGGCGTGGTGCCTCAGGAGGAATTGCAGGAGTTGGTGGACGAGGTGGAGTTGACGGCGGTACGTAGCCAGTTGGTGTTGGTGCGGCGGGAACAGGCGCAGTGGGAACAGGCTTTGGGTTTACTCGTTCGTCTTCGTCTTCAGAATCGTCTTCTCCCCCTAAATCCAAAGTTTGTGGACGTTCGATGGTTTCCTGTCCTTTATTGAGTTTGGACATTGGGAAGTATCGTTCATCGAAGTCTACTCGCTCTGAAATGATGACCTTTTTAGTTGCGGGGTCCCACATTTTCCAGCCTTTGAAGCCCGGTGGGTAGCCAATGAAGACGCAAGGAATCATGTGCCAGTCAAGTTTGTTGCGTTTGTCTCTCTGGATATGTGCGTATGCTCTGCATCCCCATACTCTCAGGTGGGAGACGTCTGGTTTGACTTTGTACCAGTGCTCGTGTGCCGTCTTTCCTTCGTCTTTGCCAGTGAGAGATTGAGATGGAAGGCGGTCCCAGACGTGTATGAAAGAGCTCAGCGCTTCAGCCCAGAAACTTTGCGGAAGTCCAGATTCGGCTAGGGCGGTGGTGATTGCTTCGACTAGCGTCCTGTTTGCTCTGCTACTCCGTTCTGTTGAGGTCTGTTGCGCGTAGAGTCTCTTCTCTCGATGCCGTGTTCTTTTAGAAATACGTCCCACTTTTCCCCAGTGAATTCCCCTCCTTCGTCAAATTGCACTGCTTTGATCTTTTCCCCTGTCACGTTCTCTGCCCATGCTTTATACACTTTGAATGCTTCAAATGTATCTGACTTCTTTCGCAGTGGGTAAGCGGCGTGTTTTGATGATTTGTCGTCGTGGAACGCAGCGAAGTACTTGTAACCTGATACTGTGAGCACGGGCATCTCGACTATGTCGCCGTGTACTAGTTCTAGGATTTTCTTCGTTTTCGTTCCAGTTGATTTGAATGGGTTTGCGTGCATTTTGCCGGCGAGACAGGGTTCGCAGATAGGGTCAGGTTTGCGCTTGGTGTCTAGGCGCATACCTGTGACCATGTCTTCTCTTATTGCTCGCTCTAATCCTCCGATATGATGGTGCATTGCGCGTCTATGCCACAACGTGATATCAAGGGGAAGAGAGGCTTGAAGAGCGACAGCGTTGGTCGAATTTTGACTTATGGGCTTCATGTCTGCGTACCCGAGGCAGTTGTCACCAATAGTCGCTGTGAATGTGATTTCGTCGTCAAGGGTGAAGGTCATTTGATTGGCCTTTGCGACCATGGTGAGTCCCTTATTCTTCACGAGGTAATTCGTTGAAATGAGATGACAATTGAGTGGGGGAACATGAAGTACATTCGTCAGGGCAATGGGTCTTTTATCTACACCGTTCACACATGGTCTGAATACGATCGTGCCCACTCCTTCAGCGTGTATGATGTTTCCATCTGCTACGCGTACTGGAGCTTTACACTTTTCGTATTTGGCAAAGAATTCTCTTGAGGGCGTCATATGAGTAGAGGCGCCTGAGTCTGCCAGCCATGATTGATTAGTTGTGTGTTCGGTGGACGAGGATAGAGCGACACTTGCCGATTGGGCGACGTTTGCAGTAGCGTTGGGTCCGGCTGAGTGAACGGCGAGGGCAGTGTTGGCGGCGTTGGATTGCGCGCATCACGTTGTTGGGTCTTTATAACTCAGATTGAGGTCGCCAGAGACTCTGGTTTCAAGCAGGGGCCACACTGAGCGCAGTTCGACAGCGCATTTGCTTCCGATCGGAGCCGGCTCGCATTGCGATTGCAATCAGAGTAAGGTCTCTGAACCAGTCTGTAATTTGGGTATCGAATCTGGTATGGCGAGAATACTCTGTAAGTACTAAGCGGCCTATATTCAAGCCTCTGAAGCTCAGCTCGTCAAGTCCATCTCTCACAAGCACAGGACCATGCCTATACCCACGGAGTCAACGAAATCACGCAATTTTGATAAATGAATGTCGTATAAAATTAAAAGTAGGAGAAGTAATTTTGTGTAACATGAGATGAGCTTGCAGGAACAACTAAAAATATCGACGCTCGGCTACCACGAGTTCGAGTTCCATGGCAGCACTATTCCTGTCTGATTGCGAAGCAGGCAGATCAAACGCAGGGAAGAGGCGCTGGCAATCGAACATCTACAGACTGCGCGCAAGCTCTACGTCGAGCGCGGTGGTTTCTGAATGCTCGAGGCTCGTCTGCGGCCGCCGCCTTCTTGGCCAGTCGCTGCTGCTGCTGCAAGAGTCGTTCTGGCCAGCACAGCACGAGATAATCACAGCTTAGCCGATTTTTATCCAGAAGGGAGAAAGAAATGGAGGGAGCAAGGAGTTCGCGGAAGCGGAAAGGCGTGCGGTTGAAGTGATCCCCAAATAGAACCCAATGGACACCCACGTCGCGCAACAGGAAACTAGGGCATAACGAGCACACTGTTCTACGAGGGAACCCCGTGAGCATCGAGAAAGGTCCCGTGAGTGCAAAGCTCGCAGCTGGGGCGACGACTCGCGTACGGCACTTTGCAACAAATGACGACATTCCCAAACTCACGACGTTACGGGACCATGATTCTTTGCCTGATTAGCAGCAAAATTCTTGGTGTTGTCGTTTCCAAGTCAGCTCGACCACTTTTGTGGCCATTGACATGCGCCTGTCCCTCCCCCCGGCCGCCCCGTCTCAACGGCGATCATGCGACGAGTGATAGCCAAAAGACAGTCTATTTGGCCGCAGACGCGCAGTAAGGCGCGAATAGGCCGCCGGTGAATCTTACGGGACAGGCAGACCAATTGTCTCGATGACGACGCGAGCACGAGCATTGCGACATGCGGGCACTGGCAAGGAGGTAAAGAATCACGACAAGCTCGGGAGAATAACGCGCACGCAAACGACGGGTGACGGTGCGCACACAGAGCAATTGGCAGATAGAGGGCGATAAGGGATAAATTGGGCTTAAACAGAGGACAGAAAACGACGAGTGCGAGCACGGAGCGGGCTGCAGGCTGCGGTCAAGGTATAATAGGCAGACCGGCAACGATGGCCAGAGAACGGGACGAAAGAGCGTTTGGGCAGATGCTCGCGGAGTTGGATTCGATACGGCCAATAACGGCCGCAAAAAAGCGAAGCAGCAAAGGCAGACTTTCGAACGGCGGACTTTCGAACGATTTTCTACCTCCCGTCTCACGTGTTATTCGCCGATATTCTTACACGACGATCCCGGCTATTAAAATGGCGATCAAAGCGGCCAATCAATTAGTGAAGAAGTTTCCTGAGCACAGAGGTGCGTTGACCCGTGCTTTCGAGTTATAGTGGTCACTCGTATGCGTAGAGACGGCGTGCTCGCAGGTACTTTGTCATTGATCCTCATATCGTTTGCAGGCAAGCTTCGGCGCATGTTTGTACACAGCAGGCACAAGTATCGACTATATAAATCCCTGGACCATATTGCCGACATGCATTCGCAATATACATGCCGTCTTGTTGCGCCATTTGGAACCTGAGCGAGACGACGCAGTCGAGACGCAAGCAAGAGTTTGATGGTGATATATTAAAGAGACTCGGTGGGCGTCAACGAAGTCCACCCGCACCATGAGTCTCGCAGGTATTGTTTTCCTTTACGAGGCACAGCTTGTTTGCGGGAGGATTAGAAGGGTCCCGCGCCTTGTGCGGCGACCTCGTTGCAGCATCTTGCCCTTGATCCACGATGTCGGATTCTGGCCCTCCACAGCTTGCAGCAGATGTTACTTGCCCGGTCATTCTTCCTGATGTCGTCGTGGAGCTACAACGCTCCGTCAACGAGCTGGAACTGGCGGCTAAGGTACGCCATACCAATTTACCTGTGCGATAGCCTTTGGGATTACTGACAGTGCGACTGTGCAATTTTAGGCGCTCTCCACGAAGAAAGGGACCACGAAGAAAGCTAGAAACTCCGCGCGAAAGTTGGCCGAACGTGCGGCCGAGTTGGTCGCCGCAGTGGTCGCCGCCTGCAACGAGCGGCCAGGCGCTCTACACGTGTTGGCGGTGTCGCATCTCACGGTGTTCAAAGAGTGAGGTGAAGCCAAAGAAAGATGTCCTTGCGCTCAATTTGCCTACGCAGCACTGTCAACGAATCTGTGATAATGCTCCAGACACGCCTCGCTATGGGTCGGGTTGACAGTATCGCTTCAGGATCGAGCACAGCCGGACAAATCCAAACTTGGTCACACGGAATTACCGAGCTTGGTGAGATGCTCAGTGTACGTCCCGCTAATCCCTTGCGGTCTTGGCCGTCTCCTGACATTTCCGGAGATCGATAAGGGTGTCGCGCAACTCGTGTTGGATCCGGCTCGCTGCCTAGAGCTATCCAATGCGAAGCCCAAAATTGTGCGTATGTCCGAGAGAGATACTGATATCGTCCTTTTAATTAATATTTCAGGACCTGTTCGTGCAGGGCGTTCACTGCCGCACACGTTCTCACACTCAGTCTGTACAGATCTAAACTGAACCCATCAACTACCAAGGTGGTGTACGACGGCTTCAAGGTCGTCCTCGAGGGAATGGCAAACATGACCGATGGTGCGCCATGGCCCTGGAAGGCGATCCCGCAAACCATCCTGCAGTTCGCCAAACTAGTCGAGGTGTGCACCGGTCATGCGTACGAGGACCAAACTGATGACTCTTCTGGCTACCAGCGTTCTCTAGACATACCTGATAAGATACATGATTTAATCAGAGAGATTAGCCAACTTATCGCCACGCTCTTCAATATCCGCAAGGAAGAATCCAATCCTCACCAGTCGGAGCTGACCAGTTTCGTCGAGGTATTCTTCGCGTAAGCGTATTTCTTGAGCATCGGCGTGAGTTGGGCTTACACACCCGCAGGGATATGCAACGCATAATTGTCCGATTGCGCGTCGTCGAGAAGACGCATCCTGGCAAGGCTTTTCTACTGACAGATCGAATCAACATGATTATTCAGGACGAATCGGCGAAGATGCAGAGAGCCCGAGGAAACCTTCAGGTGAGGCGTGATCGACTGTAGTCATGACGTTGATGCTGACGGACGATCTCCAGACGCGCTTTGTGGCGCACACCGCGTACACGGTCGAATCGATCTCGGAATGCGTCATAAGGATTCAGAGCGCTGCGGATACGACGCTCACTGTCGCGACAGAGACCAGAACGGAAGTTCAGTTCATCAGTCATGTCGTCCAGGAGACTGCCGTTGGCGTCGTCGCGGTTCACGATGATATCGACGCCGTCCGTGAAGGTGTGGAAGCAACGCACACAGTTGTAACCGAGATTCGCGATGCGGTGATGTTGAGCAGGGAAAAGCAGCCGACCATGTGAGCCCTGACGAGCTTTGCCGATCGCCCCCTGATTGTACTTTTCTTGCAGTTCAAATTGGGCGCAACTTCCCGCGCGGCCGACGTTCTTTTATGGACGAGATGATTCGGTGAACATCATCGTCGAGCTCATTTGTACTAGCACCGGCGCGCGCATCGCAATCATGGGGTCGGGCGGCATTGGCAAGACTTCGCTTTCGCTGATAGTGATTTACGACGAGCGTGTGGTAGGCGTTGTGGGAGACTCGCGGTACTTTGTCTCTGTGGAAGGAGCCAGTGATGTCGGCGCCGCGGCTCAGCTACTCGCAGGCCAGCTCGGTCTACCAGAATCCTCCGATCCCCTCTCAGTGGCGATCTCGCATCTTGAGACTATCCCACGCGCTCTGTTGATTGTGGACAATCTGGAAACGCTGCTTTTCACCAAAAACGCGGCGGCGCAGAAGGAGACCGAGCGGATGCTGCAGCGTCTTGCCGGCATCCCGACCCTTACCTTGATCATCACCTCGCGAGGAGCCGTACCGCCTAATGGCATTCGGTGGTCCTATGCGCCGTCGGCGGGACTTGAAGCCATTTCACTCCCAGCCGCTCGCGAGACCTTTGAGCAGATTTCAGGACAACCCGAGCTCGCATCCGAGCGCAACGCCTTAGACACGTTGCTCGCCAATGTGGACTGCATGCCACTTGCAGTGACTCTTCTCGCTCAGCTTGCCCAGCTGAAGAATCCGCCCTCCCAACTCCTACAACGGTGGCACCGAACGAAGACTGGATTTATTCGCTCAGACGGTGACGACCGCGAGTCGAGCGTGGACGTTTCGATCCAGATATCCCTCGATCTTCTTGAAGGGACGCGCAATGGAACGGAAGGACAGCAGCTGCTTTCCATCTGTGCGCACCTGCCCGATGGTCTCCGGCCGACCGTCTTTGACAAGCTCGACGATCACTTTGACGACATACACAGGGCGAGGGATTTGCTTTTCAAGTTCGCTCTCGTTTCCATCGGCCCCGACAATGAGCTCAAAATGCTCAGTCCGGTCCGACATTTCGTATCAAAGCATCATCCCATGGCGATGAACCACGCCGCGGCTCTACGAAAGATATATTTTGACATCGCGGCATCCTGTCCCACGAATGTGGGAGAAGACTTCTCGCGCCTAGCCCAGAATGTGGCTCCGGAGTACGGCAATCTGACGTCATTTCTACTTCACTTGATCCATATCGAGGAACCGTCTCGGGAACTTTTCGATGCAATATTTGCTGTGTCCGAGTACGCGTACTGGACGGTTCCGTCGACCACTTTGCGCGAGGCATTCCGCCAGCGTCTTGACGCACATCCTGTCTGGCTGGCCCCATGCCTGAAGAACGTTGCTCGCACCCAAATCCTTCAAGATGAATATGCGCTCGCAGTGGTCAACTTGAATGCCGCTCGCAAGCTTTACGCCACACTTGGCGACAAATTGCAGGAGGCAATCTGTGGGCAGTGGCTAGGAAGGTGCCTAAGAATGCAAGATTCCCTCGAGGCAGCCGAGCGCGAGTTACTGGCCGCAAAAGCCACCTTTATCGAACTCGGCGACGAAATAAGTGCCGCACAATGCGCTCAGGAACTCGGCGTCATTTGCGAATTGCGCGACGATTACGCTCAAGCAAAAATACATTTCACCTCCGCGCGAGACGTTTTCAAGCGACGCGGGGATCGGCTTGGCGCGGCACAATGCACTCAACACCTCGGAGCAACCCAGATCGCTCTGGGCAACTTTTCTGAAGCAGACGCCGAGTTGCAATCCGCGCTTGCCGAGTTCGAAGCGCTTGCCGTGCTGCACGGCACGGCGCGATGCGCGGTCATTCTTGGCGGTTTGCGCGTGCGTCAGAATGACTATGACTCGGCCGAGAAGTATCTTGCCACCGCGCGGGAGTTATTCACGCAAACGGGAGACCGGACCGGTCTGGCGGACTATCATTGGAACCTCGGAAATCTACGTCACGCTCAAGGCAGATTACAAGACGCCACGGAAAACTTTTCGACTGCGGAGGAGATTTACACGGCGATAGGAAATCAGAGATTTGCTACCTTATGCCGCGAGTGGATAGCAGAGCTTCGTGACTCATTGATCTAATCATTCGGGAGGGAGGTCTGTGCAGACTGCGCTGCGAAGAATACATGTACTGTGCACTATTCCAGTCTAATTGAGAAGCAGGCAGATCAAACGCAGAGAAGCGGCGCATGCAGCCGAAAATCTACAGACTGCGCGCAAGCTCTGCGCCGAACGCTGTGGGTTCCGAATCCTCGAGGCCCCCGTCTGCGGCCGCCGTCGTGGCCAGTCGCTGCTTCTGCAAGAGTCGTTCTGGCCGGCCCAGCACGAGATACTCGCGACTCAGGCGATCTTGATCCAGAGGGGCCAGGAGGTCGATGTCGCGCGCTGTGCCGGCAGGTACTCGGGCAGATCTACTGCGCGCGAGAAGAGTACGATGGTGCGCCTGATGTTCAGAAGACATCGGCGGCGGTTGTATGGTAGATTCATCTGCGATGTGGCAGGCTCGATGCTGCAGAAGCGGAGCTGCACGCTGCATTGGGCGAGCTCGAGAGGTTGGGCGAGATGCTGGGCACGCAGCGCAGTGTATGGTGAATCTAGGCAAAGCTGCGCCGCGCCGAGGGAGACTGCGGGGCGGCGGAGACGGCTTTTGCGCGAATGGGTGATGGGTTGGGTCTTGCAGTACCTCAGCGAGCTGTACGGTGATCAGGGCAAGTCACGGGCGGTCACGGAGACATGGGCAGCAGGCTGGATGATACATCAGAACGAAGGGCACGCAGTCCTCAGATGTACTGCGTAGGATACCGCTGCGAATTTGGCACAAACGGGACGGGTATCGCAAGCGGTAGAGTGGGTATCGCAACAGAAGCAGGAGCGGGAGCGGAGTGGCAGAGCAGATGGGATCCAATCAGGGACGAGAGCGCGGAACTGTGCATAACAGACGCGGTGGTAGGCGATGCGTCAATCGCGCGACGCGGCAGGCTGTAACGAAAAATTGGCTTCAGCACACCAGAAACATCGCTGCGGACGAGCACTAAGGGTACCGGTGGATGTAGAGAGCGGGCGCGCGCGCGGGCATGATGAGAGGGTGGTGACGATCTGAAGGAGAGAGAGAGAGAGAGAGAGAGAGAGTTCGGACGCTGACAGCGGGGTTGGTAATCGCGTTCTAGCTCATTCCTTGGCTAGCTCGCCGCCAACCCAAGTTTTGCAGGGTCAACACACACACAGCTATCTCTTGTAGGAGCAGCATCTCCGAGCTCCTAGCTTTGTTTTGATTATGCATACCCACGGATCCGCGACACGTTTCAACTGCAGGCGTGACTGTATTTCACCGGCGTTGCGGTTTCGCGCCAAGTGATCCCAAATTAGAACAAAATCCGCCGTTGACATTCACCCGCGTCGCGCAACCGGAAAACGTCAGAAACCAGGGGCATAACGCGCACGCTGTCTGTCGAGGGAACTGAGATCATATTCGACGCACAGCGCCCGTGACCATCGAGAAAGTCCTGTGAGCGCAAAGCTCGCGACTGTGGCGACGGCACTTCCCAACAAAAATATGACGACATTCACAGGACTCACGGCGGTTGAGAACCCTGCTTATTCGCCCGATTATCAGCGCGGTATAGGGCGGCGACACTTTGGTGTTGTCACTGTTGTGACCTTTGAGTGGTCTCGCCTGTCCCTCCCGCTCCCCCTTCTCAACGGACCTCGAGCATCTCAGCGGTACTTGCATCATGCCATTCATTGGTCGGGTTGATGAAATCGAGCTTCACTCGCCCTCTCGCCGAATACACGGCTTGAACCCAGGGATACCCTCACAAGTTCCTGATTTCTGCACCCAACGAGCAACGAGCGCGATTTGTCTACACCGGCGGGGATGGGCTGATGTGAATCCTTGTGTAGACAGTTTATTCTATGACAACGCAAAAAGCTGCGAGTCGC
>JAGTJP010000129.1:0-62708 GCA_020744175.1 Auriculariales sp. MPI-PUGE-AT-0066
TTCGCTCCGATATCACACGCATCTGTTCTCTGACTCATTCCCATCTCTCGTCATCACGGACCCTGCTACACTCCGTGTTCCCATCTCTATGTACATGTGCTCCTCCGAGCACAGCCCGATACCTCCGAACGTATATATACGCCTCCGATTGTACTTACGAGTTTCCCAAGTTCGTAATCAACAATAGGCTTGCCTCTGTCTCTTACTTGCATTAGTCCGACTTCGCTGCTAGTACCTTGGCCCTCTCCGATATCGTAGCTCTGACTCCGAGTCATCTCAATATCGCGAGTAGGAGTCTCGGGAACCCTTCGGGATCCGCTTGTGACTCGTATTAGATATCGGACCTAACTCCGCCTACTTACATCTTCATCGTTCACATCCGTAATCGACTCCGACGCCCTCCGACCCCTGGCGCGGTGTGCCTCAATAGCGCACTGTACTCACCGACCTTTCGGGTGTAGTCCGACAATCTCCGGATTGCATCCGAGACCCCGAATACTTCCGTATCCCAAGGCACGTCCTTGACAACAACTTCTTAGGTTACGCCGACATGAAGCTGGTACAGACCGATTCCCCAGTTGCTGCAGCACACCGCGCCACACTTCCCATGGACCTCTCCCTATGGCATAGACGCACCATGCATCACAATGCCGCAGGGATTCAAAGAGCCATTCGTGAAGCATGATCACCGGCATCCGTATTGATAGCAAAGTCAAACTTGACCCCATTTGCGAACCATGCCTCGCCGGGAAAATGCACGCAGATCCCTTCAAATCAACTGGAACCAAGACTCAGGAAATACTCGGACTAGTACACGCTGACCTGGTTCAAATGCCAGTAGCAACACTGTCAGGGTATAAATACTTCGTTGCTTATCACGACGACAAGTCAAGCATGCACGTAGCATACCTCCTGAGAAAGAAATCCGAAATGTTTGCCGCATTCTGCCAGTTCAAGGCTTTCGCGGAAAACCAACAGGACGAAAAATCAAAGCGTTCCAATGCGATGAGGGAGGTGAATTCACCGGGAAAGATTGGGACAACCTCCTCGCTGAAAGCGGTATCCTCAGAAGAGACTCCACGCGCAACAGACCCCAACAGAACGGCGCCGCTGAGAGAGCCAACAGAACCATCGTTGAAGCAATCACAGCCATACTCGCAGAGTCAGGACTCCCTCAGTCATTCTGGGGAGAAGCGCTCACAGCTTTTATCCACGTGTGGAACAGGCTCCCATCGTCATCCTTAACAGGAAAAGATGAGCCCAAAACCCCATACGAGCATTGGTACGGCACCAAGCCTGACCTCAGCCACCTCAGAGTCTGGGGATGTCGCGCATACACACACGTACAACGTGACAAGCGCAACAAACTAGACTGGCACATGATCCCATGCGTATTCATCGGTTACCCTCCTGGGTTCAAAGGATGGAAAACATGGGACCCTATCACAAAAAAGGTGCACATATCGGAACGCGTCGAATTTGACGAGAGGTACTTCCCTCTTTCCAAACTAGACAAGGGACAGGAAACTGTAGAACCTACACAGACATTGGACTTCGGGGGGGTAGACGATTCAGAAGACAAACCAACACGTCCAAAGTCTATTCCAACAACCCCTACAGCTCCAAATATGCCAGTAGCACCATCTACTCCTCCACGTCCACTAGCCACAACGATCCCAGTGCCACCACCCGCGCCTGAAATCAGACGAACTGGGAGACAATCCCAGCCTGTCAGAGATTGGCGTTCCCCACTCGCAGATCGTCTGCCAGCACCAGCCACAACACCAATCCTCGCCGACCCTCTACACGTTTCACAAGAAATAGAGGAAGAGAGGACAGATGCTGAGCGGATCGACCGAGAACTGTCAGAGGATATCAATGACGACGAAGATGTACACACCGCCGCCAATGTTGACATAAACGTCGGAGAACCACGTACTTTCACGCCAAGACTCAACGAAGTGGGCAGAAGCCTTCGCCGAAGAAATGGCAGCACATGAGCGCAATGGTACCTGGGAAATCATCGAGAAACCTGACGGAGTAAAAGTCGTCGGATGCAGATGGGTATGCAAGATCAAGCGCAAAGCAGATGGGTCAATTGAACGCTACAAAGCCAGACTGGTAGCACGCGGGTTCACACAACAACACGGAGTCAACTACTTCGAGACGTTCGCACCCACAGCCAAGATGGCCTCTATCAGGACCGTCCTCGCACTAGCGGCAGGACTTAACCTGAAACTGCGATCCATAGACATCAGCAATGCTTTCCTGAACGGTGATATCGATGCCGACGTATACATGGCCCAGCCTGAAGGGTTTACCCTAGGAGGAAAGAACATGATCTGCAAACTGCGCAAGGCACTATACGGCACCAAACAAGGTGCCCGCGCATGGCAAATCAAGTTACATCACACCCTCACTAGCGAGCTCGGATTCAAGGCCATATACAGCGACGGGTCATTCTTCGTGTATAGAAAGGAAAGCGACTTCGCAATGCTACCCTTTCATGTCGACGATGGGACTTTCGCAGCAAGCAGCAATGAACTCATCGACGACATCATCTTGCGCCTGGGGAACCACTTCAAACTTCGCGACCTTGGACCTACAAAGTTCCTACTCGGGATCGCAGTTGAACAGGACATGCACAAAGGAACTGTTGAGCTCTCACAGAGGCAATATATCAATGACCTTCTCGAACGCTTCAACATGACCAACTGCAAAGGCGTCACAACGCCCATGCTACCTGGAACCCGATTCTCACGCAAGGACTCCCCCAACACCGACAAGGAAAAGGAAGAGATGGAAAAGTTCCCATATGGCAACGCAGTCGGAGCATTACTCTACGTGGCAACTTCCACCAGGCCAGATATCTCATTCGCCGTATCATCACTCTGTCGCTTCATCTTCAACCCGGGACCTGTCCACTGGGCCGCTGTCAAACATCTCATGCGATACCTACAACATACCAAGGACGCTAAGCTCACCTACAAGCGAAGTCTGTTCAAGGCAGACCAATTCTTCGAAGCATACGTCGATGCAGATCATGCCGGAAACCCAGACAATGGCAGATCCACCGGGGGCTACGCACTCAT
Source organism: Auriculariales sp. MPI-PUGE-AT-0066 (assembly GCA_020744175.1). Lineage (NCBI taxonomy): Eukaryota > Fungi > Basidiomycota > Agaricomycetes > Auriculariales > Auriculariales sp. MPI-PUGE-AT-0066. The sequence continues at coordinate 3,093 of JAGTJP010000129.1, forward strand.
GATTGCTGGAGGGGCCGTCTCATGGTCATCTAAACTCCAATCAATTGTGGCGCTATCAACCACCGAAGCAGAATACATCGCAGCCGTTGATGCTGGGCGAGACGCAGTATGGATGCGGAACCTACTCTCAGAACTTGGCTTTGTTCCACAACGACCATCAAAATTGTCAATTGACAACCAAAGCGCAATCAGTGTGTCGAAGAACCCAGAACACCATGGTCGAATGAAACATCTCGACCTTAGGTTTTACTGGTTACGCGACGTAGTGGGGGCCAAATTACTTGAACCAGTTTTCGTATCCACCCATGAACAACTCGCAGACATATTCACCAAAGCGCTGGCACGCGCTGTTTCAGTTAAATGCAGAGAAATGCTTGGAGTACTATTCTGAAGAGCACAGGAAGCTCAGGATTCGGGGGGAGTGTTGAACACAGAATTCCTTCGCTTCGCCCTATAGCTACTATTGCTTCCGAGCGTCTAATCCAACTCTGCAGAGTTGGATTAAGCGCCCATCAGCTTCCGCTTTGCTTCCGCTTAGTACCATAGCTGCATCGGGAAGCACCGGGATGTCCCCTGGTTGCCTTTCTCCCGCTGCAGGTCTGTAACACTATCACTCTAGTTAGAATCACAACTTATGGTTGCCTTTCTCCCGCTGCAGAGTTTCACAGTGTTCAACAACCTATAGAGTTGCGATTTAGTGTCTGAGGTAAAAAGTGCGGAGCAAAAAGATATTCGACGAACATTGCGCCCAGTGTAGAACGGTCCGTCCGTGGTCTTGGTTGCAAGGGCACGCTCGTGATACGCCAACGCCTCCGGGATAGTTGAGTCCCGCAGCTTGTACCAGTGCGCACGCCGAGCATCAAGGTCGGCAAAGAGCTGGAAACGTGGTTCAGATACAAATCAGAGCAAAGGGACCGCCTCACCGAAATGTTGCCCATGGCGTCGGAGATCTCGTTGAGCGAGAGCACGTACGACATGACGTCCGCCCGCGCAAACTCTTCTCTAGGTAGAAACCCAAACGTAGCCGCGAGGTACTCGTTGATAGAGCGCGACTCCCAGATATACTGTTCCGGAGCGCATTTAGATCCAGCTTAGATATGGCGACGTTTGCCAGACTCACACGAACGTTGCCATCCGGCGACCTGATTGTGAGACGAGGAATCTTGCCGAAGCGTTGCTCCTGCTTGATGGCTGGAAATTCCTATTGAAGAGTGGGTAACCTTATAATCATCTCAAGATAACAGAGATGATCGAAAGACGTACCTCGAACGTGATGAAGACCTGCTTGAAGTCGGCTTTGCCAAATGCCAAAACGAGACGGGCGACGTCGGCCCAAACGAGCCATGCAGGCCAGTATAGCAGCTCATAGGTCGTGCCAGGCATATTTCTATGAGACAGTATGAGGATTTGAAGCAGGAGATGAAATATATTTCAGTTCGCTCGAAGGGCGAGTTTATATTCCAAAACCCTCTAGCTCGAAATGCAGAAATTCGGCTGAATAAGCCATGCCGGACTCGGACAGAAGTCACCGTGAAGCAATGCAACGTCTTAGGGGAAGTATAAAGTGGGAGCAGGCTGAGTAAGCGCTGAGTAATGTTACAGGAGCGTGGAGAGGACCTTTTCATTTCGTCCGAATAGGGTGGGTAACTAGTTGAATTACAGCTGCACCGTTCTGTGTGAACACTGTAAAACGTTGATGATTCTGAATTTTAGCACTTCATGTGAGATAACGCCACCTTAGATTAAGTACAGATGAAGCGAGTGTGTGTGTAGGGTGTGGAGTGACTGTTACCTAGGCGATGATCATTCCCAGCTTGTAGACTTCGAGGCAAGTGCGAGGTTGGTAATACAGCAAGAGTCAATGCCTCTGCAAGCGAAAAAAAGAGTGCCGTCTACAGCTTATTACTCGCTCATCTCAAAGGAAGTCGTGTAAAAGCGATGAGGAACGCCAGCCCGACGATGACCATCAGCACTGCGAGTTCACGGGTCGCGGCGAAGCTCAGCACTTTGGAAGTTTGGTCGTCCAAGCACGGTGGCTGCCATCGGTCATGTATGCGGTACATGTCACCTCTGCTCCCGCGCTGCTATACCGCGGCAACAGCGAGCTGGCAGGTCCTGAACAACGTCGGCCGTTGACGATGCTAAGCTTGAGCGGAGCGAAACTGCCAGTAGAGACGCGCATACTAACATATGGCAGTCGAAACTAGGAAGCTCGGGTCGAAATAGAGTGTATATTATCAGTCAATAATGCAGACCTTCCCGAACATGTTCATACAAATGCGTACAGCGTGATGGTCATGAAGGTGCTGAATGAGTTCGCGCCGAACCATAATCGCGCGGCCTGCCCCTACCTTCTTCAATATTGTGCGGGTCTGAAGTCACTCCTGCCACCGGTGGCAGGCTAACCTGTCGTCGCTTTTCTTCCAACAGTTCCGCAAACAGGGCCGCACCAGCTGCGCTGGTCATGAGGAACAGCATGTTGACGACAGGTATTAACTGGAGACACAACGCGGCCGTGCCAAACCTGGGAACATGCGGAGTAGTTCATGTCAGTATGATGGATGAAGAGCAATCATGAAGAGTGAAAGAACAGACCCGGTGTACTTGTGTCTCCATTCGTCGATGAAATCCTTGCGCCGCCTCCCTTTGAGCCGCAAAAACTTGAAGTACCTCCAATGTTGCAACGGTCCCGCGCGATATCCAGTAAGAATCATGTAGAGCGGCACCCCTACGAAGGGTATGATGTTCAGAGGAAGAAACAGAACCAACTCGAGAATCTGGCGGCAGTTGAACGGCGAAAATACTGAGCGTGCATCACGAGGTCCGAGTCGTTGTACAGGATTAGGAGAGGGATGCGCTGGATGTGAAGGATGAGAGGGTCCTGGCTCCGGAGGGGTTGCTGGAAGCGGTCGAGGCACGACTGGCCGTCGATTGCGAACCAAGTCTTCATGACCTCGCTCGACGAGGACCTTGTTCGCAGGCATTAGAAGTCGAACCCGAAGCAGTTCAAAAAACGTACTGCGTCAAAGATATCAACGAGAGTCTCGTCGACAAAGAATGCCTCGAACAGGATCGCGACGATAGCGGCGCCTTCGCTCAAGACGAGGAACGTGCCATTGATCCACGCGCCAGGACCAAATCCACTCAAAACGTATAGAAAGGCAACTTGTGGAAGGTATGTCCACATGAAGAGATTGATCATGACAAAGGTGGAAAGAATTGCGCACGGCAGCAGTCGTCCGCGAAGCAGTGGCCAAAGAAATGGATGCGTGAGGAAGTACCAGAAACCCTGGGACATAGTTTTGTGAGATATTTTGACAAAGCGGCTTTCAAATCTCCCTTACCTTGAATGGGTACGTCCAACCAGCCTCCCAAGCTGTAGTAACGGGGTGCGCAAGCACCTGCTCGATTGGCGCCATCGCTATGCGAAGCACGGAAAGGAAAGCAGCGATTCGGCGACGTCCGGTGCGCGGTGCCCGTTTCGCGCAAATCGCCGGGATGCAGCGCAGCCAACGAGTGAGCTCTTCCGTCACGGTATTGAGCCCTGCAAGTGCTTCCCGCTCTCCGCTCATATCAACAGACCTCGGTTGGGGCGGCGTACCACTACCCTGGACCGTCTAGAGAGGTTTGTGGACAGATGAACGTACACTCACTTTATGTAACGGTTCAAGTTACCCTTAATACCAGTGTCAGTTGACGCGAAGATGAAGCCATGAGTGGCGTTGGTCGGTATTGGAAATATGACAACGGGAGATGCAAGGTCCTTAAGTTACAGGCGAGGTAATGCTCGCGTGGTGAGGAAGAGTGTTCGATGGACATTGGCAAACTAAGGTAACGGATGACGGGAAGTGGCAGAGTGGGAGTAGAAACACCTACGACTGCAAAACTAACGGACTGAGATCACTAGAAGCTACTACCGGATATCGTTTCTTGCTTATAGAATGATCCAACTGGTTCTGCGGATAACGAAGTGGTCGTTCGTATAACATGTATCGCTGCCTCTTGGACCGGGCACGTGCGACAGGTGCGAAGCCGGGTGCCGACATGCGTGCAATTACTACCGGTGCAGCGCTTGTTGTCCTTCGCCTCGTCACCGCGACAACTGATATGCAGCTCCCGCCTCTGATCATCAGCCTCGAGTGGGACTCACTTGCTCTGGAAATTGCACCTGACGCAATCATCAACCTTTGCAATGCACTTCGGCACACAACAGTATCTCAACAAGTTGCCTTTCTAAATGGAGTCACAGATCGGACATTTGATTTAAAGAAGGCGGCCGAGAAGAGGTATAATGTTACCCTTGCGACTTCTGCGGGTCTGCTCTCCAATCTGAAATCCATCGAGCTAGAAGAAGGAAATCGTATTTTGCGTCGTCGCAATCCAGTGACATCTATTCCACAGGACAGCTCGACCTTGGCACCAGTGGTGTCACGCGCAACCCTCACGCTTTGGCACGGCCTGACGCAGTCAATTCTACATTTTAATCCCAATGTACGGGTGCTCACAGTCAGATGTCGTCGGTCACTGCGGCGCGATGGAAAAGTTGCACATCCGACAATTTCGCCTCACTCCAGGCACTCCAGGTCTACTGCTCGGAAGATGTTGACGACTGCCCCATTCTTATTGCCGGCGTTTCCTCCGGTATTCACTCGAATAGCCTCCAGCGATTGAGCCTGGCTGCATGTCAGACTGCCGCAATCGACCGCATCTTGAACTGGACAGGATCACCCATCTCATGATAGAGTACTATCGTTTTGGTTTTCCGATCGATGAATTATCTACGGAGTGCAGCTGTCCATTGATCGAGGATTGTACTTGCGAAGATTCCCAATCAGCATCTCCTACGCCATCAGTTGCGACTATCGACGAAGAGGATTACAATTCCGAATTGAATACGACCATTCAACTTGTGGAAGCCTGTCCCAAGCTGAGACATCTCGCATTGCATAACTTCCATGTGACTGATGTGCGTGTTGTCCTTGACAGCATTCAAGGTCCATTAGCCACCCTGACATGCGACCTCAACGGTTCGTGGACGGCAGAGGCTCACCTAGGCCGCTAGCCTGGTTGTATTGTGACACATATGACTGCGCACCATTTCTGCATCCGGCTCCACGCGCCGTGCGCGTTCTCGCGATAGATGAGACAAGCTACATAATCGGATGGAGCGAGTGGGATGATATCGTTGATCAGAGAAGGTTCAGGCTGGAGATCGCCAAATGTGAAGATGTATGGGCTCGCTGGACCAGAAGTCTCACGATGTATTGAAAGAGCTTGTGATCTGTATCGCAAGTGGAAGCCGCCTGAACGTATATGCTACCGTCGCTTCAACTTCGAATTGACATATGGTGACGTATCGATCCTAATGCTTTGAGTTGTGAAGAAATCGTACCTCTTGAGATGCTTCTCAGCAACGGTTGGCACTGCTCGGGACTGCTCTTTTTCATGTTCTATAACGAATAACGCCCCGTCGAAATCTAAATTTTGACAAGTCTAACTGCTGATCGGCCAATTTACGAGCAGTCAGGGCGTGCTGGTGACCGAGATCTCATAGAGCAAGAATTCCGCATCCCACCACCACCTTCCGTGTCAGCGGGGCTGTACCGTGTTTTAGAAAAATGCGTTTCCGTTGTCACGTTTGGGACGGCGCTATTTACATCACGAACTGTCGTTGGGTCATTGCGGCCAGGGACCGCCCTCCCTCCCACACATTTTTCGACGGCTACTATCATTCACCGCCTCGCGCATTCATGAGAGTAGTTCTCTGAATACCCTAAAAAATCTTTAGCATTCACTGCGAAACCCATGACGGAATAGTCAAATGCGCGGTCACGACGTCGGGTGTTGGTTAGAATCAGCAGAACTGTCAGACTACTCAACTGAGATACCCGCTATGGCTGCTCCATCCTTGACCTAATTTGGCAGGCCCCGCACTGACATTCAAACCAACTGTGCATCGATGTATCGGAAAGTCTCTTGGTAGGCTGTCGGTCTGGCCCAGTAACATTGGGCTAGGCCTACGCTCAGATGACCCGCGTGGCAGGGAACTACGCCAGATGCGCCGCGACAGTGATCTACCGCGGTGGTTGAACGGGTTGGTACGCTAGTCTGGACACGATTCACCATGTTAGTCTTCCGAATGAAGCTTAGCTCAGTGCCTGGATCAACTTCCTTAGTGTCGGGATGTTCCGGGCATCAACCCCAGGTTTTAAACCGGGAGGATCAAAGTTCAACACGGGAGCAGGTACCTGCTTCCCCCCTTCACGTTGCAACAGACCAAGATGGCTGGATCAGCCGCGCTGCCCATCTACTTCGAGTCATCGTGGAGTATCCTCAGCATTATCGGATTGTGGAATGTCTTCGTTGCACTTATTCTATACTCTACACTTGGATGGAGCAGGATATTGCTCGTCCCGCTCGTCGTGAGCGTGGCAACCGCGATTTCAAACGGCATGTGCTTCTACGCTTTCTACATGGAGTACGCCACCGTCAACACAGCCGTAGCGTCTGCCTTCGCGGACGTCTTTTGGGTGGTATGCAATGTTTTATCACTTGCTTCCCTGGGATATTGATGTTGTTTTCAAGGTTCAGGAGGCTGGACTGTCATTTTACAGCTACATCATACTAGCGCGCTGGCTGAAGGGTACAGCCAGGACCATATTTCTCACAATGTTCTGGTCGTTGCTAGCTGTCATTATCGCACTACGCGGGGCCATTCTTGTCTCACGTATTCAGTTCACACTCGACAAGGTCGCAGAGCCGCAGACTACCGCGCGGCGTCAGGCCATCATCAATCACCTGCACTCCGGCTACTTCAGCGCGATCGCGCTCGTCGAGCTCAACAGCGCATTTTTCCTTTTGCGAAACTTCAGTCGCGCTCGCCGGTTCGCAAACACGGAGAGCGTGCTCGGGCATCTGATGCGTAGCACTGAGGTCCGGCTGGCACTACTCGCTCTCATTGGGGTTACGCGCGCCGTGACCTACTCATTCCAAACAGCGATTCAGTCGGCCAACTCGGTCGCCAGTCAAATCGACCGCTTTGTCTACACGACCGAGTGTCTATTTCCGATTGTCATGTTGTACGTACCCTCGTACCCTTGTTGCAGCATGAGCCTGAACGTCATTACCTCCTTTGACAGCGTTGACATCCTGGCATCACGACTGGTCGCGTCTGATGGTGGCACGACGTCGGTCTCTTCACGAAGCAGGTCGAGAGGGAGGGCACCGAGCAAGTCCGTCGCACGGCAACTTGGGCAGACGCAGACGGCTGGGCAAAGTGCCATCAATATCCACCCTGCAGTTGACGACGAATCCATTTCGGAAGTTACAGCGAAGCAGATTGAGCTCGGAAACATCAGCATAAGCAGAACCGTCGAGTTTGAAGTGTATGACGGTGAGGGTCGCAGGACAGATTACGGCACCAAGTCCTAAGCCGGGAGGTCAATGTCTGGGAAACCGTGGACGACGCCATTGATCTCTTATCTGACCTGCTGTAACCATAATCTCAACATGTTGTACAATCTGCGCCTTTGCCATTGATGAATCTACCTCTTCACGAAATATGTGCCTGAACAGCAAACGTCCGATGTCCAGCTCTAGATAGTGTCGGAGTGAGAGCGGACAGACTCTCACGCCACAGTTCGCTTGCAACGTATTGAAACCCGATTACAAATTGTTGCAGATAGGCTGACTCATTGACTGATACGTCACAGGAGTCAGCCAGGGCGAGGCACTAGTTGGACTCATATGATATCCTCCCGCCGGCATATTGCACCGGACGCCGTCTCGTTCGTGATGGCCGACAAATAAATAACGAGCGTGTCCATCCACGTCAGGGTTCGCCACAGCCACTTCCACACTGAATCTCACACACTTGTGGAGCACAACATGTCCTGTCTCTTTCGACGTTATCCTTTGTCATGACAGTCATGGCGTCGGAATTTCGTACCTGACTCCTGAGGCGTGAACTGTAGCATCGACGACGGCGTGAAGATTATTGTCTCCCTGTCAGAGCGGCGAGATACAACACTAGAGACCATGTCGATACGCCTTCCACTCGGAATCGAGACCCACCATCACAGTAACACCCTGGGACCGAATGGATGGCAAGACGTACCCCTGGGCTCCGGAAGCGAGGCTCCATAGCTCATGCCAAGTCTCCTTTCACATTTCAGGCACTTGTCACAGTGCGGGTAGAAGATTATCGAGCCGTCTAAATATGATGGCTCAGCTTCAGCAAGCGGGCGAGGGCTACCGCTATGGCGATGCCACGTTTTAGTGATCATTAGACTGAGGGCGGCAACACCGGTGTTGTCAGAGATCATCAATGATTACTTCTCTCCCTTTCCATGTTTCCATGTGTATCGTTCATGCAAAGTCCAGCACATAATTATTGCATACCATTGTAGTTGAGCTCCTGGCTTTTTACCAGATTCTACCTAGCTATCAGCACGAAGTGTGATCATGAAGCCCGGAGACTCTGCAACCGAAGATAATAGATAGACAAATGTTCAAAACGCAGTGGATATCAGCCCAAGACTTTGATTCGGTTTAAAGCGAATTACATATCTTCCTGTGCAGCGAGAGACATGCCAGCGACGGGAAAGTCGAATGGCTGAGTGATGAGTTGGATCGATTATAGGAAATATTCTGCAGGCGGTCGTTTGATGGGCACACTACGTATGTCCTGGGAAGCGCTATCAGTACCTTCGCTGAGACTAAGGGCTAGTAGCTCACGGTCGGTGCATGCGCAAACACTTTATACTCCTGCCTCAACGTGTCGTCCAGTTCTAGAATGCTCGCAACGTTGCCGCACCGGTAGCAGTAGTTTGGTGCGCTCCAGACGGTTACAATTTGTCGATCGAACAAGTGCTTGAAGCCTTCCATCGCAAGCTGGTGCGCCCGCGCAATCAAGTCGATGTCGTTAGCACGGCAGAACGTGCGGACTGCGTCGCTACCAAAGAGGAATCCTGCACCGCGTGGCGAGAGTCCCCAGCCGTTGATATCTGTCTCGGCGTAAGTGAAGCAAGTAGCGCGCTGAAGATGACCGACTCGCCTTCTGGATCCGACCACAGAAGGTCACACATGGGCCCGTCGTGCGGCACTTCCTGCTTGCGATCGATGCTGCGTATCTGAAGAGAAAGGTGTTTTAGACTGGTGATCGCGCGACTGAGCATGTGCGTGACGTACTTGGTCGATATGGTTAATGTTGGGACTTAACCCACCGTGCACACAAAATACAGTGCCGTCGACCACCGCCGCGAGCGCAAGATAGTCGAATACTTCGCAGCAGTACCGCCAGACGTTGGCGCTACCGTACTTCCGACAGCACTCATCGTAGAAGCCATAGACCTGGGTGATTTGCCTGCTCTCGTGGTTGCCTCTGATCAAGCTTATCCTATCCGGGTACCGGACTTTGAGCGCGAGTAGTAGCAGGAATGTCTCGACGCTGAAGTAGCCGCGGTCGACGAAGTCGCCCATGAAGAGATAGTTGGTCTCGGGGCACGAGCCGCCGACCTTGAACAATTCGAGCAGGTCGTAGAACTGTCCATGTATGTCACCGCATATCGTCACAGGAGAGTCGATGTAGTGCACATTCGCCTCTTCGAGTAGTATTTCGCGCGCTTTTAGGCAAAGCTGCTTGACTTCAGCTTCGGAAATCGGTTCGCAGCGCTTGAGCTGTTCAATTTGTCTGGCGCGGGCGCGCGTAAGACAACGAAGACGCAGAGGTGGAGTACAGATGGCGCGCGTACCGGTCGATGTCGCCGAGGCCAGTCATGACGCAAAAGGCGGATGACAAGGTACGACGCGTTTTCCGACTCCGCCGCCAGCCCTTTCTTCGCCTTCGAGACCCCCCGATCGAGTTTAAATACGAGATAATCTGGACATGAGAGAGTACATGTAACATTATCGGTACTCCCGCGGAAGTTGAGGTTGCACTGGGACATACATTGCCTTTGGCGTGAAACAACTGCACTGACTTTCCAAAGTCACTAACTTCCCAGGAGAACACAATCACATTATATTCAGCATTCAGCACATAGAGAAAGTGTGCAAATTTGAATGAACGGTGTGCCGAGCTGCGGGCTTCAGTACTGGCCCCACCATTTGGTGCGACGCATGGCCGCGAGATTGGCATCAAGGCTAACAACGTTGCTACCATAGCTATCAAGTGTCGTGTTGATCCAACCGGTTCTCCCTAATGCGCGAAGGGCCGTCTGAATGCGCAGCTGTAAGCGGGTGAAAGTCTCCCAGCTCTTGAGGCCATGAGCAGTGTCAACAGTGTCGACGAGCGCAGTGTTGAGGTTGGTCACGTCTCCGATCACATCCATAATTGTCTTATGCTCGGCAAACTTGCGTTTATAGTCCGTCTTGGCATTTTCGTCGGTCCTCCTGGCGCGATTAAACGCGGTTCCAGCTTGGTTCGCGGCTGTACGCGCCCGGATGAACTGAGTGCGGTACTTGCGGCCTTGGATCTTGTACTGGCGTGTCGCAGCGCCGAGCGCTGTACGCTTGCGACTGTATTCCACGCGCTTGCTGGCCCTATCACCGGAAGTCGCGGTAACCCTCTGATAAGCAGTCTGAACTATATATGCATGATCGCGGGAGTGCGTCCGCAGCGCAGCCATCCACTCGAGGCAGACGTTGTGTGCCCGATCCACCTCCTTAAAAATAGGATCAGTACACGCGAAAGATAAATGCTGAGTGCAGAGACGTACGTTGGCCAAATGATCAGCGGTTCTCTTCAACTCCTGGACTGAGGTCTGAGAGAACGGCGGGTCCCTCGACCTGTCAATCGCGTTGACGAGCGTCACAAGCTTGTTGACCTGGCTAGGCAATGCACTGCTCAAGTCGTTGTAGACACGCGTATACTCGGTGGCTCCGCTGAAGGTGACCATGGCGATATTTGTGAAACGAGTTGAAGAAGAGATGGCTATTGCAGATATATCTCGTTTTGGTGAGCATCGGAATTCGTCGAAGACGAGGCCCGGGAGAGTTTCGTGCCGATATCAGCAAGCAGGGGCCTGTAGGTTGTCCCAGCGGAGTCGGAGGAGGACAAAACCGCAACCGGTGTCGCACCCCGAAGGTCATCAGTTCACGTTGTTGAATGACTGCCGTTGCATGCCGAAGTAACAATGCAACTCTTTGCATGTCTACGACCCCAATCTATGCTGCCGTGCGGCTTTAGAAGCATGCCGGTCAACTGTCACCCGGTCTCGGCATCCAACTTCGCCCAACAGATATGACGTGTCCGGCAAATGTTGACTCGAGCCGGCGCAGAAAGATGCAGGCAAGCGGGTGACAAGGCTCCGAAGTGTCGGTACTCTTATACGACTGGCTGCTGAAGGGGTCCATCATTTATTCGCTCCCAACCTCAGGATGGACAGTTTTGCTAACTCTGGAGACCACGAGACAATTGTCCGTTTCCTTCAAGAGGCCGCACCGTCGCTGAAAACCATCGTCGATACGTTGAAAGTCGGAGGGTCTTCCGCAAGCGTGAAGTCAGCTGTAAACGCCGCCGTCCAGGTCAGTGCGCGAAGGAACATCCTCGTCGCGGCTAATAGTGTCCTCTAACAGAGCCTAGAGGAGGCTCAGCAAGCAACCGAGTACTGGATGCGCGAGGTGGATGGCAGCCTCGATACGATCCACGAGATACACCAAGGTCATCATGAGGATTTCCTCAAAGCACACGAGGACCACATGCGGGTTGTTGAGGAGCTGCACAAGTCCATCGAAGAGCACTTTGAGGCGGTGTCAATGTTCAAGATGGCCCGTTTCTCTGCCGATGGCCTGCAGCGAGTCAGCCGCTTGGTCGTTGACGGGCAGGGGAGCACCGTGCCAGAGAACGACGAGGGCATCGCGCATCTCGTTCTCCAGGAGCCGCGAAAAAAGCTCGAGGAGTCCCAAGGGGCAGTGACGAGGGGGCAGGCCGGCATCGAAAATGCAATGAAAACGGTCGACGAACACCAACAGAGTCGGGATAGCGAGGAGGACCTGTCGCATCTCGTCCATGCGCTCGACACGGCTATCCATAGTGCAATAATTGCCTTGTCGGAGTTGCTGACGCCACACGGAACCGTCTCAGCGCTCCATGAGGCGGTGGTGGAGATCCATACGGCTTTGGCCAAAGATGATGCGTTCGTGACCGGATTCGAGAACGGCGTTGATGTACACGAGTTGGACATGGTGCTGGTGAAGACACGCGGATGAACACGCAATCAAGTATTCCTTCTATCACCTCATTTTGCGTGATCGATGTTTGGAATGTATGAAACTGTACGTTCGGCACGTGCCCCCTGTCAGCGTGTCATGTATTAATGTGACATCCTCCCAGCTTCCAACTTCATGGCTTTGATTGTCCGCTGGAAGAGTCCCACCGAAGCTTTTGTTCTCTGGTGTGTGAGACCCATGGTCGCGATACCACAGTGAGCCAACCGAACCGGATGCGCTGAAATCGCTGTTATCCGTTTTTGTCGCGCCAGCGCAAGTGATCTGGAGTTGCAGGGAAGGCACGGGGGCAGTGACTAGGCTTCATTAGGCTATATTCCTTGGTATGGCACTGCGCTGGCGGGTCATGAGTTTCGCACTGACCAAGTCAGACAATTTGTCTCTAACGCGTCAAGCGCCGGCGTGCGCGCGCTCGTACTATTGCCCCTGAACGAGATTTGAAGGACAGTTCCAAGACATGCAACTGGTTTGCGGCTATCAGACAGCGGCGAGAAAGGGGATGGCATGGGGAAACGAAAAGGACACGGCGCGCTCGCATTGAGCCGAACCGAGCCAAGTTGGGGCGGTCATTCCCAGCCCGCGGTTCTCAATTCATTCATTGAACTCTGATGACGCTAGCTAGCTTTCAAGTTCCAGTTCCCTCGGTCAACGCTGTCATGCTATCTCACTCGTAAGATCGAAGTAAAATTGTAGTTCCGAAGCCGTTCAGCTCGCCAAAAGCCTTGAAAGGAACGCCCGATTTGTGTCAGCACTTACACTCCGGGTATTTGCACTAGAAACAAATTTCTTTCGCGTACGATTCTTGATTAACGAACGGAGCCCCAGGCGGGAATGCCCGCAAAGCTGACAGTTACACGTCGTGCGTGACACAACGCACTGAGCACGTCCATGCGGACACGATCCTGCTCCGGAATCCTGTCGAGCACGTTCAAATCTCGATCGCGGTACCAGTCCGCGAGAGCACTGCCGGGCTCTAGCAGCTCCAATCTGCGCAGTTGTTGGACCGGGCGTGTGTCCGTCAGCACCCGCGTCATGGCGGGTTGCAGAATGTTTAGACGGTTGTCGAGGGTTGGAATTTTCATTCTGAGCGTTCGGAGGCGCGGAGACGCCAAGATGATCTCTGATAGATGATTTGATTCTGCGATGGTATCGGTGACATATAGGCCGCCGAGCACCGTGAGCGTCAGGGTATGCAATCTTGGGAGATTTTGAAGAGCCTGCACGAGTAGGCGATTGGGCCAGAAGGTCTGGCTCGTAAGGTTCATCTCAAGATCAAGGCGTGTCAAAGTGCTCAAGGCTCTGCAGCTTGAAAGGTTCATGCACAGGAGATCGGCCAGATCATGGGCTTCTTGGCGCGAGTAAGCTGCAAAAGATATTTGTTCGAGACGTTGGTAGAATGGGAGCGTCGCCATCAAAAGTCGAATGCCCTTGTCGCCAACAAGATCAATCTTGCGGATGCGAGCCATCGATTCAAAGTGCAGACCCGATTGCACGACCATGTCATGGTACGTGAAGGATACCACATTTGGTGTACTATTTAATATCTCGAGTGGGTCTCGATCGAGTTGAGTGGGAGACCAGAATAGGTTCAGGTGTGACAGTAGTGGCCATCGTATTCCAACAGAGGACGCCTGCTCCGATGTTGCCGCAACCTTGTCAAGCACAAGTATAACGCGCTCGAGAAACCAATTGTCCGACTGTATCGCCCTGAGGTTGACGCATCTCGTTATGACAGCGGCAACGACATCAAATTGCGCTGTCGTAAAAGCACCGGGATACCAGCTGCTGGGATTGTCTCGAGACGCCAGATAGCGAACCTGCTGCACAAGGCGTGGCTGGTGCGCGAGAAAGTGGAGAGCAGCTACCGGTGCGTCAATTGTGACTCTAACGGCTATTGGTGTGCTATTTGCGTCGAGGAGGAGGTGTGGCATCGTTTACCGTGAAGGCAAAGAGCAAGTTGCATTCCGGATCCGACCGATGAGTGCTTTTCTGACTTTCTGCGCCCCCGATGGGTTTAATGTATCCATTGCTATCCCTACCTCACGCAGAGCCTCGCACATGGCGTCACGTGCAATTCCAAACGCACACTATCAGTAGCGCGCTCTTCATCGTAGAGGTTATTGCGGCGGCCTTCGACATCACGTACAACAACAAAAATCGTAGATGAACATTGTCGCGTGGACGAGGGGACGTACAACACATAGCAGGACTGAGGCACGGAGAGAGAGTATCGTATCTATATCGCAAACGCAAAGCGCACATCTGGGCGGGAGAGACGCAATACCATCGATCACGCCTTGGTCTTGGTCGTCGTCTTGCTGAACAGCTTGGCCTTCTCGATCGACGCCATGCTCTCCTTGGACAGCATCGACTACGAAAAAAAAAAAAACGTTAGGCTACCAGGGAGAATGAGAGCACAGAAGCTGAAGAACGACGTACCTTGTAGTCGCGAATGGAGATGTCCTCCCTGCTCAGATTGCGGATCTTCTTGTTCTTGACCTCCCACAAGTCTTCCGCGACTTGCGAAATCAGTCCTATCGCATTACAACCGTCAGCCCCTCCTGCCTCACGCGCAAGATGGAAGAGAGAGAGAGAGAAGGACTCACGGAAGTCATGCGACACGATGACCACGCCACCAGGGAACTCCTTGATAGCCGCCGCGAGCGCATCGATGGAAAACATGTCGAGATGGTTGGTCGGTTCGTCGAGCAACAAGATATGCGGGTGCTCCATCGCGAGTTGGGCGAACACGACGCGGTTCCGCAGACCGTCCGACAGCTGCTTGATCGGACCCGTCTGATGGGGCCCCGATAGACCGAACCGACCCAACTGTGCGCGCCAGGTCTGCGAGAGCGTCAGCGATGCCAGCACAAGAGAAGGGAAGAGTGATGAGGGGGACGAACCATGATATCGCTGCCCTTGATCTTCTCCTTGTACAACGTGTCAAAGTACTCGATCGGGCTCTTATCGTACGGCAACTGGTCCGCCGAGTGCTGACTGTACTGGCCAACTGTCCTCTCACGTCTCAGCAATCCATCATCTAAGACAGAAGGGGAAAGGGTACGGCGGGACGCACCTTGAGCGAGGCATGCTTCGAAATCGTACCCTCGCGCGGCTGTAGCTGGCCCGTGATCAAGTTCAACAGCGTCGACTTGCCCGTCCCGTTCGCGCCCAGGATCGCCACGCGCGAGTCCATGCTGCGTCGTAGTAGCGTGTCAGCTTCCTTCTCTCCCACTCCACGCCGCACCACACCTCTCATAACGGAGCGGCGGCGGGGAGAAAAGAAGACGGACGGGACTCACTCGATACCAAGTTAAGCCCCTTGTACAGATAATCCTCCTTTTTCCCGCTATAGCTGAACGCGACGTCCGTGAACGCGATGATAGGCGGCGGCAGCCTCGTCACGCCTTCAAAGTTGAACCGCAACGGTTTCGGCGTTTCGATCTTTTCGATCAGACCCGCGGCCTCCATCTTGTCGATGATCTACGTAGACAATACGACAGACAAAGGGCGTAAGCGTTGAAAGGAACAAAAGAGGAAGAAGAGAAAAAAGACCCGCGGACCTTTTGTTTCGATTTGGCCTGTTTGACGAGGTTGGCGTACGTACCCGCGCTCGCGATGAACTTTTTGATATGTGCAATCTCTGTACCATCGTCGTCGTCGTCGTCAGCCTAGTCTCCCGTACCCACAACTCGGGGGAAAAACTAAAGAGGCGGGGACGTACCATCCTGCTGCTTCTGGTACGCCTTCATCTGGTTGACCTCGTTCTCGGACTTGGTACGAACGTAGGTCGAGTAGTTGCCGCCATAGTACACGAGCTTCTCTTGAACGTCAGGTCCATGATGTTGGTGCACACCGTGTCCATAAAGTCCGCCGAGTGCGACGTGATCACCAGGATGTGGTTGTACCCCGACAAGTACGCCTCGAGCCATACCACCGCGCCCAGTCCAAGTGGTTCGCTATATCGCGGTGCATTAGCAATTGATGTTCGACTAGGGCAGGGAAAGAAGGGAGAGGGAGAGGGAGAGGGAGAGAGGAAGAAGGAGAGGAAGAGGAAGAAGGAAGTGCAGTCTTTCCAACATCTGATCCTCGACGGAGCCAAAAAAAGACTTACTGGGCTCATCGAGCAAAAGCAGATGCGGCTTAATGAACAACGCGCGGGCCAACGCCACGCGCATGCGCAACCACCGCTCATATCCTTGGTCGGCTTCTTCATCATCTCATTCGTGAAGCCCAACCCGTTCAAAATGCTTCCCGCATTGGACTCGAAAGTGCTCGGATCGAGCTCCTCCAACTCGGAATACACCTGATCGAGTCTGTCGAGGTCGTCCTGATTATCGCTCGCGCTCAAGTCCTCGACGAGCTGCTCCAATCGCGCCACCTTTGCTTTGGCGCTGTTGACGATAAAGTCGAGCGCGTTCACGTCGGACGGTTCGGCTTCGCCGGAAACGAGGTAGATGTCGATGTTGGCCGGGATATCGATGTCGCGCGCGGCGAGCGATTGCAGCAAGGTGGACTTGCCGGATCCGTTCTCGCCGAGAAGACCGTATCGTTGGCCGTAGTTGAGCGAGACTTCGGCGCCTTCGATGAGGAGCCGGCCGTGGAAGGAGAGCGTGTACGAGTCGATCTTGATGTCGCGCGACTTTGGGTCGGATACCAGCACGCCGGCGGCAGATCGGTCCGTCGCCATGTTCAGTTTCTGCGAAAGTGGGTCAGTGGGCGACGGGATGGTGCGAACGGCGAAGAGGCTAACCTGCATCTCGGTCAGGTTGTCCGTGGAGGGATGTTGCGAGGTCATGGGTGTGTTGCCGGCCGTGTTGTTGGCGGTACCGTTGAGGCTCGCCGAGCCGGATTGGGTCGTATCGTCTGTCGCAGAGCCTGTGATTCGCAAGGCGGCAGAGGTGGATCATGTGGTTCGCAGAAGAGAGGAATGAAGGTGGGCGATGAACAGAGATTCGCGGATAGGTGAAGCGCATTGGGCATCCGACAGACATATAGACGTCAGGAACAGCGTCGGTTTCATCAGGTCAGGATCGGGGAGTTGAAGAGGAACGGAAATCGCGGCATGATTGCGCACGGCAGGGGATGAGGGAGCAGTAAGGCGGCAGATGGGGCGCATGCGCGAGCGATTGGAGAGTGAATGGCAAATGAGCACAAATCGCGAGATTCGCATGATGTGCGGCGCGGCCGGCATGAGGACATGCATACAAAGTCAAGAAGTGAAGAGTGACGAGGTGAGTGGCCATTCAGGGTCGGGAATGAAGGCGCTTGTCGATGCAGGGTGACAACGTGGGGACCCAGAGAGATCGTGGAGATGGTCACGGGGGTACGAGGTGTTCGGGAACAGTATGCGGGGTAGCAGTGCAGAGAGCGAGCAAAGACACGGGGCAAGAAATGACAACGAGTGGCGCCGGAATCGGGCGACAAGAGCCATCCACAATGCCATGCCAGGATCGAGTAAGATCGAGACATAGTAGAAGGACAAAAAACGCAGCAAATAGAGGACGATAAGCGAAACAGCTCGAGTCTAATGGTGAAGAAAAAAGGGTAGATGCGTACCGCCCTTCATCGCCTGCTTGGCCACCTTCTCAGCGAGACGCTTTTGCTTGGCTGCAGAGGGTGCCATGGTGGTAGTAGATGTCTAAAGCGTGCGGAGAGAGCGAGTCGGTGTTGTATGTGTTATCGAGCCTGCACCGTCCACAAACGGTCAGTCCTCTGACCGAAAAAATTGAGCACGATGCCCGACGCGATGCGCACAGTTTCTAGTGTTCTGTACAATCGACTAGTAGCAAATACAGGTGCGCGAGGGGAGATTTTGGTGCGATGCCGATGTCGCGCGCGCGTGTCCAAAAACGAGGTGAGGTGCAGAAAGCAGAGTGGCGTTGCTCAATCCGGCAGGTCGCCGGCCGGAGCGCGGAGCGGATCCGGAGTGCTCAGACACTGACTCGGACGTCTCAGGATTGGTTAGTTTCTGAACATTTGTGGCTATACAGGCGTGAGATCGAATCGTTGCTGTGGAAGCCCAAACGATAGCTCTTATCATCGAGGTTCGCGGGCAATCTAGTTGTGGGATATGTGCAAGAAGCGAGAACTCTGCCCTGTCGAATCCCTTTCGAATCCTGGGATACGCTTTTTCTGGCCCATTCGATGCCTGAAACTGCTACGCTCTTGTGCAGCTATTTCTTCTAAACCGCTAGGCAAGTACTTGGTCCAGCTGCAAGGTGCAAGCCTGAAGCCTGCTCACATTTATTGGTTGGGTTACTTCCTTAATCTCAGTCTCTGTCCGTAGTTCGTCTGTCGGGGCCATCTCCTTGCTTTAATATCGGATCCTCAGCCATGGCGCAGCATAATGAGATGAAACGATTCTCAGATCTCGCACCGAAACCAATTGCCGTGAGTAAATTCAGTATTTGCGGCCAGTCTCCAGTCCCAGCATCTCTTTGAGATTCGACAACCCCGTGATTCTGCTGCGACGTTGTCGTAACTAACCAGTGCCTTGTATTTTCGCCTTTAATTTACTTGTTGTATCGCTCTTGCCCGCATTCAGGGTCGTGTTTCCGAGAACCACTGCCTCGAAGAATCCGCTGGCCGCGCGGCTCGACGATAGCACGGCTCTCCCAGTTACCACCTCGTCCCCCTCGTCAAAGACCGCCATATCGACCGCTGGAAACATGCCCTCCACGGATAACCATCCGGCGATCGTGAAAGAGGCCATCGTTGCTCAGAAGGACCTGCTCGATGCTGTCGAGGCAAGCAGCTCATCGGCGTTAATCACGGCATGCTGACAATTCTTCAAAGCTCATGACTAGCTGTAAAGAAGACTGTCGTAAGATCTCCAAGGTGGTGCAGCATATCGTCACTTGTGTCGAGAATTCGAGTTCGCGTGCTCATCACGACGGCCGCGCGCTGGTCATCTCGCTCCCAGCGCAATGCGCTCTCGATGTCACCATTCAGTCAGTAGTGGAACGACCCTCGGCGGCATCTACTCATGTCAACGCAGAACTCTGAAGAAGTGCGCTGCTTTCATGACAAAGCCAGTTCCCGTGGCATCTTTGGGCGAGTGCAAAAGAAGAAGGAAACCTCGACTATCATCCTCCACTATCTCGCGGCGTGCCACGCCCTCTCAGACATTCTACAAGCACGTTTTCCGCTATCACTGTTTGATCGCTCCTGACATGCAATTCAGGCGAGAAATGACAAGTGCGGACTGCTCGAAGAAGACGCCGACGGTGCTGGACGCGCACTGATCGGTCGCGCGTCGAAGGTGTGCCTGGTTGTTCTATTTTCTCATGTTTAACGGCTAAATGTCTTGCAGAAAGACCTCGAGTGCGTGAAAGAGTATCATTGAGCTGGACGCCGAGTGACCGCGTCCTAGACTTGAAGTCGAGAACCTCTCGCCCGCCTATGACGGGATCAAGGCTCTGATCCTCGGGATGGTCAACATGACTGACGGTCTTCCGTGGCCACTCAAAGCTGTCCCACAGACATTCTTGCAGATAGTCCAACACCTCGAGGTGTGTCTCGACCGCCTTTGTAAAGACGCTGACCTGGACTGACGTATGTGCGCAGAAAGGACAGGCTGTGGCTGCTGGTGTCACTCAGTTGCTGACCGAGGTTCAAGCACACTGGGACCTCGTGGCCCAGTTTCACGCGCCGGACGGAAGCGACGAGAAGTTATTTGCTCATGTTGCAACCTTCTTTGAGTAAGATTCGACCATTGTTCATGTCTCGTCGTTGAGAGATACCCCTTGCAGAGTACTCCTCAGCGTGTTCATCCGGCTTCGAGTGCTTCAGGTTGCTCATCCGGTTGCAAGCCGCATCGCCGTTGATAGCTACAACGCCGCTTTGACTGAGGAGTCACAACGGGTTACATCGGCAATGCGTGCACTCGAGTCGGCGCGCGATTGGACGGTATCTAATGACATCGCGGATATGAAGAAAGAGTTGCAGGTTCTGAATCAGAGCGTTACGACAGATATAACAATGTGAGGCATCGGTGTTGCTTATCTGCGTTCGGCTGACACGTGACCAGCGACCTGGACGTTTGTTCTGCACCCCCTCCTAGGCCGAACGTGTTTCACGGACGTGACGATACCGTGAAAAGCTTGGTCGACCTCGCTATCGAACATTCCACTCGACAGCCCTCAGCAAACCTGGGTATACTCGGAAATGGTGGGTTAGGCAAGACGTCTTTGGCGCAGGTCGTGATGTGGGAGGGCCCTATTGTGGAGCATTTTGGTCCACGTCGGTTCTTTCTCTCGTGCGAACCGCTCGTCGATGCGACAGGCGTAGGCGCGGCATTGAGCAAGCTGTTCGATATTCCAACATCGAAGGATATACTTCGAGAGATCATAACTCACTTGGAGTCTCACAGTCGCACGCTTCTCGTGTTGGACAACCTCGAGACCGTTTGGCTGGTTCCGGGTTACGGAGACCAGATTCAGCTCGAACGTCTTCTCCGCCGCCTCGCTGCGATACCGACATTGACTCTGATCATCACCTCACGCGGCATAGTTCTGCCACCCGGAATTAGTTGGGCCAACGTCGCTTCTGCCACTCTCGAACCGTTCTCGGCCGAGGCGGCTCTGCAGACATTTGATGAAATTGCCAGAACGTCGGGGAACGACGAAGAGACCCAACGCGCTGCGGTGGTGGAACTATTGAAGGAGGTCGACTACATGCCGCTCGCCGTGACTCTGCTTGCTCAACTAGCTCAGTGTGGCCAAAAGCCTTCCGTGCTTCTCCGGCACTGGAAGAAGTTGCATACCACCATGCTAAAGTCGGCTTCGCGGGCAAGTGGCCGGGAGACGAACGTCGCAGCATCGATAGCGGTATCGATCAAACTTTTGACAGCAGGACCCAACAGCGAAGAGTCGCTGCAGCTGCTTTCCATCTGTGCTCATCTCCCAGCGGGTCTGCAGACGTCGGTATTCGAACAGCTCGAGAAACACTTCGAGGATATACATTCCGCCTGCAACAGCTTGACGGCTCTCTCTTTGATATCAGTCGGTCCTCAGCACGAGCTCAGAATGCTCAGTCCAATCCGGCACTTTATTCTCAACGCGCACCCGATGACGGCCAATCACCATGCAGCCATGCGGCAAATTTACTTCGACATTGCTGCATCCGCTCCCACCAAACTATCCGAAGAGTTTACGACTAATTCCACGGCCGTGGCAGCAGAATATGAGAACCTGAATGTGTTCCTGCTGCACTTGATCAACTCTGAAGAACCCTCTCAGAGTCTCGTAGATACCGTCAACGCGGTTTCGAGCTATGCATACTTGACAACTCCATCGGTTACTCTCCTCGTGGCCCTGCGAAGCCGCCTTGATGGTCACGCAATCTTGCTGGCGTGGTGTTGCACTAATATTGGTCAAATTTACCTGGCACTCTGCGACTACGCATCAGCGATCAATGCCTTGCTCCAGGCTAGCGAGATCTATAACAGAATTGGTGATAGGCGGAGGGCTGCATACTGTGCACTTTTGCTCGGAAGTTGTCAACGAAACCAAGGCTTCTACGAGGTGGCTGTCCAACTGTACACCGCAGCGCGAGACAGCTTTCTGGAGTTCCAAGACCATTTGAATGCCTCGCAGTGTCTGATGCGGCTGGGTGACATTGCGACAAATCAAGGAAAATACGAAGATGCAAAGAAGTATATCACATCGGCGCGGTCTGCTTTCACAGGAGTATCTAAGCATCGGGGTTATGCCGCGCAATGCACCTCGAGGCTAGGTCAAATTTACACCGGGGAAGGCAACTTTGCCACGGCGGAGACCGAGCTTCAGACTGCTCAATCCGAGTATCAGGCGATAGGGGACCAATTGGGCATCGGCCAATGCATGCGACAGCTTGGTGACTTACGGCGCCGACAGCGGGACTTCTCGTCGGCGGAGGAACTGCTAGTTTCAGCGCGTGAGCAATTCATTCGTATGGGGGTACCGATGGAGCAAGCGGTTTGCATCTATGACATCGGTCAGCTTCGCCGCGATCAGGGACGAGTGCAGGAAGCTCTTGAAGCATTCAGAACCGCCGCACAGATCTACGAGCGAATAGGAGCAGCAGGGAAGCTTGAAAAGTGCCGGCTGGCAATTGCGAATTTGGACAACTTGCAGATCTAGGGCGAGCGCCAGAGTTCTCTGGAGCCACCTCCCCGTTTGGCAGATGTTTTTTTTTTCTTTTCGCTCCAAGTACAGGTCTGCATAATGACTATCAGAAATCCACTGCTTGAACGACCTGAGTGGCCTCAAGATGTATTCTTGACGTGCAGCACGACGCGAATCGAGCCTTGATAAGCCGCGTTCCAATTGTTGGAGCAGGATCTGTCGTTGGTCAGTGGAAACGCAAGCCTACTATAAACAGCGGTTCCATTTCGAGAGGCACGAAGCCAGAATTGTGCGCGCATCTCGGAGGTCTGACATAGTAGACACACACACGCGCGCGCGCGCACGCAATAATCTGAACGAGAAGCAATGATCGTTGTATTGCAGCTGCGCTCCGAGCGCGCCAGATAATGGGCACAAAGGTATCAACAAAAGATAAAAGAACAAAAAAGTCCGTCCGGTTGAGGACAAGAAGGAAGAGAAGCGTCATAAAAATACACGATTGCTAAGGAAAAGCGCGTGTCGTCCGGGTGTGTGCGAGGTGCATGTGTCACTCATTGCTTGAAACACCACTAATCGGTGCACTCGGAGGGGTCCTGAGGGTGCTCGTGGTTCTTTGGATCCTGCGGATCGGTCGGGTCGGAAGTTTCAGTTGGCGCAGGTTCATCATCCGACGTCGTCGTTGTCGCAGTAGGTTCAGGTACGTCAGACGTCGTCGTCGTCGGGACAGGAGATTCACCCGTACCGTTACCACTGCACTCGGCCGGGAAATCCGCATTATCCTTACGCGC
The DNA here is from genome assembly GCA_020744175.1 of Auriculariales sp. MPI-PUGE-AT-0066. Taxonomy (NCBI): domain Eukaryota; kingdom Fungi; phylum Basidiomycota; class Agaricomycetes; order Auriculariales; species Auriculariales sp. MPI-PUGE-AT-0066. Next base: position 26,218 of record JAGTJP010000129.1, read on the forward strand.
CCTCGTCGCGCCTTGATAGAGCCCACGCGAGGCAAACGCCGTCCAAAGCGTACAAGCGTTCGCGCCGTTATAACGATTCTCGTCCGCTTGGATCCACGCGTCGTGCGCCGTGATGAACGTCGGTGTGCACGGTTGCAACGCCAACGCATCATTGAACAGATGCATCCATAACGCGTTGCCCGTCGTCAGACTCGCGTCCGAATGCGCGTTAACGTCGAATCCGGACGCTCCGACGAGCGCAGCGTAAACATTGATGAGCATGTTGGCGCAAATCTCGCCGATGTCGTGGACCTCGTTCTTCGTCGCCAACGTCGCTTACGTGTACGGGTTGACGGTTTTGCTCGTGCTGTATGGATGCGAGCGGATACCCTTGGCGTCGTTAACGACGAACGAGCCCATAGTGTAGTCCGAAACCGTGTCGGCCGTCTGTGGCATCCAGAACGCGATCGAGTCCGACCAGCCCTCGCCCATGCCGCCGGCCGCGTCGCTCTGCAGACACTCGCCGGTGCCACCGCCCGTGAGCCGGTTCGTGTGCCGTGCGTGTACTCGTGGAGGAAGATGTCGTTCTCGAGCGCGCCGTCGCGCTCGGGGTTCGTGATGTCCCAGAGGAAGATGCGCATCTTGGCAGGCGAGCCGTCAGCTGTAAAAGGGGCGTTAGATTAGTTATATCTGACACAAACACGGACGTACCAGGGGTGGTCATGTCGGCATTAACGGTGCCCGAAGCATCCTGGACGGAGATCTGAACTGCATCTCCGCCCTTGCCACCGTTGCTGCCGTTGCCCAACTCGGTGATGAAGTACTCGAGCCCGACATCCTTGCCGGTGCGGGTCGCGCCAGACTTGACAGCGGAAATTGCGGCGTCCGTGGAGATGGCAGCCTCGGTCGCAGCCTGCGGGTTCACGAAGCTAGAGATCTTGGCTGTGCTGTTGAGCGTGGAATGGGCGACGGCAGTGGCGACCTTGATACCGTTGAAAGAAATGACCCAAGAGAGGACAAGGATTCGGGCGACAAGAGCCATCCACAATGCGACACCAGGTTAGGGCGAGATCGCCAAAAAAAAAGCAGCGCAAAGAGAGGACGATAAGCAAAACGGCCTGAATTTAAAAGAGAATACTTACCGCCATTGATTGCTTTGCTTGGCGACCTTTTCAGCGAGACGTTTTTGCTTGGCTGCAGAGGGCGCCATGGTGGTAGTAGATGTCTAAAGCGTGCGGAGAGAGCGAGTCGGTGTTGTACGGGTTATCAAACCTGCGCCGTCCACAACCGTCAGTCCTCTGGCGGAAAAAAAAAATGACCACGATCCCCGACGCGAGACGCACAGATTCTAGTGTCCGTGTTCAATCGACGAGTAGCAATTTACAGGCGCGCGGGGGAGATTTTTGTGCGATGCCGATGTCGCGCGCGCGCGCGCGTGTGCCAAAAAACAAGGTAGCAGAAAGCAGAGTGGCGTTGCGCCCGCCAACCTCGATCCGGCAAGTCGCCGGCCAGAGTGCGGAGCGGGATCCGAAGCTCAGCTCAAACACGGACCTGGTCGACTCAGGATTGGTTCATTTGCGACATCTCCTTCATGGCTTTACCACAAACATCGATAGCGTGTAATTTTCGTTAAAGTGAAAAAGGTGAGCTCATGGGCTTTTCTTGTGCAGGCGTCGCGGACGTCAAGTGGGGGGAACTTAGAACCTTCGCTCGGACACCATTTTGCGCCGGGCTAGACATGCGTAAGATGGAGCCTTGGCTGTGAAAGTCCGAACAACAGTCCTTGTCATTGAGGCTCGCCGATAATCTGGTTATGGGATATGTGCAGAAAGCGAGAACTCTGCCCGGTCGATCCCTTTCGAATCCTCAGCATTTACTCGTCGGGTTACTGCCTCAATCTCAGTCTCAGTCCGTCGTTTGTCTGTCGGGGCCATCTCCTTACTTTAAGATCGGATCCTCAGCCATGGCGCAGCATGATGAGAGGAAACGATTCTCAGATCTCGCACGGAAACCAATTGCCGTGAATAAATTTTGTATTTGCAGCCTGTCTCCAGTCCCAGCATCCCTCCGAGATTCAAAAACGCCGTGGTTCTGCTACAATGCCGTCGCAATTGACTACCAGGCGCGTTGTATCTCCACCTTTCATTTGCTTGTTGAATCGCTCTTTGCCGCGTTCAGGGTCGTGTTTCCGAGAAACACTGCCCTGAAGAATAGGCCTCGCGATTCGGCGATAGCACGACTCTCTCAGTTACCATCTCGTCCCTCCTCGTCAAAGACCGCCATATCGACCGCTTGAAACATGACATCAATGGATAACCATCCGGCAATCGTGAAAGAGGCCATCGGTGCTCAGAAGGAGGTGCTTGACGCTGTCAAGGCAGGGAGATCGTTGACGTTGATCACAGCTGACTGACCATTCTTCAAAGCTCATGACCAGCTGCAAGGAAGACTGTCGCAAGATCGCAAAGGTGGTGCAACACATCGTTACCTGCGTCGAGAACTCGAGTTGGCGTGTATATCACGACGGCCGCGCGCTGGTCATCTCGCTCCCAGCGCAATGCGCTCTCTATCTCAACTATCTCGCGGCGTTTCATGCCCTCTCAGACATTCTACAAGCACGTTTTCCGCTATCAATGTTTCATCGCTCCTGACATGCGATTCAGGCGAGAAATGACAAGTGTGGACTCCTCGAAGAAGACGCCGACGGTGCTGGATGGGCACTGATCGGTCGCGCGTCGAAGGTGCGCCTGGTTGATCTATTTTCTCATGTTTATCGCCTAACAGGTCTTGCAGAAAGACCTCGAGTGCGTGAAAGAGTATCATTGAGCTGGACGCTGAGTGACCGCGTCCTAGACTTGAAGTTGAAAACCTCTCGCCCGCATATGACGGGATCAAGGCTCTGATCCTCGGGATGGTCAACATGACTGACAGTCTTCCGTGGCCACTCAAAGCTGTCCCACAGACATTCTTGCAGATAGTCCAACACCTCGAGGTGTGTCTCGACCGCCTTTTGAAAATCGCTGATCTGGACTGACGTATGTGCGCAGAAAGGACAGGCTGTGGCTGCTGGTGTCACTCAATTGCTGACTGAGATACAAGCACATTGGGACCTCGTGGCCCAGTTTCACGCGCCGGACGGAAGCGACGAGAAGATATCTGCTCATGTGGCAACATTCTTTGAGTAAGATCGCAACATTGGTCATGTTGCGTCGCTAAGCGATGCCCCTTGCAGAGTGCTGTTCAGCGTGTTCATCCGACTCCGAGTATTTCAGGCCGCGCATCCGGTTGCCAGCCGCATCGCCGTGGATAGCTACAACACCGCTTTGACTGAGGAGTCGCAACGGGTTGCATTAGCGATGCGTGCACTTGAGTCGGCGCGTGATTGGACGGCGTCGAATGACATCGCGGATATGAAGAAAGAGTTAGAAGTTCTGAATCGGATCGCTACGACGGATATCACAATGTGAGACTTTAGTAATCCTTGTTTGCATCGGCTGACACACTTCCAGCGACATGGACATTTGTTCCGCGCCTCCTCCCAAGCCGAACGTGTTTCACGGACGCGACGACAGTGTGACGAGCTTGGTCGAGAAAGCTATTGATCATTCCACTCGACAGGCCGCAGCGAACCTGGGTATACTCGGAAACGGTGGGTTAGGCAAGACGTCTTTGGCTCAGATCGTCATGTGGGAGCGCCCTATTATGGAGCATTTTGGTCCACGTCGGTTCTTCCTCTCGTGCGAGCCGCTCGTCGACGCGACAGGCGTAGGCGCGGCATTGAGCAAGCTGTTCGATATTCCAACATCGAAGGATACACTTCGAGAGATGATAACTCACTTGGAGTCGCACAGTCGAACGCTTCTTGTGTTGGACAACCTCGAGACCGTTTGGCTGGTTCCGGATGACCGAGCCCGTAGTCAGCTCGAACTTCTTCTCCGCCGCCTGGCTGCGATACCGACGTTGACCTTGATCATCACCTCGCGCGGCGTAGTTCTGCCACGCGGTATTCGCTGGGCAAACGTTGCTTCTGCCAGTCTCGAACCGTTCTCAGCCGAGGCGGCTCTGCAGACATTTGATGAAATTTCCGGCACCTCGGAGTACGACGAAGAGACCGAATGCGCTGCGGTGGTGGAGCTAATGAAGGAGGTCGACTACATGCCGCTCGCCGTGACTCTACTTGCTCAGCTCGCTCAGTGTGGCGAAAAGCCTTCCATGCTTCTCCGGCACTGAAAGAAGTCGCACACGACCATGCTACGGTCGGATCCGCTGGCAAGTGGCAGGGAGATGAGCGTCGCAGCATCTATAGCGGTCTCGATTGAGCTTCTGAGAGCAGGACCCAAGAGCGAAGAGCCGCTACAACTCCTCTCTATCTGCGCTCATCTCCCAGCAGGTCTGCGCACGTCGGTATTCGACCAGCTCATGCCGCACTTTGAGGATCTAGATTCCGGTCGCCGCAGCTTGAAAGCCCTTGCTTTGATCTCAGTCGGTCCTGAGGGCGAATTAAAAATGCTCAGTCCGATCCGGCACTTTGTTCTCAAAGCGCACCCGATGACGGACCATCACCATGCAGCCATGCGGCAAATTTACTTCGACATTGCTGCAACCGCTCCCACTCGGCTATCTGGGGATTTTAGGAGCAGGTCTGCGGCCGTGGCAGCAGAATATGAAAACCTGAACGTGTTCCTGTTGCACTTGATCAACACCGAGGAACCCTCTCAGAGTCTCGTAGATGCCGTTCGTGCGGTTTCCGAGTATACATACTTGACAACTCCATCGGTTACTCTCCTCGTGGCCCTGCGGAGCCGCCTCGATGGTCACGCATTCTGGCTGGCGAACTGTTGCATTGATATTGGTCAAATTTCCCTGCAACTCGGTGACTACAGATCAGCGAGCAATGACTTGCTCCAGGCTCTCGAGATCTTTAACCGAATTGGTTCCAAGCAGGAGGCTGCATACTGTGGACTTCTACTCGGAGATTGTCAACGTCAACAAGGCTTCTAGGAGTTGGCTGTCCAAAGATATACCGCAGCGCGAGACACCTTTCTCGAGGTGCAAGACCATATAAATGCCTCGATGTGTCTGATGCTGTTGGGTAAATACGACGATGCAAAGCAGTATCTCGCGTCCGCGCGGTCTGCTTTCACAAGAGAACCAAAGCATCGGATGTATGCCGCTGAATGCAGCTCGAGTCTAGTTCAAATTTACACCGGGGAAGGCAACCTCTCCATGGCGGAGACCGAGCTTCAGGCTCCTCAATCCGAGTATAAGGCAATAGGGTACCAATTAGGCATCGGCCGATGCATGCTACTGCTTGGTGGCCTGCGGCGCTGACAGCGGGATTTCTCTTCGGCAGAGGAACTGCTAGTTTCAGCGCGTGAGCAATTCATTCTTATGGGGATGCTGGTGGAGCAAGCGATTTGCATCTATGACATCGTTTGAGTCGAGGCGATCAGTGACGAGTGCAGGACCGCCGCACAGACCTACGAGCGAATAGGAGCAGCGAAGGAGCTTGCCGGCTGGCGATTGAACGTTTGAACAACGTGCAGATCTAGGGCGAGCGCTAGATATTCTCTGGAGCCACCTCCCCCTTTGGCAGATGTGTTTTTCCGCTCCAAGTACAGGTCTGACTAATGACTTAGAAACACGATCAGAAATCCACTGCTTGAACGACCTGAATGGCCACAGAATTTATTCTTAACGTGCAGCACGACGCGAATCGAGCCTTGATAAGTCGCGTTCCAATTGTTGGAGCAGGATCTGTTGTTGGTCAGCAGAAATACAAGTCTTCTGTGAACAGTGTTCTATTTCGAGAGGCACGAAGCCAGAATTGTGCGCGCATCTCGGAGGTCTGACATAGTAGACACACACGCGCGCGCGCGCGCAAGATGTTGAGCAAGAAAGAATGATCGTTGGATTGCATCAGTGCCATGCGCGCCGGATATGGAGCAGAGGTAGGTATCAAAAGAACAAGAACAACAAAAGATAAAAGAACAAAAAGTCCGTCCGGTTGAGGACAAAAAGGAAGAGAAGCGTCATAAAAATACTCGATTGCTAAGGAAAAGCGCGTGTCGTCCGGGTGTGTGCGAGGTGCATGTGTCACTCATTGCTTGAAATGGTGCACTCGGAGGGGTCCTGAGGGTGCTCGTGGTTCTCTGGACCCTGCGGATCGGTCCGGTCCGAAGTTTCAGTTGGCGCAGGTTCATCATCCGACGTCGTCGTTGTCGCAGTAGGTTCAGGTACGTCAGACGTCGTCGTCGTCGGAGCAGGAGGTTGACCCGTACCGCTACCACTGCACTTTGCCGGCACATCCGCATTATCCTTCCTCGCACTCGTCGCGACCTGACCGAACCCACGCGACGCAAACGCCGACCAAAGCGTACACGCGTTGGCACCGTTGTAAAGGTTCTTATCGGTCTGGATCCACGCGTCGCGCGCCGTGATGAATGTCGGCGTGCGCGACTGCAGTGCCAGCGCGTCGATGAAGAGATGCAACCAGACCGCGTTACCAGTCGTCAAGCTCGCGTCCGAATGCGCGTTAACGTCGAATCCGGACGTTCCAACGAGCGCAGCGTAAACGTTGATGAGCATTTTGGCCCAGATCTCGCCGATGTCGTGGACCTCGTTCTTGGTCGCCAGCGTCGCGTAAGTGTACGGGTTCACGGTCTTGCTCGTGCTGTATGGATGCGAGCGGATGCCCTTCGCGTCGTTGACGGCAAAACGTCAGCTATCTTTGAACACATGCTTTGCGACGATGAACGCACCAGGGGTGGTCAGGTCGGCGTTATCGGTGCCCGTGGCGTCCTGGACGGAGATCTGAACTGCATCACCGCCCTTGACGCCATTGCTGCTGTTGTCCTATTGGAAGTTGAGAGTGGCGCCGAAAGAGAAGACAACGAATAGGAACAACAAGAGCCATCCAGAACGCCACACCAGGATCGGGAGAGACCGAGGTATAGTAGAACGAAGCAACGAGAAGGCGATAAGCGAAACGGCCCGAGTCTAAAAGAGAATACTTACCGTCCTTGATTGCTTTGCTTGGCCACCTTTTCAGCGAGACGCTTTTGCTTTGGTTGTGGACAGTGCCATGGTGTCTAAGGTGTGTGTGTATATGTCTTATCGAGCCTGCGCCGTTCCACAACCGTCAGTCCCTCTGGCGGAAAAAAAATGACTAGGATCCCCGACGCGATGCGCGCAAGTTCTAATGTCCGTATGGGATCGACTAGTAGCAAATTACAGGTGCGCGAGGGGAGATTTTGGTGCGATGCCGATGTCGCGCGCGCGCGCGTGTGCAAAAAACGAGAGGTGACGTGCAGAAAGCAGAGTGGCGACAGCTCAATCCGGCAGGTCGGCCGAAGTGCGGAGCGGATCCGAAGCTTAGCTTAAAACTCGAGATGGTTCGTTTGCGACATCTCCTTCATGGCTTATACCACAAACATCGGTGGGCCTGTAATTCTCGTTAAAGTGAAAAAAAAGGTGAACTCATGGGCTTTGTTAGTGCAGGCGTCCCGGGAGTGAGGTGGTGAAGCAGCTCCTATGGACTTTTTGGCGCAGACATGGCCGCAAGTTTGGTCACTGCATGATCAAGCAACTGCGGTTTATTGAGCTGATGACCGCTGCTGTTGACAGTGTTTCAGGTGTTCGTCATCCGAGTCGGACTTCGCGCTGTACCTGCTGTCCATAGATAGACAGACAAAGGTCTTTTTGACTGCATTCAACTGCGCTAATACAAGATCTCGAGCCAGCGCAACCGGTCACTACACCGCTTTTCATACCAGTCGTAGGTGTGTGAGATCATGGAATGCGCGCGAGATTAATATTTCAGCAGCCATAAATGCAGCAACAGCAACTTGTGCTCGTGCTCGCGCGTGACGTATGTTAGCTAGACTCGCCCTGCCGCGGTCGGAGAGCCTTGAACGCGTTGATACTGTTGCCACATTAGGTAGGGTGCGTATATAGTCAATTAGGGCCAAAAAGAGTGGGAGAGCGCGATGCTTTGGATTGCCATTTTATGGTGCAATCATATGCCACGCTCCGAATGCGGTTTTCTTCTCGTAGCACTGATGTGATCGTCACGTGATGACAGCCTGAAGCTTGTTTATGCGCGCGGCAGCCCATTGCGCCGCTACTATACCTCTCTCGGTCTTTCTACGCTAAATGAGAGGTAATAATCGGTCTTTCGGCCGCATTTTGGTTCCCGGCTTCGTTACATCAGGCACATGTTCTTTGCCACATTATCTGTTTCATTGTCCGAATCATACGACGTTTGAAGACGACACATAGCCACAAATAATCAGTATAAAACCTGCAAAGTCTCGTGTATCTAGCTGGTCAGCAATCCAGAACAGTTGTCTCACCGCAGTTTCCTTTCTTCTGGCACCCCGAGCGGTGCTCCGGTCGTCTTTTCGACACCATCAGTTTATCCTCAGTCATATTTGCGTACCTGGGCGGCCACCCAGTCCGAATTCCTTCAGTAGCAGCAGCAAGTACCCGGGCAGGTAGTTCAATCGCTGAGCACCCCGTTTCCCCTGCACGACTCGCGTTGACGACAAGCGACGCTCGGGGATATATTCTCGTCATTACGAAATCGTCTACCATACACTATCAGGACGATATGCATAGCAACTGAGTAAAATGGACATACCACAATGACGAGCCGTGCGACGAAGGTGGAGCCAACGATGAGCGTGATCATCGGAATTGATACCACGACTGTAAAGATTGTTTCACTCGCACTGCGGTGTTATCTGCCCACCTGCGAGAATCGGCTCGAGTTTTGTCTCATGCCCCGCTGACAGTATTCCAGGTTGTGCTGCAGCTCTCTGGAATCGGTGGTGATGCTACGCTACAGTCGATGTACGGGTCCGCGGCCAATGTGGACGGGCACGTGCAACTGTACAGCGTCAGGGCGTCATCTTGCTCATCGTCGGTAGACAGGACCATCTATAAGTGCGAGCTCGGTGCAATTAAGTGACAGGCTGTGTAGCTGACTGCAGCTCGAGCTTGCGCAGATGCTGCAATTGAACGCGGGTTGCTAGGTGCGGGATGGGTGCCAGCAGCGATCCACCGGTTGATCGCTTTCGAATTCTTGGGATACGATTTTCAATACGTGCAACTTCTGCGCCCTTTTGAAAATTTCATTCAAGCTCTCAAAAAGAGGGCTCGGCCAGCTGCAAGATGCACGTGTCAAGCCTGCTCAGCATATATTCGTTTGATTACTCTGTCGTCTCAGTCCCTCTCTTTTGCTTTAATATATCACCTTTTGCCATAGCGCAACATGGTGATAAGAAAGGATTCCCAGATCTGGGACTGGAACTGATTGTCGTGAATAATGTTGCTACTTGCGGACATACTCCAATTTCAACGTCGCTCCGAGGTTCACCAAAACCTAATTTACTATCAGATGCCTTGTGTTTCCGCCTCTCATCTGCTTGTTGTGTCGCTCTTGTATTTCCACCCTTCATTTGCTTGTTGTGTCGCTCTTGCCCGCATTCAGGGTCGTGTTTCCGAGAACCACTGCCTGGAAGAAGCCGCTGGCCTCGCGGCTCGACGATAGCACGGCTCTCCCAGTTACCATCTCGTCCCCGTCGTCAAAGACCGCCATATTGACCGCTGGAAGTATGCCCTCCATGGATAACCATCCGGCGATCGTGAAAGAGGCCATCGGTGCTCAGAAGGACCTGCTCGATGCTGTCAAGGCAAGCAGTTCATCGGCGTTATTCACAGCTGACTGACAATTCTTCAAAGCTCATGACTAGCTGCAAGGAAGACTGTCGCAAGATTGCGAAGGTGGTGCAACACATCGTGACCTGCGTCGAGAACTCGAGCTCGCGTGCTCATCACGGCGGCCGCAAGCTAACCATCTCGCTCCCAGCGCGATGCGCTCTCGATGTCACCATGCAGTCAGTATTTGAATGATCCCTCGGCGGCATCTACTCATTTCAACGCAGAACTCTGAAGAAGTGCGCTGCCTTCATGACCAAAGCCAGTTCCCGTGGCATCTTTGGGCGAGTGCAAAAGAAGAAGGAAACCTCGACCATCATCCTCAACTATCTCGCGGCGTGTCACGCCCTCTCAGACATCCTACAAGCACGTTTTCCGCTATCACTGTTTGATCGCTCCTAACGCGCGATTCAGGCGGAGAATGATAAGTGCGGACTCCTCGAAGAAGTCGCTGACGGTGCTGGACGCGCACTGATCAGTCACGCGTCGAAGGTGCGCCTAGTCGTTTTACTTTCTCATGTTTAACGCCTAACGGGTCTTGCAGAAAGATCTCGAGTGCGTGCAAGGGTCTCATAGGGTTGAATGCTGAGTGACCGCGTCCCAGACTTGAAGTCGAGAACCTCTCGCCGGCATATGACGGGATCAAGGCTCTGATCCGCGGGATGGTCAACATGACCGAAGGTCTTCCGTGGCCACTCAAAGCTGTCCCACAGACATTCTTGCAGATAGTCCAACACCTCGAGGTGTGTCTGGACCACCATTTGAAAGAAGCTGATCTGGACTGACCGGTGTGCGCAGAAAGGACAAGCTGTGGCTGCTGGTGTCACTCAGTTGCTGACTGAAGTACAAGCACATTGGGACCTCGTGGCCCAGTTTCACGTGCCAGACGGTCGCGACGACAGGCTTCAGGCCCAGGTGGAAATCTTCTTTCAGTGAGGTCTATCCGTAGTCAATGTTGTGTCGCTGAGTGAACATCTCGCAGAGTGTTATTCGGAGTTTTCATCAGACTCCGTGTTCTTCAGGTCACGCATCCCGTTGCCAGCCGCATCGCCGTCGATAGCTACAATACAGCTTTGGGCGAAGAGTCTCAGAGGGTTGCATCGGCAGCGCGTACCCTCGAGTCGGCCCGAGACTGGAAGGTAGCCAACGATGTTGCAAGAGTGACAGAGAAGCTTTTAGCAGCGGACACGGAATCCACGGCGAATTTTGCGATGTGAGATCTATGTGCTTGTTATCCGCATTGTTTGACCTGTCCCTAGCGACCTGGACGTTTGTTCCGTGCCCCCTCCCAAGCCGACGTGTTTCACGGACGTGACGACAGCGTGAAGAACTTGGTCGAGAAAACTATTGAACATTCCACTCGACAGGCCGCAGCAAACCTGGGTATACTCGGAAATGGTGGGCTAGGCAAGACGTCTTTGGCGCAGGTCGTGATGTGGGAGCGCCCTATTGTGGAGCATTTTGGTCCACGTCGGTTCTTCCTCTCGTGCGAGCCGCTCGTCGATGCGACAGGCGTAGGCGCGGCATTGAGCAAGCTGTTCGATATTCCAACATCGAAGGATACACTTCGAGAGATAATAGCTCACTTGGAGTCGCACAGTCGCACGCTTCTTGTGTTGGACAACCTCGAGACCGTTTGGCTGGTTCCGGATGACCGAGGCCGAGTCAGCTCGAACTTCTTCTCCGCCGCCTGGCTGCGATACCGACATTGACTCTGATCATCACCTCGCGCGGCATAGTTCTGCCACGCGGTATTCGCTGGGCAAACATCGCTTCTGCCACTCTCGAACCGTTCTCGGCCGAGGCGGCTCTGCAGACATTTGATGATATCGCCGGAACCTCGGAGAACGATGAAGAGACCGAACGCGCTGCGGTGGTGGAGCTAATGAAGGAGGTCGACTACATGCCACTCGCTGTGACTCTACTTGCTCAACTAGCTCAGTGTGGCGAAAAGCCTTCCATGCTTCTTCGGCACTGGAAGAAGTCGCACACGACCATGCTACGGTCGGATCCGCTGGCAAGTGGCAGGGAGACGAGCGTCGCAGCATCTATAGCGGTCTCGATTGAGCTTCTGACAGCAGGACCCAACAGCGAAGAGCCGCTACAACTCCTCTCTATCTGCGCTCATCTCCCAGCGGGTCTGCGAACGTCTGTATTCGACCAGCTCATGCCGCTCTTCAAGGATCTAGATTCCGGTCGCCGCGGGTTGAAAGCTCTTGCTCTGATTTCAGTCGGACCTCAGGGCGAATTAAAAATGCTCAGTCCGATCCGACACTTTGTTCTCAGCGCGCACCCGATGACGGCCGATCATCATGCAGCAATGCGGCAAATTTACTTTGGCATTGCTGCAACCGCTCCCACTCGACTATCTGAAGATTTTAGGAACAAATCTACAGCCGTGGCAGCAGAATATGAGAACCTGAACGTGTTCCTGTTGCACTTGATCAACACCGAGGAACCCTCTCAGAGTCTCGTAGATGCCGTTCGTGCGGTTTCCGAGTATACATACTTGACAACCCCATCGGTTAATCTCCTCGTGGCCCTGCGGAGCCGCCTCGATGGTCACGCATTCTGGCTGGCGAACTGTTGCATTGATATTGGTCAAATTTCCCTGCAACTCGGTGACTACGGATCAGCGAGCAATGACTTGCTCCACGCTCTCGAGATCTTTAACCGAATTGGTTCCAAGCAGGAGGCTGCATACTGTGGACTTATACTCGGAGATTGTCAACGTCACCAAGGCTTCTACGAGTTGGCTGTCCAACGATATACCGCAGCGCGAGGCATCTTTCTCGAGGTGCAAGACCATATAAATGCTTCGCTATGTCTGATGCGGTTGGGTTGCATTGCGGCAAATCAAGGAAAATACGAAGATGCAAAGCGGTATCTCGCGTCGGCGCGGTCTGCTTTCACAGGAGAATCTAAGCATCGGATTTATGCCGCGGAATGCAGCTCGAGTCTAGTTCAAATTTACCTCGGGGAAGGCAACCTCTCCATGGCGGAGACCGAGCTTCAGGCTGCTCAATCCGAGTATACGGCAATAGGGTACCAATTGGGCATCGGCCGATGCATGCTACTGCTTGGTGGCCTGCGGCGCCGACAGCGGGACTTCTCTTCGGCAGAGGAACTGCTAGTTTCAGCGCGTGAGCAATTCATTCGTATTGGGATGCTGGTGGAGCAAGCGATTTGCATCTATGACACCGGTCTGCTTCGCCGTGACCAGGGACGAACGAAAGAAGCTCTTGAAGCATTCAGCACCGCCGCACAGATCTTCAAGCGAACAGGAGCAGCAGCGAGGTTTGAACAGTGCCTGCTGGCGATTTATGGTTTGGGGATTGATATTTTGGCCAACGTGCAGATATAGGGCGAGCGCTACAGTTCTGTGAAGTCACCTCCCCGTTTGACTGATGTGTTTTTCCGTTCCAAGTACAAGTCTGACTAGAATGAGTAATCAGATATCCTTTGCGTGATCGAACGACCTGAGTGGCCACAAGATTTATTCTTGACGTGCAGCACGACGCGAATCGAGCCTCGATAAGTCGTGTTCCAATTGTTGGAGCAGGATCTGTTGTTTGTCGGTAGAAATGCAAGTCTTCTGTAAATGGTGTTCCATTTTGAGAGGCACGAAGCCAGAATTGTGCGCGCATCTCGGAGGACTGACATATTAGACACACACGCACGCACACGCGCAAGATGTTGAGTGAGAAAGAATGATCGTTGGATTGCAGCAGCGCTACGAGCGCGCCGGATATGGGCACAAAGGTATCGAAAGAACAAAAAAAGATAAAAGAACAAAAAAGTCCGTCCGGGTTGAGGACAAAAAAGAAGAGAAGCGTTATAAAGTTACACGATTGCTAAGGAAAAGCGCGTGTCGTCCGATGTGTGCGTGGCCACTCATTGCTTGAAGCACCACCAGTCGGTGCACTCGGAGGGGTCTTGTGGGTCCTCGGGGTCGGTCGGGTCGGTCGGGTCGGTCGGGTCGGTCGGGTCGGTCGGGTCGGTCGGGTCCTGGGGATCAGTGGGATCCTGAGGGTCGGTGGGATCCTGCGGGTCGGTCGGGTCGGTGGTTTCAGTAGGCGCAGGTTCATCCGTCGTAGTCGTCGTCGGATCAGTGGGTTGAGGTTCGTCAGACGTCGTCGTAGTCGGAGCAGGAGGTTCGCCCGTACCGGTACCGCTACCACCACTGCACTCGGCCGGCACATCCGCGTTATCCTTGCGAGCACTTGTCGCGCCTTGACCGAGTCCACGCGATGCAAATGCCGTCCAAAGTGTGCATGCGTTGGCGCCGTTGTAACGGTTCTTGTCGGCTTGGATCCATGCGTCGCGAGCTGTGATGAACGTCGGCGTGCACGGCTGCAGTGCCAGCGCGTCGATGAAGAGATGCAACCAGACCGCGTTACCCGTCGTCAAGCTCGCGTCCGAATGCGCCTTGACGTCGAATCCGGACGTTCCAACGAGCGCAGCGTAAACGTTGATGAGCATGTTGGCCCAGATCTCGCCGATGTCGTGAACCTCGTTCTTGGTTGCGAGCGTCGCGTAGGTGTACGGGTTCACGGTCTTGCTCGTGCTGTACGGATGCGAGCGGATGCCCTTCGCGTCGTTGACGACAAACGAGCCCATGGTGTAATCAGAAACCGTGTCGGCCGTCTGCTGCATCCAGAACGCGATCGAATCCGACCAGCCCTCGCCCATGCCACCGGCCTCGTCGCTCTGCAGACACTCGCCGGTGCCGCCGCCTGTGAGGCGGTTCGTGATGCCGTGCGTGTACTCGTGCAGGACGATGTCGTTCTCGAGCGCGCCGTCGCGCTCGGGGTTCGTGATGTCCCAGAGGAACATGCGCATCTTGCCAGGCGAGCCATCAGCTGTAAAATGTCGCGTTAGATTGGTTATATTTGACAAAAACGCGGACGTACCAGGGGTGGTCATGTCAGCATTGTCGGTGCCCGAGGCGTCCTGGACGGAGATCTGAACGGCGTCACCGCCCTTGCCACCATTGCTGCCGTTGTCCTGCTGGAAGTTGAAACCGGCCTCGTTGAAGCCGTAAAGGTAGGCGACGTCGTGGAGGCTGTTGGCAACGAAGAATGCGTTGGTGCGAGCCTGGTCGACAAGCGCGGCGGTCTTGGGGTCCGAGTTGGCTGTCCACTGCACCGTGGAGAACTTGCTTGAGGCGGTCGTGTTGCTCAGGCTGCCCTTGTAAGCAATGACGTTGTTGCTATAGAGCCGAGTTCAGAAACTGACGCTCTAGATCGCAGCAGAATGGTCACTCACCCGGAGGTTGCCTTGTTATCGGTGCCACTGACGGTGGTCCAACCGCTAGGCGAGGCAGTCTGGTCCTCGGGGTCAACAACATTCTCCATACCCTCCTCGGGCGACTGGTTCTTGAGAGGGACGACGTGATACTACGAGATACGCGTGAGAATTGCAATACGGTACTTCAATGCAGTGCAACATACCGTAAGTTGGGTCGTGTAGTCAACGAGACCGACGTGCTTGCCGGTGCTGGCATCGACGAAAGCCTTGACGAGATGGCCGTTACCGTCCACAGTGGCCTCAACAACGTGAGTGAGGACAAGATCGCCCGAGTCAGTGCTAAAGTACTCGAGCCCGACGTCCTTGCCAGTTGGGGTCGCGCCAAGCTGGGACTTGACGGCGGAGAGCGCGGCGTCCGTGGAGATGGTAGCCTTGGTCGCCGGCTGGTTCTGTGGGGTCACGAAGCTAGAGCTGAACGCGACGATCTTGCCGGCGCTGTTGAGCGTGGAGTGGGCGACGGCGTTGGCGACCTTGATGCCGTTGAGCGTCTGCGAGACGTAGACGTGCTTGGCGGTGTCGCCCTCGAAGGAGGAGCGGTAAGAGAGCTGGTCGGCGCCGAGCTCCTGGCCGAGGTATGCGAGTGCCGAGTCCTTGAAGGAGGCGGAGGCGAGACTGTTTCCGGCCTTCGGCGGGTCAATGCCGTCGGAGAAGGTCTTGTAGGTGGACTCGGGGTGGTAGCTCTTGACGCGAAGGCCGTTGGGGAGAGAGCGGATGCGGTGGGTGTGCTGGCGCGTCGTCAGCGGCCAAGGGGCCGCGAGCGCGGATGAGCAGAGGACCGCAAGGGTCATGAATGCAGGCGAAAGAGCGACCATGGTGATGGTTGGTATTGGAGTGCGTTAAACGAGAGGGTGTCGTGTGGGGTAACTGTCGCGAAGACGGACGACTGGACGAACAAAGAAGAAAGTGGGGAAAGGGTATGGGAACAGAGTCTGAAGAACGGAGTGGCCACAAGCACAGGGCACTAGTTATACTTTGGCGGGTGCAATCCCAAGATAGCATACCGACAACGTGCACGGCGTCGGCAGTGCGTGGAGTGCGACGCCAACGATGCAGTCCGGTGCAGATCTTGGGGCTGTTGTCAGGCGGCCCTCGCGGGCAATCGGTTATGCGTTGACGACGCCGTGGGCACAACACCCTCAAGCAATACGCTGACTGGCCACCGACAGGTCGGGCATTGGGTATGCCCGAGTCCGACGCGGAGATATATCTCGAAAAGGACCGAACGGTGTCGCTCCTTTAATTAGAATATAGTCTACTTTTACGACAGTCGCATCGCTTCGCACAGATAATCATGGCGGTGAGGGTGCAGCGGAAGGATGCGGGGACCCGAAATAGCGATTTGGAATGAACCGCCCTCGCTCTAGCCCGTCGTCGTGCAGGCGACCAGAAGCCTGTTCGGTAATATTCCATTCAGACGCGTCCGCGCGGCCTCGATGAATGAATTCGCGCTGAAGAGATTTGGAGCAATATCATGGAGCGCGCGCGCCAAACGAGGTGCAGAGGCAAAGTGGCGCAGACAAGGCTGTCCAGACGGGAAACCGCCGGTCACAGCATTTCGGACTAGATCCGATTCAACTTGGTTCTTCTCGCGAAGCAATACCATACTGGTGAACTTGACGAAGACAGTACGAGATGTACCTCATAACCTAATGGACGCGGTCCCGAGGATACTACAATCACTATAAGCCAATGTCCTTTTTTATCATGAAGCCACTCGGACTACTTCACAACGCCGACAGTTAATATGTGCTTTTCACAGGACGGCGTCGAGCCTAGCGGCGCAGCACTCCGACCGCCCAGTGCGAGGCCCCTCATACAGGAGTCTGTGAAAGGTTTGAACTCTCCGTGGCGGTCGCAAGGGTGGACGCGACGCGCATGTCGGTGGGCAACTAGAAACAGCGTAGGCTATGAACCTAAGTGGGGGGATGTTTCATCGAGCTGGGACATATTTTACTCTGCTCATTTTGTGGGTTGTCGTTGAAATGGAAAAGGTCGGTGGCGGGCACGTGTAGTGTGCACGGTTCTAAAGTAGACGCTGAGTGAGACCTGCGTCGAGTCGCCGCCCATCTTGAAATGTTTCACTAGCTTACCTATGATATCCTCTACAGTTTGATCTTGCGTTCATATTGCGCTTAACGAAATGACAAGTTGCAGAATGGATCACAATCGAGGTCTTCTGCGTGTGTCAACCGGAATGGGAACTAGGCTTGTCCTGGCAATCGCCGGAACCGTACGCTGTCGCACGCTTATGATGAGCGAACGTGTCGTTCAAAAGCATGGTGCAACGATGGACGTCGGGGACGAACTACACCTACTTCACAAGCTGCTATCATCGCCTGCAGCGGGATCGGTTAGATCAGTGATCGTTAACTACCTCGAGCCGACCACAGAATACCAGGACTCAGTTACGTTGCTAGTAAGTATTTTTCGACAGAGTCCCAACATTCGCTATCTGGAGGGTAATTTGCGGAAGGCATGGGATCTGAATCTCGCGTGGGTTGGCAGCACCGATGTTCTCCCAACAAAAACGTGTAGCGTGCCGTTCCTTCGCTTTCTCAGACTGCAGAATGTGGACGAAAAGACAGTTTTCGATGCCTTGCGGCTGGCATCAAACGTCGAGTTTCTCACTTTGTACTATATCACCGCTGTAGAACAGCTGGATATGAGCGTGCCGCTCCCTCTGAGGATCCGCGCCGTGTCGTTCACTGCAGCACCATCAGAACTCCCAATTCACTTGTTCGTGATCGAATCGTCTATTGATTCGATCCGCAGCATGTCAATACCGACCTGTTATCAGGGCGTAGCAGCAGTACTTCATCAACATCGCGAAAGGCATCGCGTTGTGCATCTCGACTTGCACAGCACGCTTGATGACTATTGCCTCGATGATCCAGATACGCCGTGTTTTTACACTCAGGAGATACTCGATCAAGAATTGGCGTACCTCGTCGCGCTATCTGTGGCGTGTCCTCGACTAGCTCATCTCGAGATCCGCGGCGTTTGTCAAGAGATTCTTCGCCTGTTTCTAGAAACCATACAGCGTCCGCTCCTATCCTTGGCGGCTCGTTGCGGTCGATGCCTTCATCTGAAAGGTAATGAAGGCGAATTGATCGTCAGTATGCTTGAAGAAAATCACCGACAACTGGTTCGTCTCCGGCTGCTACTGGTGGACCGGTACAACGGACTCAGTCCCAGGCTCAAGGACATGTGCCGGCGAAGACGTATCATCTTGGAGGATAACTCGGATTTGATCAAGCCTGTATCCCGATACGGAGGTTCCCCTTCTGTGCTGGGTAAGTGCGAAGCGCTCAGGCGAGCATAAAACTTCAATGCGATATGCATGTACCCTGAAGCCTACTGCTATTTCATTATTTAAATGGGTCAGAAGAGCGCCTGCTACTGTTCAGCTGGACTTTTATACACACCGAACAATGGAACGTTCGACCGCTTGTTGGTCAACGGCGCGTTGTCCGAACTACAACCACAACCTCGTAGACATATGGTGAGCGCACCATTGAATTTCACGTGGGTCAGCGCCACGTAATTTCTGTGTGTGGATCTACAGGCACGGAAAATTATTTTCGCGAAGTCGCTCATTCCACACGTTTTCGTCAAGAGATAAGTCGAAACTGCCCTCTCACCTTTCTATACAGCGTTTTTATGAGCAATTATAAAGTTGCAGACTCTCCGTTTCTCGCTGGTTGAATAGTTGAACTGCGAAAATTTATCGAGAGGAGTCATCCGCGCGGATCGCCTCTCGTAACGCTGACCTAACAACAGTCAGAAGCCTTGCCTGCAGCTGCAAGTAGGTGGCGCGCATCATTTAATAACGGCACAGCTCGGGGCCCGCCTGGTCTGCATTGCTCTGCGATAAGAATCGCCCACGGACGCTCATCGAGTGTTTGTGTGATCTAGTGATGCCAGCAACTCAACTGCTCTACCCCTTGACGGCTTTAACGGAGAGGAAGATGGGTTGATTGGTGAGCCATAACGAATGGATGACTGAGCAAGGTGTTTTGCGGTTCTGTACCACGCGTAGTGTTGAGCTATAAGAGGTTTGGAACCGACTGGTCTGGGTGGTAACACGGCTCGAAATTGCGACATCGGGCATCCAGATTTGCGATACCGGACTTGCACTTCAATCCGTAGCCATGACTGCAACCTACGATATTTTCTACCCTCGTTTACGCGGCGGTCTCGCGGATACACCGCTATTGCTCTTAGCTTTGGGAGAAGCTAACTATACATTGACCGCAGCGCCGTTCCGCCATGTGAGTCTCACACATTGAACATAATTGGTGCACGAACTACATGCCTTTCTACCAGGAATTTGGCCCGCTCAAGGACGAGCAGCTGTTTGGCAAGGTTCCACGACTTACCATCAAATCAGAGAACGGGACCGAGACGGTACGCTCAGTACATCTACGAATCAATTCTGGGTGTTGATCAATCTTGACAGAGGCTCTGGGAGTCCGCTGCAATTACGGGATATCTTGCTGCCAAGTTCGGCTTTCTGCCCCAGGATGAGCTCACTCGTGCCCATCTAAACTCTTTCGTATGCTCGCTATATGAGATAGCCGACGCATGCGGACTACTACAGGTGAGGCAATGCCAACGTTCAGTCAGGTCCAGAGTTGCGATTGACGTACATACCAGACGTTTCCCACGCCAGAGCTGCGCAAGGAGTATTGGATCAAATTGCGGGATGTCAGGCTCCCAGAGATGTTCAAATGGCACGAAAAGTACCTAGCAGCACGGGCCGCTGATGGTCTCTATTACGCTGGAGACAAGGTTGGTGCACCAGTTTTGAGCCTGGATGTGCTCATACTCATATTTCCTAGATCACTTTACCTGATCTGGTACTCTTCACTCAGTTTTTCCGTTGCAACTTGTTGTTTGGCGACGCCTCACCAATCAGTGAGACTCAGACACCGCAAATTCTGAAGCTCATAAAGTCCTTCGAATTCGGCAAGATTGGCGACGGAGTCCGTCGGTTCGCGTCCGAGTTCGAAGGAAGGTGTGTTTTTCATTGATTGACGAAGGCAGCCGTAGGTTCTTATCTGTTTAAAGCGGCTCTGTTCGTCTTGATCTAGAAACGATGGAGTTCACCAATGTGAATTAACGCTATTTCCAATGGGTGAAGGTACACCGTAGCTTAGGCGCCGGACGTGATATCAATATTGCGGATCAAAATGTATTCAGTCGATTAACAGGTACATGCCCTCGCTTTTTATGAACGGAGACCAGTAGGAGAGACTGCTTACACGATAAAATTCAATGATATCGCATGGCCGCCCGCCCCAAATCTAACACCATTGTAGCTACAAGCGCCGTTTCAGCTTGGTTGGGGTTTATTTGAAGTGCCTGCTTTTCAATGTCTTGAACGCCGAGTCTCAGAATGCTTCGCCAACATCGACTGTAATCACCTGTTTCTTGGCACGACCGGCACGGCGACGGAAAGAGGTCAACTTCTTACAGTGTGCCGTACCGAGTACCATACAGATACAGAAAGTGCACTTCTGTATGGCGTTGTGCCGGTAGTGTGGAGGGCTCATCCCGACGGGTCCTCTCTAACATAGCAAGCGTCTCGGCATGCGCCCGTGGGGTAGAGGCGTCGCGAGGTCGAGCGCGCCTAATGCTGCGAATGGTGCCTTTTTGTGCAGGAACAGTGCAGTATGAAGGGTGCCTTCTCGCAGCGTGGTGTTGTGCCGAGCGACGAGTTTGGGTTTAGGGACCGGCTTCTGACGATAGACTATCACCACTAACAGATGACCAAACCGACAGTAGATATAGAGTCATTCAACGAGCCGAGTTGACGCTACCAGTATCGCAACGTTTTCATGGACTCACACTTGCATGCCATGACAGTACTCTGCGAAAATCGCACCTTCCCTCGAGCTCGATCCAAGACGAAGAGTGGTTCAGGGAAAGGTGCTTCGTGTTGCCCGTGTCACGCAATTACAGCTCATCGAGTCGCCTATAACGCGAAGAATAATTAATCATATACACCAATAACCAGATAGCTCTTCGATAGCTCTAGATATGTTGAAGGAGACTAGGGGTTATTGCCGTGGCGGGCGACAAAGCTACGAAGCGTACTGTGTCAGCATCTCCATTGTGAGGTTTTGTTACGGTGACTCGCCATTTCATGCACACTTCTCTCCCCAGGTGTGAGTAGAGCGGTATTGCATGCCTGGCACGGTGGCGTTACTGAGGCGAGATCAGAATTGTTTAGTGCAGTCGAGGGTTCATCTCACCCTGACCGGCAGGGGGGATCGGAGGAAGCAGATTGGGCGATCGAATTGGTGTTTCAGGCCCAAAGTCCCATCTCTCTGTATCTGAGCTATCGGGAATGCCAGGGGTCGGTGCCTGCGAGGGCACTCAGTCACGCAATCGAATTACCACTAGAAGCTGCACACCTGACTCCAACTGATACCCGGTCCTACGAGGCCCCCGAGGGAGTAGTTACTAAGTGCAGGAGAGGGTTGTATCTTTTGAATACGGGCTTGAGTGACGACTCGGTAGTTCATCACAATAGAACATACCGTCAAAGGAGACGACCTAAAAAAGTTCTGATGTCCTGGAGGACGACCAAACTACGATGGGCAAAATTTTAGCGCCGTGTTGCTGGCGCACGTCACAATTCACGCACGAATCTTGGGTCTACCAATTTCGCCTCTGCAGGGTGTAGGAACTAGGAGAACCCAAGTTGCGATTAGACGCGACCCACACATGTACAGTTGTCTTGACGTACGTAGGAGAAACTCGCTGCTGCCTGTGCTGGTTTATTCTCGTTCCCTTGTAGGGACGACAGGGAGCCCAGACCGAACGAGGATAGGTTTGAAGCTGACAACAAGGACGGTGTCTCAGGCGGACTGCCAGCGTCTGAAATATCGTCTACGACGCGCCAGTCACGCATTGGTCGTCGATCTTCTTCCGGCAATGCAGCCATCCGTCGTTTGGCAGGTGTCGCGATTGCAGATTCATAGTCGGACTGGTCGTCGACAACAGGGAACACAGCACGTCGAGCAGCAAGCGACGGTGCAGGGGCGCGAGCTCGTGAGCGAGTTGCTGTAGCCGACATATAGTTGGAGAGAGGCAGATGCAGGAGTGCGGGGGTTATTGCGGCGCCCAACGCGTATGTACATGGAGATTTTATTGCGCTGTCAAGTGGCACGCGACATGCCGGCAAAGCCGAGACATAAGAAGAGCCACCGTGTGATGGGAGGAGCATGGTGGTGTTACACCCTTGCGGGGAGGGCGATGACCTGTGCGATAAAGCAAGTCTGAATGCAACATTGCACCGGTGGCGCGGGCGGGCGCGGGATCACGAGACCACAAGACCACAACGAGCGAGCTCGGATTGGAGCGCATCGTCATTGCTTGTATGCGACGTGCCTATCCTGGCACCCTGCGCTTGCCTGCTGCAGGGTCGCGACTTTAACACCAAAGCGGGTTAATGTTTTTCCGACCAACAAATAAAAAGCAAATTCTGGCTATTGTTATGCAAACCCCCTCAGGTATAGACTCATTC
Source organism: Auriculariales sp. MPI-PUGE-AT-0066 (assembly GCA_020744175.1). NCBI lineage: Eukaryota > Fungi > Basidiomycota > Agaricomycetes > Auriculariales > Auriculariales sp. MPI-PUGE-AT-0066. The sequence goes on from JAGTJP010000129.1 coordinate 48,761, forward strand.
CTTTTCGATTTTTGGTCAGAAAAACAAAGACCTTCCCCGTGTAACTTGTTGGCATAATGGGGAAAGGTGGACCCGGATCAGGACAACCGACCATCGCGACTGTCCGACACGTGGCATAATCCAATCAACCGTCCATCGGGAGACATTGTCGTTGGCTAGTTACGGAGCGCCCATAAGTCTGACCGATTGCGATAGCGAATGCCAGATCGAATGAGTGAGCATGACGTCGGTCAGGGTCGCGAAGAGTAAGCGTTGCCGGCAACACGGCTTCTAGACCCAGCAATGACGAAATGTAAGTTGATTGCAAGAGCCACTTGGACCCTGTATGACATTGATTTCGCTATATCGCTAATCTGTGGGATATGGAACATGCGGCACGCTCCCTCACCATGTTCCGGCTAGTGCGTACCCTACCAACAGCACCACACCCTCGTGGAGGACCGCAGGACCGCAGTCAATCAGAGGTCGTCCTCATGGAGCAAGACCCTTGCTAAGTCAGTCGCCTGCTCCGTGCACGCGTTACACGAACCTGCCCCATCAATTGCCTGGAGCAACGCATCGATCGTGTCGAACTTGGTGGACGTCGTATTGGGGCCGAATGTGGTCCAATGCTCATCCGTCACGCCAACGAGCCGTGGCCGAATATCTTGCCACCACCGCATCGACACACGCTTTGCGTGGATGGCAAGAGTGTAGAATGAGTCCGGGTCGTTGACTGCTAGGACAATACCACGCTGGTCGCCAGCAAGCTCTTCCACCAGACGGTGACTGATATCGTCCTGCAAGAGCAAGGATTCCAGGAGCGGGTGTGCGAGGATGGCAAGTTGAACTGAGAGTCGTGCAGCAGTGTTCGCCAGTTGGGCATGGTCCTCGGTACACAATTCCAGAACGAGGCGCCAAGCAGAAGACTGTGCAGCACTTCCCAATGAACCGCGTGATCTAGTCAACAAAATGTTCAGCTCGGTATTTTGTATCATGTCCAACGCAGAACCGTGCCGAGAGAGTGCTTTGAGCGCGAGATGATGAGAATCGCCGGCATTCAATCGAGAGAATATCTGTGAAATGGTGCGCATCACATCAGAGTCCAACCTCGCGCCACCTCCGAGCCTGAGCTGATGTAGTGTTCCGAATGTGATTGACCCGAGTTTTGCAGACCATGCCGTGTCTCGATCCCGACCGTATGCGAAGCTTCTCTGAAGAAGTGATGCCGCACGGTAGACCAGCGCGTCTTTCCAGTATTTGGGAAGTCTCAGATCCGGTGCAGCAAAGCAGGCGAGGCAACTCTCCACGTGCTTCATCAACCATGGTGTCGTTTTGGTCGGGAGAGGAATTCGCATAAGCGCACTTCCGTACGCCTTTGCTAAGAGCGACACCTCCTTTGGAGTCAAATTTAAAACCTGAGAGCGTTCAAGTACAAATGCCCAGATGATGATGACGTGAACACGGCGCGGAGCCGTGGGCGACAATCGGTCCAACAGGGCAAGCATGGCAGGTCGAGACGGTGCAATCTGCGCGGCTGCTTGGGACGACGTGTTTGCTAGGAATGAAGCCCACGAGTGCGAAGAAAGCTCTCCATTGGCGAGCATCATTACAACTGAAAGTCTCGACAGGGACGGAATGCCAGCTGCTGTAACGGTCAATGGGGTGAGATCTATATGTGTGCCACTGGTCACGACGACCAACAAATCGTATAGTAGCAGATGACGCGTGGGCTGTACCATAGGATGTAGTTGAGAGGGCAATGAATCCGACATCCACCACTCGGCCAAGCGATCTAGAACCTCAACGTGCAGCCAGCGATTTTCAGCCGTATTCTGCCACTGCGCATCTGATCTATCACAGAGCAAGCTTGAAAGAATATGGACGTCGTGAGTTCGGTCATGACGGAGCTGCCGAACATGATCCAGCATTTCTTGACTGACAGCCGTCCGGAGAAACAGTAAAGATCGCAAGGCATGTGATATCTGGCCACTGAGTGCGGGGCTCCCGCTTGAGGCAGATGGGCTGATCAAGGATGAGAGACGTGTCTCCGCAGCCTGCACTATGCGGCGCGACGCCAGCGGGTTTACACTGTCACGTGACTTTCGGAAGTACCGATGGTGTTCTATCAAATCCAAAGATCCTACGGCATTAATAGCCGTATATGCATCAGAGCCGGTTGGAAGACTTTCAATCATCCAGGACAAAACCTCAGCATCGCGCCGTGGAGCATGCCCGGAGGAGAGAACGCGGTCATCGTAGCCAATACGGCGCTCCATGAGCTCGCGACCAAAGATTCCCATGCACCTGCTGGCCGCTGACCATATGTTTTCCAATAGCGGAGTAGTTGATGGACAGTCTGCATACCACAGGGGCAGAATGGTGGCAGTAATATAAAACATGGCTCCGCCAGCTGTGACCAGTGCCATAATCCAAAAGCTGGCAGCATCGAGCTCGAAGAGAAAGCCAATGAGGCCGCATAGAAAGAGGAACAATGCGGCATGTAGAAGTACGGTCAGGCCGGAGACGATTGGCCCAACACCCCAACGCTCGAGCCCTTGACGATATGCAAAATGTCGCCAGGCCCAACGCCGAGCGTGCTCAACAGGAGCACGAAGCTTTGCTACGTAGTCTACGAGCCATTGCTTGATCAAAATGGAGAGAAGTGATATCACCAGGGCAAGTGTTAGGCTGAGAAACCACACGCCATTGATCCAGCGAGCTCGTAACGGTGGAGCGAAATGGTTAAATTCGGGGAGGGGAACAGCTGGGGTGGTAGAGTCATTCATGCGTGCAAGCAGGACAAACATAGCTTTGGCTGTGTACTCGGTATAATCTGGCTGAAGTCGCCTGGAGCTGTAGCTGGATCAGCAATAGGTTTTTGCCAACCTTTATACGTACTACTCAATAATGAAAGCTGTGGCGACGGCTGAAAATAGGCCGGCCTATATTTCCGTCAGCAGCATTCGGGGCGACAAATTCCACTCACAAAGACAAGTAGAAAGTTCAATGTGTCTTTCCACCCTTCGATCAGGTCACTGTCCAAATCTGTGACTCGATCACGATACACTTTCCAGACTCGAGCGTTCTCGCTAGCCTCATCTCCAAACCTGAAGAATTGAGCTGCTTCTCATCTCAATTTGAAAGAATGACGAACCTGTCAGGTTGGAACTGTTTGTCGAAGTCTGATTGCACTGGCACTGACTGGGAAGGGTAGCGCTCTGACACAAGTCAGTACGTTGCATCACGTTGAAATTCCGACTAACTTTCGGCCTCCTCTTCCCACGGTAAGGGTTTGGATACAAACGACCTTTGGCTTCCAAATAAAGTTGACGTGAGGGCAGTGCTCTCAGAACCCACCACATCCGATTCCCGCAAAGCCGCCGCTGTAGTGGATTGTATCGCAGCACCGCGGCTGTGATGAGAGGCGCGGTCTGTGGCGCTCTCTATGGATGCCTGTGCTTGTGAGGCACACGAGCGAAGCGGAACCGAACAAACCGGCTGTTCCCTGAAGCTCCAAATCTGTCAGTCTGGGTTTCTGATGTACGGTTGACCGCAGTAGTTGTGCTCATATGGATGACTTTGTTGTGATTCTCGCCCGAGCTCGTTGCGGGAACCTCAGCAATTCCTGCCTCACCACCGTCGACGTCCATGGAGTGCACGGGATGGACAGGTAGCAGCGCTGACGCCTCGTCCGGCCACATCGACATCCATGCATCGATTGAGCCACCCCGAGACTGCGAGTCAGGATTTGAGACCGATCGTGCTCTCTATGAGGGATCATTTAGATTTGGAGGACGCGCACACCAAGGAGAATGGTTAACGCACCAGCTGGGAGCGGGATACGGTCGAAGGTCTAGTATTCAAACCGCTGCTCGTAGCAGGTGGCACGTCGCCATGCTCGGGACGGTGCATTGACATCGAGCGAGGTTATGCAATGTCGAGGACGGCAGTCGCGTCGATGCAGTAGAGGCACGTCGAAAGAGACAAACCGCGATGGCAACTACATTCCGCTTCATTGGTTGGTGACATGCTTCTAGTGCGGTTCGAATAGATAAACCAACACAGTAGTTGGTCGATGATGGCTCAATCGGGTACGGTTCTTCGAGGCTGTACCCTTACGCCATCCCACACCGCCTGCTGATACTACCCTGTCGGTGATCCGCCATTGAGCTAGGTGAAGGCTTCTTACCTTAGTCTACCTAGCAGAGCTCAGAAGCGAACTGGCTGCAGGGATTCTGTTCTTGACCACGTAACATACATAGAGTTTGATTAGGTGAACATCTGTCATTCATAGCGCTAGCACATCTGGGAAGAAAACCTGCAGCCCAGTTTACCACTCCCGCATAGTGCTCCAATTCTTAGTCCCAAAAATTACATGTGAGCATGTACAGTATGATATCTAGTACCACTTTCATGCGAGGATCAGAGCTAGGTGGGGCAGTAAAGTTCATGGGACGTTTCTTTATATTCGTGAGCTTCTTTGACCGGGGCCGGTGTTGGAAATGGCCACCCAGATGAAGATAAGAATGACGTTGCCGCGCATTCGGGATGCTGGCGCGGTTCATACAGCCTCCGCGTGCCCATCCTGTCCAACCGGCCCCGCAGCTGCATGCGGCGATGTTGGGCAGGACTTTGTGGACGAGAGGCGTCGAGCCTCGATCGCCACCGCACGAGGTTTTTCAGTCCGGCATCGGGTCGCATGTGCGTAATCGCCGTCACCGCCTTACGGACGTTTCGTGCTTGGTCGCGTAAGATCTTGCCTGGGGTCGACCGCGTCTTCTTGGATGGGGCGAAGAGCGAGTCGAATGAATCGCCTTCGCGCCACCATGCGCAAACGAGAGACAAGTCGACTTCAACGCCCGTGCCGTGTGAGGCTGCGAGCGATTGGAGAGTGAAAGAGACGATTGGCCATTGTTGCATAGCTCCGTCGTCACGGTCACGAGAGCTGACGCTCGCCTCGACGCTGATCCGCTTGAGGTTTGCCAGTGCAGCTGGCGGTCGTGTAGATGATGACTCGGGGACGTGCACCGTCACCCCGTGTGAGACAGCTTGCTGTGCGAGTATTGCATGTGCACGTGCACTTGCTGTGTTTGAGACACAGTTCAAGATCTCCCATACTGACTGGGCGCATTGTCCATGCTGAGATGCTGGTGCGGTCGTATGGTGCACCGCGCAGGAGAACCGTCCGCAAGCTCGGAGGTAGGAACCCTGGGTACACTCCGATCAGTGGAAGCGCGGCGGGTCAATGGTAATATGAGCAAGGTTGACCAGCTGTGCGAGTGGGCCTTCGAGCCGCGGTACATCCTGCAGCACAAGCTTCGTCAAGTTGCTCGCAAACGACGGAGCGCTGGTAAGCCACCGGTCTGGAGAAACTCTCAGCAGTGTGTTCGTTAATGGTACCGAGGAGGTTGTAGGAGTCTCGGCGGAGTTGGTGAAAACATCGATGAACTTGGACTCGAATGCGCGCAAGCGGCCATGTGCAGCAAAGGAATGGAGGAGTTTCCGCATAGCGTCCTCGTGCGTGGTCAAGTCGCTCAGAATCAAGCGAGCCAATTGCGGGTAAGCCTCGCCACCTTCATCGCCCTCATCGGTCGCCGGTGAGGGTGACGGAGCTGGTGCGGGCAGGATCGGCGGCGGTAAAAGTTCATGCCGCAGCGTTCGGTCCCAGATGAGCATGAGGTGCTCGAGCCCACGCAGTGCGGGCAGAGTCGCGGGAGGTCCTCGCGTCGTAGTCCGCAGATCGCAAAGAACTTCAACTGGGCTGCGCGGTCGGGTCAAGAAAGGTAGACTCGCCGTCCGTAGCGAACATCGTGCGGACGTCTTGCGCACGATGACCGGCCATGCTCAATTTCGGGCATGCGGCGACGACATCCAGGTACATTTGCCGGAGTCGGGGGTTGAGGAGTTTGGCGCTGATGAACGGGATACGCCGCGAGATCTTGTGTCGTAGTAGATGCATCTCAAAGGAGCTGAAGCCCATGCATGATACAAAGGTCACCTGCGCCGCAATCGCCGCGTTCGCGCGTACTGTGCGTAGGAAGAGTCGCGCGCTGCGCTCGGTGAAGAGATGTACCTGCGAAGGGTGCAAGGCACCGGTGTCAGTCAACACGCTGTCCGCGGCAACACAGGAAGGGACCCACGAGGCGGTAAAGCACGGAGGTCGTCACGCTCGCCCAGTACTTCGAGACAGGTATTGTCGTCGCGAGCCATGCGAGCCGTGCACGCCAACCCGTGGGCTTCCAATATCGGATCCGCCGCCAATCGTACAGCTCGATTACGATGAGCCGCATAATCTCGACAGGTAGTCGGTCGATCATCGTGAAGTCGAGCGGAGGAGGGAGAGTAAGACGGAAGGCGAAGCGCGGCGCGTCGTCTGTGTGCGTATATCGACCCGTCACTGTTGGCCCGGATTGAGGCGGACCACTGACGCAATCCAGCGGGGCTTCCCATTTACGTCGTCCGTTTGATGCCGCATTTCCAACGGCGCCCTGATGACGCTCATTTTGAGGTTGAGAGAGATTGCCGGTAAATCCTGTACAATACGGGCACTGGTTCGCGTGGGTGTTCAGCGTGTATGGTGTGGTAGATAGTGCTCGATGTTCAATAGGACCAGAGTAAGGTAAAAAAACTCGCCCGCGGTCGCTCGCGACTACCGGTAAAAGTAGTATAGCGGAGCCGAATATGGGGAGCTGTGCGACATTGTGACGGTAGGTCGGTGATGTTATGCAAGAAGGGTCGCGGGAATGCACTTGGTCCTTTAGACGATTTCCTAGACGCGCGCTTGTTGTGCAGCTTCTTCTTGACGCTCGTGTTAACTTATCTCGCTCGAGAGCCGGCACACCGCTGTGTGCGGATAGTGGCGCAACACTGGCGGGTGGCCGATCAGAGGACCGGAAAATGGGCTTGCGACGAGTGCTATCGAGCCCTAGGACCAGCCCGAAATGACAAGCAGTCTAGAATGAGAAACAGGTTAGCCCATATCGAGATTTGCTATGTAAAGGACACCCGATGCTCGAGCATTTCACACACCTGAAGGCAGGGCTTCATTTCCTGACGAAGTTCGCGTACTCAATAGAATGAGTTGTATGGTGTGCGGATCGGTAGGTACCACCCCCAGGTATGCAACACAAGGGCGACATGTAGCCCCTAATGACCATGTAGTTCCGGAGACGCTGATGTAAGCTTCTGAAGTTCTGATGACGAGTGCGGTGGAAATACGTTCGTGAGCGGCGCGAGGCGTAATATGCATTCATTAGGTCACACGTCGACGGGTCTGCTGAATGCGGTATGCGACGCGCAACATGCGCGCCAGGCATTTCATGCAGAAATAAAACGATACAGTAAGCTGTGGCGAGAAATTCGACTCGAACGAACAACAATCGCGTCGACGCGATCGGCAGCGAGGAGGACAAGGCGCGGATCAAATATTTCAAACTCAGTTCCAACGCGTATCCAGACTTGATGAGTAGCATACGTGGGGCAAGCCGCGTATTCTTGATTCATCCAAGTCACGCGGGCGTGTTACGCAGGTCACGCGTTTTCTGCAGACGCCGGCGGCTGTTTTGGGCGATTCATGCCAAATGGCGGGGCCCGACGCCGTCTGCGAAAGCAAAGAGTGTCTCCATCGACATAGCACAACTTTCTCGCCAGCACCATTGAAATAACGTAATTACTCATACTGTAACTCGCCCAGTGCACTATATAAAGCGTCTGTGAGTCGTCCGACCTGTATTCAGCCCGCCAAGGCATCGTCTCATACCACTTCCTCAATGCCCGCCAAGTACGACTTGCTCTATTTCCCAATGTTAAAGGTTTAGGTGACGTCCCACGTATTCTACTTGCTTTGGGCGGCGCCAACCATGTCAATACCTCCGCACCGTTGCCGCCGATGGTGCGTTATTCTTGCACTGTAACTTTGGTCTTGCTCACCGCTCCCACGACAATCCTCTTAGTATGCATCTACAGTCAAAACAGTGCAGCTATTTGGCAAGGTTCCTCGTCTGACTGTTACTGAATCTGACGGGAAGGAAACTGTACGTTTTCGCGCTGCGCATATCTCTGTCTAATCTCCGTTCCCCCAGAGCATCTGGGAGTCGCGCGCAATTAACGAGTATCTCGCCGTTCAATTGGGCTTTCTTCCCAAGAACGACGAACTCGAGCGATCTCACCTGAACTCGTTTGCGTGCTCCGTCTACGAGATCACGGATAAAGTAAATGCTCTTCAGGTATGCGTGCAAACATCCATTACGGTTGATGTCGAGGACTGATTTTGTTCAACCTGCACGCGTCACTTCAATCACCGTGGACGAAAAAGACTCACGCCACGCCTGAGGAACGCAAGGCCTACTGGACTCGCCTACTCGAGATCGTTCCAGAACGGCTCAAATGGCATGAGCGCTATCTCGCATCCAAGACTGACGGCCCGTTTTATGCGGGCGACAAGGTTCGTGCCGTTCACGTTCGTTTCAGTGCTGACCTTTTGTGAATGCAGATAACATTGCCCGACATCGTGCTCTACGTCCAATGGACGCGTTGGACTGAGATGTTCCCCGAAGACGCAATAATCAATAATGAGGCGACGCCGAACTTGCTTAAGTTGGTCGAGACATGCCATAACGGCCCCGTTGGAGAGATAGTGCAAGGCTGGGCGGACGTGTACCAGATCAGGTGAGCGGAGCGTGTCCGCGCCAAGAGGCACAGTCATGCTAATTGCCATGATGCAGTGACCATTTTGACGACGAGAAAGTTATGTGGTTGTACTCGTAACTGATTGCTCAAAGGCGACGGGCCGCCGATTGACTGTAACCCTTACTCTCTCTTGCAATGTCAGATGAGAACTCTTGACAGTGACGAGTGACGCGTTTCAGATGAGAGGAGAAGTAATATGAAGATCTTGTTGCACTACGGCTGTGCTGAATGAGGGTAGAAGGTCGCAAAGCGCAACTTACGCGCGGCCAGATGATCCGCGCTTCTCCCCAAGCCATGGCAACACGCGGCCGTGGCGACCTGCTGATGGGCTGAACGCGGGAATACCAAATCTCCGGCTCTCGCTAACATGCTGACTGAGCGTAGTCTTACTCAGCCATTTGAACGGCGCGACTCGCAGTCTTCTTCCCATTCTGTGCGCTTGACGTCGACTTCTCAATTCTCGGCAGAATCGAACACGTATGCCGCTCTAACATGGCTGACTGAGCGTGCTAGTAGGACTGGACGGTGAGGGTATAAAAGGTACAGACCTGTCGTAGTTCGTCACATCAGATCCTCGGGATTGCGACATCGGATTGCGACAACGGACATACAGATTGCGACATCGAGATCAACGTGCCACCTGCTGCTCTCAACTACGCTATCATGACGACCTACGATCTCTTGTACTTTCCCATCTCGATGGCTCTAGGCGATACAGCTCGCCTGCTCCTCGCTCTCGGCGATGCCCCATATACGTTCTCCGCCCCTCCAGCGAACGTACGCCCTTGCAGTTCCCGCTTATTGGGACTGCAATTGTGCTGAACATACCACAGGACTTTGGCTCGATCAAGGGCGAGCAGCTGTTCGGCAAGATCCCGCGTTTGACTGTCAAGACATCCGACGGCAAAGAGACTGTGCGCATATTGACCATCTTCAACTCTCACCCCTCACCTATTCAATCCAATACAGCATCTGTGGGAGTCCCGCGCCATCCACGAGTACCTTGCCGTTCAGTTTGGCCTCCTCCCCACAAACGACGAATTTGCTCGTGCACACCTCAACTCTTTTGTGTTCTCGATCTATGAAATCTTTGACTCCGTTTTTGCGCTCTCTGTACGAGTGCATCATACGTTAACGTTGGCTGATCTGTCTAACGAGATCTTGTAGTCCATGCAGACGCCGGAGGCACGCAAGGAGTATTGGACGGCACTGCGTGATACCAAGATCCCCGCATCGCTGGCGTATCATGAGAAGTATCTCGCGTCCAAAGCTGCTTCTGGACCGTACTACGCAGGAGACAAGGTCAGTTCAGTTCTAGCTTAAACCTCGATCTTGTCCGACATGATCTCACGCATTAGGCGTAGATCACCCTGCCTGACGTCGTCCTTTTCGCTCAATCATATCGCTTCGCGGAGATGTTTGGTGAAAATGCCGTTATTAGCGAGGCGAAGACTCCACATCTGTACAAGCTCGTTAACGCTTGCAACGGCGGCAAGCTTGGTGAAACGGTCCGCAGCTGGGAAGTCGATTTCGCACGGTTCGTTTATAGTTTCACTGCTTTCAAGCGAAGAAATGGCTCAATAGGAGAAACACAGGAAGCCCCGTTTCGATCATGAGCAGTTCAAGTGGATTTTCTGAACTCGTCCGCCGCCAGTGCGAAGACCGCATGAGATGCCCCGTCTCTCTTGTAAGCGTAACCCTTCGATTTAGAAAGGCTGTAAAAATTGCCTCTGTCTCATCAGATGATGCTACTTGCAATATTCATGGTGCTTCTATGTGGATGCCGTGTGACGTAAGAATATTTAACCTCTTACTCGGCAAACCGGCGAATGCGGGATAATCACCGATCACACGTGCCTTCCTGACCCTCCCGACGGTCGAATAGCGGCTTTTCGGTGCTTTTCAAAAACGGAACGGAACTTGTAGTTGCTCGTTGGCGAAAGTCCGTGTGGAACAAACCAAGCCGTTGCTTTACACGATAATAGCTCACAGGATTGCATCAATGTTGGATCATCAAGTCTGGCCCTCGATCGTCACCCGCATTAACGAAAACCTTAGTAGATCCAGTTCAGTGGCTACCGAACAATCGCTAGAGGAGGCCCTCGGATCTTGCATTCACACCCAGATTGCCTCTCTCTCTAGTTGGTCCAGCCCATAGTTGTAGCGCCGAATGTGGTTGGGAGGTTGTGTTGAAGAGCGGCGAAGCTGAGAAAAGTGAGGGTTTCTGGTCCACGTTACGTGAGTCGGTGATCGAAGGGTTTTATACATCCCGGATTAACTACCCGGCCTGTCGCCATGAACTGTGCGTCTACTTCGCTTGAAATATGATCTTTAGTTTCGGGACTGCTTCGGGCTTATGAGAAGAGCGAGATATAGTGCGGAACGTTGCATTGAGCGTTTTACAGTGAGACAAGAGAATACGAGAGCAGTGCAGAGAAAAGGGAGTACATGAGCTAGGAGATAGGATGGACGGATGAGGCTTCAAATACCAAAAATCCGAGGGAGAGTAAAGGCAACAAGAGCGGAAGAGAACATGATACAGCACTACTACGAGATCAAGACCGATACAGCTGAGCATAGAGTGGCGCGAGAACCATATGAAATGGGTGTTCAGCGGGAGCTAGGCTCAACGACAGTCACACCAGACAAGTACAAACAGAGCAGCATCTAAGGGAGGAAGGTTTCAAATGGATGTAGATCCGCGGAACAAATCATAAAGCGAGAGCGGTGCGTCTTTCAAAGGGCACCACTACGAGTTACAACGACGCGTCGGGAGATTACCCCTGCCTTGTTGCCGTAACTTTCAATGCGACGGATGAGTGCTTCTCCCTCGACGACTTCGCCTGCAAAGCCCAATGCAAGTAAGTCAGTCAGTATAGGATTAACACCAAATACAAGCCAATATCAATCGGGTATCCAAGAAAGGAAGTGTGCCGAGCGCATGGGTCAAAGGTAAAGCAAACGACTGAACCAATGCGCGCATGGCGCACGCGGCGGCCCGCAAAGACAAAGTACACTCACCGAACAGAACGTGCTTTCCATCCAGCCACTCAGCAGCGGCGGTGGTAATAAGGAATTGGGAGCTGTTGGTGTCACGACCTGTGTTCGCCATAGACAGAAGGTAGGGGCGATCATGTTTCTGCGAGAGGTTTTCGTCTGGTACGAGGCTGCAGTCAGCAAGTGGAGCTACATAGAATGTTTGTTGCTCATACCTTTGAACTTGGCGCCGTAGATGGACTTGCCGCCAACGCCCGTTCCTGTCACGAAGTCGCCGCCTGCAGCGGAGGTCAGGTTCTGCGGCCCGTCAACATGCCCAGTGGTGCGAACCTGAACCATGAACCAGGGATGGCGCGATGAATCACCGATCCTTGGTATCCGAAGCCATTTTGCCCTGTAGCATGCGACGGAAGCGAATGCACAAGACGGAGCGGCCGGCGAGGACATTGGGTCACGATGAGCTTAGAACATGATCATCAAGTGATCAGCGTACCTGTAGCCAGTTCGCGGAAGTTGCGAGCGGTGATTGGGACGACATCATCCCAGAGCTTGAAGGAGATACGACCGGCGGGAAGGTTGTCGACGGAAATTTCAAACTATATCAGCGCACAAGACGAGTAGGTAAGACAGCGGATCAGAAGTAAAACACATGGCAGTAGACGCACGTAGACGTTTGCCATTACGGATGGGAAGACGTGGGAAATGCAGCGGGAGCTATGTCTACAGAGACCAGAGACCGGGGACGCAGGGCGGAGACCAGACGGAGAAGGGGGTGGGTACAAGAGTGGATTGAAGGGCTCCGAGAGGTAACCTGGCCGCAGCTTTATACTGGCAGAGCGGGCGGCTGTCCGGCCTCTCCGCGCAAGCATGCTATGTAAATGGTGGAAAGAAGGTGTCAGTGTGATAGGAAGCTCGTGCAGCGGGGTTCATGACGAGGCGTCCCATTCAGGATAATGAAGAGACCTCACCCGCGTGGCAGCGAGATTGCTGGATCTCTCCCCGCATAATTGGCGCAGGCCTCGAATTTTCTCAACACGAGCAAGATCTCGCAGGTCTGGAATTCAAGAGATGCCTGAACGCGACGCAAACTGCATGTGGACGGAAATTGCCTGGTCGGTCCACGGAACGTAACAATGCATGCGAGCGCGCTTGTCTGTCTGGACGTGCCTTCTTGTTTGATGCGCTGCTTGACAACTCTCGGCGGGGGGGAAATGAATGGGCCCTTCGGCTCGTAAGAAGCCATTACGTGAAGGAGGCCGCAGCCTAGGCAGAACTTTCAGCGTAAAAATCGGGGTGCAGCTTCAGGGGGGGGGGCAGGGACTCGACTAGATTTGAGTACCAGGTGTTGTCGAGGCACGGAATCGAATCTGCCTTTGCATAGAGACGAGCCCGGCGAGAGACCACCACGCGTAGGGCTTCTTCACAAACGACACGACCTCGTGTGCGGCGCTTCCTTTAGGGGCAGAAGGCATCGGCATCGAAGCGTTGCAATCATGCTCAAGCCAACCCAGTTGCTGGCAAAATTGGGACCGTGCTTCGGCGAGATGCTGCGGCGAGCCTTCGCGGCATCACATCCGAATAGGAGTGACCCGGAACGAGGCTTGAGTACTCACGGCCAACCGAAACACGTCAGGTGGCGAGCCGGGTGCGTGGGCATCGGTGACACCTGGCCGCTGCGAGAGCCCGCTAGTCACGGAGCGCTATGCGACGGGCAAACGGTTGCTTAGGTGGTTGTGTGACCGGGTGAGGGTGGGTCCGACCGATTTGGCTCGAGAACGCAAGCATCAAAATGTTGACGTGGCGCCACAGCAATGTCAGGGCAAGAGCGTGGACGTGTGTGCTAGGCATGGCGCTGCTACAGGAAACGATCTCACCATCGGCCGCACGTTACCAGCGCATGGGCAGCTTGAGAAGTTGCATGGCTGCGTAGTAAGCACATGTGTGCAGAAAGTATACGCCATCTTCACGAAACCGGTTCTAAATGGCAAAAAAGCGATGCCACAAGATCATCTCGCTTTGTTGCGGCGTAGTCATTGCTAGGATGAGAGAGAGAGACTACATCTGACACTTCAGGCTCCGCTTTGATGATGGCTTGTCACCGCTCCTCTCGCTGCTCGCAAGTATTGATTTCCGGCAGCGGTATGCTCAGGCTTTGATTCGATATCCTAGCACTCCTTGCGGAAGGGTCAGTTTCTCAGTTTCTCAAACTGTTCCTGCCGTCGCTGAACGCGGTCAGCAAGCGCTAACTGCGGCAACTGCTAACGCGAACCCAGTGTCGGAT